>JBBMOC010000024.1:6525894-6554500 GCA_037975185.1 Centropyge bicolor | reverse complement strand
ATATATATATATATATATATATATATATATATATATACGTTTACAGGCCGGCTCTGTGTCTGTGATAGACACCGCTGAACAGGAAAACGGCAGCACGCAACAGTTTGTTTTGAAGCTGAGGCGGGAATATGCTGCTATGTCTGCTGTGTGGAAATACAATGCAATTGCAAACTGTGAGATATGCAAAGAGTCTCCTGTATTGGCAGATACTCACAATCAAATGTCTTGGACTCGGGGACAAAAAAACGTGATCGAGACATCCCTAGTTTTTATTCATTTAACCACTTAATTAAGTCTGTGTTTTTTGTTTTTGAATGATTTTGTTGCGGTAGTAAACCTAGGCCAGCCTGACACTAGAATGCAAACTAAAAGGTTTTGGAGGTATAATAAGTTGTCTCCCTTACTTTGTTCTGGCTCTCATAGTGGACAGATCAAATTACAGGTGAACTGCCTCACCTCCTGCCTTGCACAATACAACCAGTGAATTACACTTGTGCTTGTGGTATGATGTGGAATACACTGACACTGAGGGAAAATGAACTTGAGATACTTGAGATACCCTTCCTCTCATCACATTTCTCCATCCCTGACATGGCCATCAGTTTTGAGTGCGAATATCCATTTTGAGAGATGATGGAAGAATAGTGAGGAATTAGAGGAGAACAGAAGAGAGAATGATAGGTAATAGGACATCAATTTGAGAAACACAGGAGAGGATAGGAGCAGTGAGGGATGAATCAGTCGCATCCATCCAGGTTTCCATAGGCTCATAGACTTACGAGCTACTGAGTGAGGATATACGTTCAGTTGTCAGACAACTGTGAAAACATCATGAATGAAAATGAAGTTAAGCCTGCGGAAACAGTAAACCTGCTAATCATCAGCAACTCTGTACTAGACCTGAACCAAAACGCACTGAATCTCAACATAACACCATTTTTTGTCATTATATATTATGCTAGCAAAATATAGTTTTATATTAATAAAATATGTTAAGGCTTTGGAAATGAGAAAAAACAATCAGAATACTTATTGTCATTGTTACATACTGTAATTACCCTGAATATGTGTTTTGGCCATCTTCAGCAGTGGCAATAAGATCTGTTACTTGATTGACAGAAACATATTTGGCAAAAATCTGAAGAATCAGTTAATCATTTGAATAATTTCTCAAGCAAAAATTTTTTTGTTGTTGAAAGTTCAATATTGGCATGGTGGCTCAGTGGTTAGCACTGTCACCTCACAGCTAGAAGATCGCCGGCTCGCGTCCCGGCTAGGGCGCCTGGGATCTTTCTGTGTGGAGTTTGCATGTTCTCCCTGTGCAGCGTGGGTTTTCACTGGGCACTCTGGCTTCCTCCCACAGTCCAAAAACATGCTGAGGTTAATTGATTATCCTAAATTGTCCGTAGGTGTGAATGTGAGTTGTTTTTGTGTATGTGCCCTGTGACTGACTGGCCACCTGTCCAGGGGGTCCTCTGCCTTTGTCCGAGTTGCCTGGGAAACCCTGCAGAGGATTAAGCAGTAGATGATGGATGGAAGTTCAATATCTTTGGATTTTGAACTTTTGTGTGAACAAAAACAAGAAATTTTAGGATATCACTTTGGACTATGGGATGCATTTTACACTCTTTTCCAAAATGTCTTACATTTGATATTATTGAAATATAGATAATGAAAATAATTGTTGGCTGTGATCCTATTTCAAAGTATTTCACAGTTTGTAGTATAAATGTAAGGAAGCTGACAGTAATGTCCATGATGATATATAGTTCAACAATAAATTTTCATCACATTCATTCAAGTGCTATGACTTCACATTTTGAAACTTAAGCTCTAGTGTTCATCGCAGTTAAGAATTCCATCATCAGTGAGGGCAATGATTTGGCCTCATTCTAGTATGTTAGACTAGCTTTAGCTTTTGCAATATGTTTTCATTTCTTTCAAATTATAGAGCAGTGCTGGAACAGGGCTGTTATTTGGTGCCACCACATTTCAAGTAGTATGTTAAAACCAGGCTGAACACCTTTAAAAGCGGACACTCAACCTTTCAGAAACTCTTCATACAAATGCAGAGGATAACACAGTGGATACAAAATGAAAATGCTTTTACTGTATGACTGCACTAAGGCAACAAATCGTCTATCAGCGCAAACTGCAGTTGAGTGTGACGTCAGGGAAAGTTAAAAGCACTCTCCCGGCCTCTTTGTCTGTAACCTCTCTCTCACACACACACACCACACAGAGTCGGCAGATTAGAAGAGATTGTGGGAGAGATGGCAGGAGAAGAGACAGCTGGTTTTCAGCAGCAAAATGGTTGATCATGTCAGCAGTCATTGAGGCTTTTGTGGGCTACATGTTTGGGTTGATAAGATAAGATAAACCTTTAGTCATCCCACAGTGGGGAAATTTAGATCGAATTCCTGTTTGTATTTTCAGTGTATTTCATCGTTTCCAATTGAAATAATGCAACGCACACTGGCTCTAACAGCAAAACAAAACAAAGCTGGACCAAATGGGTGAGTCAACAAGTGAGTGAAATTCTCTTGTTCACCCTCAAGAACAAAATGAAAATGTGACTGCACTCCAAGATGACATCAAGGTGAACAGTTTTCTCATAGTAAGTCGTCACTGATTACTCCCCTGGTTGTCCTGGCTCTATTTTTTAATCCAGTCATCTCACAATGACATCTCAGAGTCAGTTCATCCCACAGCTGTTGCGTTCAAACCTGATCAAACTTGAAGAGCTGTTGCGTCTTTGCACTGTCATGGCCCATCACGGGTGGTTTGAAAGTAGATTTGAATTTGAATGTCTAAAACTGCCGCACTACAAGCCCACATTCAGTGACGCAAGAGGTCTATTCCCATTTCATTTTCACATCATTGTTCAGTCTTGACATCATGTTCTTGTTAGACATTTTCTGTCTGGCCAGAGGGGACATCAGTCAACCATTAGCTCATGAAGAATCTGTCCCACTGACTGACAGACTGAAGTATCCCAACAACTTTTTAAATGAGTAGCCATGAAATCTTGATCATCCGTTGCCTCCTGAGGGAGACTCCTGCTGACTGCGATGATCCTGACTTTCCCCCAAGGGCCACCAGCAAGTCAAAGTTTTCACATATCCAGTGAAATATATTGTCTACCACTTTGACTGGCACAAATATTTGTATAGACGCTCATGCTTTCCAGAGGATTAACCCGTTGTTGTGCAATGTTGTAGTAACTTTCAAGATTCCCTAGCTTTTCCTGCAGCACCATCATCAGCTCAGAAAGATCAATTTATCCAGTACTCAACTAATCCAGTGCTCAACTTATCCAGATCAATTTATGCAGTGCTCAACTTATCCAGATCAATTTATCCAAAACTGAAATTAGTAGATCTTCTATTTTCTAAAAGCATGACAGGAAATATGATAACATCAAACCTGCTATTCATCATCATCATTCATTCATCCTTGATAAGATAAGATAAACCTTTATTCGTTGCTCAGTGGGGAAATTTGCAATGCACAGCAGCAAGACGATAGGACAGTTATATAGTAAAAAATGAAAAATATAAACAAGCTAAAAAGTATTTACAAATTTAATAAATACACACAAGATTATATACAGATATACATGAGAATGTGGGTATGGGAAATATGACCAGTAAAGAAATATGACCAGTAAAAAAATGCATCAGTGTTTGCAAAGGGGCGAATATATGCAGCTATCGGGAGAACATCTGAGAATCCCTGAGGCAGATAGTATGGCCTCATGTTAACGGCTAACAGTTCAATGTCCTTTCAGCAGAGTTGCTCCTTAATAGTGACGTACCAGGGGTTACACTCTCTATCATTCACAAACACTGCCAACCCTCCTCCTTTCCTCTTACTTGATCTTTAGCAAGGCAACAGCATGACCGTGACACTTTGCGATGAATGTCATTATGACTTAACAACAGCAGTGAATTAATGTGATGAAAGCTGGTCGACATAACTGGCTTTTGTTGGCTTTTCTGAACTGTACTAATAATCAAAACTAGAGCATGCACATTGATACTCTGGTTAAATAACAGGGGTGGTCATTTGTTTTTCTGCAGTATGACGGTAGCGATGAAGACCCAGGCCAGGTGGGAAGTGATGGACAGGACAGAGGTCTTCTACACTGGTGTCGCCCTCATGGTGACGGGTACTCTACTGGTGGTCAGCAGCTTCCTGGCTCTGGGATTCACTGGAACCTTCCTCGGTAGGTACCGAACACCCCAACGTCACTGAAGATTGAGCCATGCTTGGGGCTTGAGGTCAGTGTATCTCAGCCTCTGCTGCAGATTCATGTTGACACTGTATCAATGATTTACACATCCTCTTTAAAAACGGGTTCTTTTAAACAAATTTTAAGTCAGTACCTATGGCCTCGAGAGAATTGTTGTAAAATTTAATCTCTTATTGTCAGTGGGTTACTGGCAACCTTATCTGCTTTTCAAATCATTCATTCAAATAATAAGAGCTTTCTTCAGTAAATAGCACTTTTTTCAAGGCTTTTGTACAAAGCTACATTTTGTCTAGGTGCAGCCTGACAGAGCAGCTAGAGCGGGTGTAGACCCTTAGTCCTGTTATTGTATTATTTTTAGACATGTTAGCTGCATGGCTCTTTGAACGGTGATGTCGGTATGTCAGTCCACAAATCAGTAACTATTTGATGGATTGCATGACATTTCGTTCAGACATATATGCAGCCCTAATAACTTTGGCGATACACTGACTTTTGTGCTGCCACGAGGTTCATATTTATGGTTTTAAGTGAAACTCAAGTGAACTATAGGATGGATTGGTATAACATTCTTAGCAAGCCAACACATTAAGCTAAAATGCTGAACATGATAAATGTTTTACCCATCTCTTACTACATACAGACTGTATCATATACTGTGTACTATACTTTTTGTGATGTACTTGTTTTCAGTACTTCTCATCAAGGTGGCACACACACAATAAATAACACACCAAATAAGGGCTCAAATGTGATTTGGAGAAATGGGAAAAGACATGCACACACATGCTGTGTGCACTTGAGGAAAGACACCAATTTATACAGCCATGATCATTGCTATACTCACAAATGATGATAATAATAACACAATTATTTAAAGAGCACCTTTCAAGCAATAAGCACTAAGTGTTTCCCAAGACAAACAAACATGTTGATGTCCTTTCATACCAGACAAACAAATGTCTTTGCATCTGCCTCTGAAACAGTAATGTTTGTTTCCCTTTGTTGTGCTGCTGAATAGATCCAGGCTTCGATTCAAATGAGCTAGAGTGTGATGTCTCTGTTATGACCGTTTGGCAAGCTCAGGTTTCTCGTTTTTAGGTCAGCCATTTCAGTGAGTCATCTCCAAGATCCAGACTTTGTGTCTCAAACCTGCACCATCTTTGTCCATCTCTGTACTGAAATGCCCTCGGTCCATCAGTCTATCTCCACGAGTTCCCAACTGTGACGCCAGAGGGAGGCAGCAGGAGCTGCAGGTGGTGACAGGAGTTGGCAGGACCGTGTGCATGTGTGTGTGTAGTCTACTTTGTAGGCCAATCAAGCAAACCAGCCACAGAGGACTCTGCTGGCACATTTCATCTCTAACCATTTGGAGCGTTAACGTTAAAGTTCATAAAGCAGAAACATGAGCTGTTTTTCTTCGAAGATAACAGTGTGACTGACGAGAAGCAGCAGGGAGAAGTTTACCAGGCACATGTGAACACAGACAGGCAGTAAACAGATCACAGTAGTGCAGAAATCTATGGTGAGATGAATTGAGGACAAATTGTTGCTGCTGTATATGAGACTTTCTCTCTTTATAGCACAGACTTTGGAATTCTCTATCAAATAGATGTAAAAGCTGCGTCAGGATGACCACACAATTGTAAAATAATAGCTGTATATCCACTTCATATCCATTTGCAAGTTTGGACACATTCCAATCAACCTAATATTTAATTGCACAAAGAAAATAACTGAGTGAGACGCTGCTTAATATTTAGGCTGTACGTGCTATGAGTGTAAATATTAACACATCTGTTGTTTTTCTGATTCGTTCTGGACAGTTTACTACATGAACACTTACTGTACATTTAATTTTCAAGTACCTGAAAAAGTTTAATTTGACATTAAGATTTTTCAACCTGGGTATTTGAAGGACAGCTAAAGATCATTTTAGAGAATCTCAACCTGCGATGATAGATTTACCAGTTTTACCAACTATTTAATTTTATCTATGATGTGTAAAATGCAAAGCCATGTAACCACAAACAAAAAAGAGGAACAGCCATGACACTCCTTGTCGTAGGTGGCACTGCAATAGGGTTTCCTATTGGTGGCATGGGTTTTACCTGTGTGTGTATTTGTGTGTGTGTGTGTGTGTGTGTGTGTGTGTGTGTGTGTACAACCATAGGCTGTATAAAATATGGACGTAGTGTCCGTGACGTCACCCATAGGTTTCTGAAGAGCCAAAATGAAGCAAATCATAGTGCGTAGCCATCTTGGTAGCCTACCTCCGATTACTCCAAATATGGACAAGGAAGTGGAGCGAGGGCGGAGCTGAGGCGGGTCGAATGAACGCTATTGGCTGAAAAAAGCCGCTGAAAAAGTCGCTTTATTCGAAATAATCAAACTAGCTATGGCTAACCAGCTAGGTTAAATGCTAAATATCCTTGCTAGCCGGCTAACCCCACGACGATCTCTTTCCCAAACTCAGTGACTAGAATTAGCCGGGGTGACGCTGTTTAGACTGTCAGTGGCTAGTTGTCAATCAAAGTGGCGCCACTTAGATTGACAGCTATGAATTGTGCATAATGATGTATGCTGTATATTTTAAACGAACGCCTTATAAAAAAATTCGCCCCCCCCCCAGAGTTGTCATGGAGTAGAAAAACAGCTTATGAGACTAGAGCCATGTTTTGAATCAGGCTGTAAATATGTTTTTTTCTGTCGTAAAATCGGACATTTTAACATGGGGCTCAAATGTAATTGACTCCCTTCTGCAGCCTGCTCTAGCGGTTATTCGAGGAACTGCAGCTTTTTTGCACTTCCGCATTGGCTTCATTTTTCAGCGGCGGAGGTTGCCGCTTGTGTACAACTGACAGTAGCTCTATTTCATGGAACACATTTAACATAGGAAAAACGCAAATGTGAATAATACAATTAATGTTTGCGGAATCACTGAGCTGCTTCAATTTCAGGATCCTGGTTTTGTGCGTGCTGGCTCGCCGCCACACTGCCATGGCTTTCTGTGACACTTCAAGACAAGATGTCTGGCTTAAGGTATTAGTCATCAGTATGGAGGACGAGACTGATATGAACTTTAATAATAGTAAGAGCATATTGGAAACTCAGGAGCCTTTCATTGGCCGTTTTTAAATGGCTGGCAGTGGATGTTAAGAACTATCATGCCATGACATTTTCTGTGGATGTGTGTGATCACAGTACTAATGTTTATGTTATTGTGTACTCATTTTACTTGTGAACTAATTTTAGTTTGCTCTGGATCAGCCTGTGTTTACTTGGGGGATTTTTGTGCGTCACCATGATCTACCTGCGCCGTGTGTCCTTTCCAGTTCCTTCCACTGTGGACACACACAAACATACACACACACATAACAGAGGATATAGCCTGTGGGTGTGTGTTGTGATTTCGCTGTGCCTTATTTACTCTCTATTAAGTCCTTTAGAGTCACTGTGACCCGATGATCCAAACTGGTGGCGCAGGGGCCGAAACAAAGATCCAAACACAATCAAATTAGACATAGGCTGTTAACGTACTGGCCAGCTGGGCCTGGATCCAAACTCTGACCACGGATCCACTCCTCTTACCTCAAGCCCACCAAAGCGCTATCGCTACTCCTCAGCAAATCCAGGTTGCCAATTTTCATAACCACAATAAGACGGTGACGCAGGAACAGAAAAAAAATGTTATGCTTGCCTTTCAAATCTGAATGGGTTACTAGTAGTTGCATTGGAGGTCAAAAATGAGGTTAGCATATTGTTCGGAAGGCAAATTGTAGCTGGTTTCCCATTCAGAACCAGACACATTTGTTTATATAATCTCTGTTTTGCCCTGCCCTACTTGTGGCATCTAAATGATCATACATAATGACGACTGTTATATAACTTGAGCATTAACAGCCTCTCTTTGGCAGAAAACAGGGCAAGCAGCTCCACATGTTTAATTCAGCAGGTTAGTTTTACCTGCTGGGAGCTTGTGTGTGTGTGTGTGTGTGTGTGTGTGTGTGTGTGTGTGTGTGTGTGTGTGTGTGTGTGAGTGTGTGTGAGAGAGAGAGAGAGAGAGGTAGTGACTGAGTGTGTGTGTGTGTGTGTGTGTATGTGTATGTGAGTGTGTGATTGTGTGTGTGTGTGTGTGTGTGTGTGTGTGTAGGTGGACAAGGGAGGGATAAGGCAAGTATTTGAATGTTCATGTGTGTGCGTGTGCAATACCTGGGGACCTTATTACATAGCAAACAATAGTAAGCGCTCTGCCTAGAGCAAGCGATGTTCTTCAGTAGTTCAGCTGCCCCAATTTTGTTATTGGCTAAAGCCACCCACTGCACAAGTGGCCACACACACACCTGTTCAACATCCAACTCTTGTTTACCAAAATTGTCTAAAGACACATGCTAAAATGACGGAATAATGAACTGAAATTGAAATGTTTTGTTCAGAAATCAGTGCGTTTATTTAGATTTTAGAAAGAAAAATTGTTAATTCTTTTTTTTTTTTTTTCTGCACTGATGGGTCTTATGTAACTGTTCTCCAGTGGCGTGAATTTTTGGTACTGACTTACCATGTTGGTGCTGTAATTTCACCAGTGCCATTTTGGGGCTGACACCACACAGAAAATTAACCAGCTGGAGAGCCAGTGCCAGTTCGATGTGTAATTTGAATACTCAAATATCAAATACTTTAATACGTGTTTTACTCTGTGATCCTGCATGTAACTCTGTTAGGATTCACACAGGACTACTCCATGAGACATTTTGGTTATCGACCATCACTACAGCTGGAACCATGAACAAGAGACAGTTACTGTAACCCTTTAAATAATGTGAGACAAACACAACACTGAATGTGCAGATGCTTGACAGCAGGTGTTGAAATGAGTTTGTTATACACATCCAGTATTAATCAGCAATAGATGACAGCTCACACTAATACCTGAAATACCAATGCATGCTTTATAGGAACTGAATGCTGGACTTCAAGATGGATCATCATGGATAATCATTTGAATGAAAATTGCTCAAACATAAGTCAGCTCTCTTACTACATCCCTGGTACAATGTTTTTCCAGTCAGCAGGACAAAAGATGACAGAGACTCTCCTAGCAACGATTGCTGTCGACATGTTTGTCAGCCGATGCCGTGAGCACCCAGAGGCTTAAACCACTGTTTTGACACTATGCTCAAAATATGTTTCTGTCCTCTTGAAAAATTGACAAATATGCATAGCGTCATTTCAATATAGCATTTAAATCACAATATCATTTTTGTTTCATTACACAAAAATGTCTTGCCACAAGTGGTGGTACGGTAATCAAACTTTCACTCCAGAGTTTTTCGCATGAGGTCACCTGCATGTGGTCATTCTGTTGACATCAGTAACAGCAGGGTGACGGCCGGGGCAGGCAGACAGTGCAGCATTAACAAGGCTGTGTCGTGCCAAAGTCATGTTCCCTGGCAATGCGGCATCGGCCTGACTTCACTGTCTGCCATTTCTCAGAAATATGTGAAAAATGGTCGTGCCATGGCAAGCAGACCAAACTCTGTCTGGTCTGGGTTTGAAACGAGGCATCAAAGTTGAAGCCATGGCAACGGTGTGAAACAGTCCACCAGGGTCTGCCACTGAATCCTCGTCCACCTGAACTGGTTGATAAACTGGTGGAGGCGAAATTTGGAACCATTACATCCCTCTGCTAATCGCTTAATGCATGCTGGAGGGACTCCAACCTCCTCCAACACTAAAAAGGAGAAAATGGAAAATCTAAAAATTGTCATATATTTGTTATGAAATGCAATGTTTGTGCCAAATAGAGTTGTCTCATCTCAACCTGTTACAGCATTAACTCACCGTATGCGTGTGTGTGTGTCTGTATCCCAGGTGATTACTTTGGCATCCTGATGGACGAGAAGGTGACGGCTTTTCCCTTCAACATCATAGAGAACCCGATGTACTGGGGCAGCACTGCCAACTACCTCGGCCTGGCACTCATGTAAGACTGTGTGTGTGTGTGTGTGTCTGTGTGTGTGTGCGTGTGTGTGTGTGTCTGTGTGTGTTTGTGTGTGTCTGTGTGTGAGTGACTGTGGTCAACAAGAGTGTAATTTGAATTTAATGTCTCTGTAGAGGTCTTCAGCCGATATTGGCTCTAATAAATCACAGCAAGTTGTTTCTAGCAGGCTCATTATTAACCACGGCTTGAGGAGCTGACATAGATAAAATAGAATTCTGATGCTGGCAAAGTGCTGACGTCCATCAAGTTGTTTTGAATAAAGTGAGGGCATGCGAAAGTGGCATAAATAATGAGGCATGTGGAAAATGTTGTCTTCTCCAAGTTGAAAATCACTTCCATCTTGTTAAAGGTAAAAACTTTTACGTGTGTCCCATCTCCATGACAACTGTGACCACAGCTCTCGGAGCCCGGCGGGTGTAGTTGCTAGGCGAACGTTTGAGGGTTGACAAGCCAGATAAAAGCCATTAGCCCCCCGTACTTGCTCGCACAGACTTACGTGGACGCCATTCTTCATCTGGCTGCCTCTGTCGTCCCTTTGCTGTGATTAATCTCTCCCCATTTTCTGCCTGCTTTGAATTTCATTCACATTCAGCCGTGTGTCTTCAGCAAACTTTGAGTGATCAATTCGTCGTTTCACTGCCAACTCCTCTCTCTGATTCTCTTCCCTCTCCAGGAGGGTTCAAGTGAGTAGCACAGTGCAGCAGCAGCAGCCTCAACCTCTGTCCCCAGCCTTCATCCTTTTGTCCCTGTGCGTTGTTGTCCTCAGGATCTACAGTAACACAAATTAAAGCTCTGAAAATAGGCCTGCAGTTTAACCTTTCCCAAGTGAACTGACGCAAATGTGCTGATGTCTCTGTGTATGTGTGTGTCTGCACTGCTTCAGTAATGTCCAAACCGCTCACATGTTTATGGCGTCTGATGCTGAAAAGCATCCCAGTTGGTATATTTGGTATTTTTAGATTAATACATTCTGTATAACCTTAAAGCCTTAATAGCTTTTTTAAAAATGCATTTCAGGCCTAAGCACATGTTTCTGTACATATTTTAACAAAACAATGTCTACTCAAGTTGCACATACTCCCATGTCCCTGAACGTTTAGGATCACCAGTTTTTTTGCTCAGATGTCTAAAGGACTTCTCTGTAGGCTTTTTCATTCAAGTTGACTTAAAGCAGCTATAATCAATATTCTTATATTAGCAATGGATCACATGAAAGTGGTTGCTTGTAATCATGAACTCACAGACCTGACAGTGACTGCAGTGCCTTTGCATCCTCTTCATCTGTTGTAGTTTAGATCTTCCAGCCTGTAACTGTTTTCATTCTTTCTTAGCATCTTTTTTTTTTTTTTTTAAACCTGCTCTGTTCAGCAACTTGGGCAAATAGCGTGATGTTCTAGAAGCCCAGTCGTGCCACACAGATTTGCTAAGATACTTCTCCAATAGTATGATTTATATTTTATTTTTGGTTTGTGCGATGACTGGACCAGAAGAGGATGGAAAAAGACAGAGATAAAGAGAGGGGGGGGGGGGGGGGGGTGTTCCTCCCACAGTCCAAAAACATGCTGAAGTTAATTGACTACTTTAAATTGTCCATAGGTGTGAATGTGAGTGTGCATGGTTGTTCATCTATATGTGCCCTGCGACAGACTGGCACACTCCAGGGTGTCCTCTGCCTTCGCCCGAAGTCAGCTGGGATAGGCTCCAGCCCCCCCCCCCCCCCCCGCAACTCTGCAGAGGAGTAAGTGGTAGATAATGGATGGATGGATGGATAAAGAGAGGGGGATGTGGGGACAGAAGACAAGAGAGAACATAACAATAACAACAACAACAACAGCAACCACTACTACAATGCCAACAAGAGTATGGTTAACTTCAACATTCTCAGTAAATACCTACCGAAGTAAAGGGTTGTGGAACAATCAGATATAATAATGAATGTGACAAAAGTGTAATGGAAAAAAAGAACTAAAACAAACAAGCAAATACAGGAAAAGACGGGTGTGTGTGCGTGTGTTTTGTGTTTGCCCCTAGAGCCGAGGGTTAGTGGGAGACCATGAATGTGTAAATCAGCAACTGTTTGGAAGTTTGCCATATCAATTTAAAAGGTGGTAATGTATCAGCGAGTTCAATAAGTTGTTTCAAAGTGGCCACAAAACTAGTTGTTGTTAAGTTGTTGTGTAAGTTCATTCTCAAACTCGGAAACAAACATTGTTAAAGTCCTACAAGTGCTCCAAATAACGGATTGTACTTAGAGTTAGATTGTACTTACAGCTGAGCACAGCCCATCTGTTGACGGGGGCAGTGTGATATTGTTAAAAGTTCTGGAAAGGGTGAGTAAGTTGACCTTGAGTTGAGACAGTCAAGTGTGTTTTCAAGGTCAAGAATGAATTCTCAATCTCACCTTTTTTGAAAGTTTTAAAAATGCATTGTCTTCTCATTTAATGGCTGCATTGCTACCATAACAGCACACCTACTGTCGATTAGCAGTACCGCTGTCTGTCAGCAGAAATGAATATCATGTTGCACGAATGCTTGTGTGCAGTGCATCTGTTTTTATGTGCATGCTGGTCGAAAATGAGATGCAAACTATGCACTTGCTTCCTCACTAAAGCATTACTCTGCAGCGCCGCTAGTGCTCCAAAACTCCGTAAGGTGACTTTAATTTAAAACATTTCTATCACCATCACACTTTTCTTATTGTCTCTTGTTTTTAATATGCATTTAAGATATGTTATTAACCCTCAAGGCTTCTGTCACACCCTCAAACACACACAAAGAACACAGTCCATGCATATACAACACTTTCAATGTGTTGTGATGTTACAATACAAACATCAGGAAGGAAAAATTCTCCACACACATCACATCCACTCCCACAAGCCCCGCACTGTGACAGACAATCTCTCCCCCACATTAGGCCACTTACTGGCCTCTCTGTGTGACCTAGACGAGAGGTGACACACATTAGCAGACGCACTTAGACTAATACGTGATCACGAGCCGGACTCGTGTTGCTAAATAGGCAGTATGGGAGCTAAAATTGATGCATGATGACATTCTTTTTTTGTGGTTACCTATCATGTATTTTTGCACAAAACACTACTCCATGAAAAAGGACTGTCGCACCAAATTGGAACAAAAGTTGTAGTGTAGTCTTTTATGTTATTCTTTTTTTTCTGTTTTCCTGTCTGTACTATATTTTGGAGAGTGCATGTCATATGCTCACTGACTCACTGCAAAAACTTTATTTCATTCTGAGCATCACTTTTCATGCAAGATTATACATTTTTAACGCACCACATAAGTTATTAAACAAATTTAGAAAAGTATCTGGTGAAATTGAAAAAATAAAATTATTGCTGATGTTGCACATCTGGCTAAATTCCAATCAATAATAATATCAGATCAAGTGTGACAAGGGTAAATATCTGTTCCAGTCTTCCAGTTGAATTCACAGTAAGAAAAGTAAGGGATGAAATTATTATATAACATATTACGAGAAAATTAAACCGTAGCCAAAAAGTGTGCTGTGCCTAGTTCACTACCGCCCTGCAGCGCTCGCTCCATTCTGATACTATGCTTTGAGAAGCTGGTTCTTCAGCAGCATCCCAGTCAAACAAGACCCTCATCTCTGCACTCCTGTGGCAGTGGCTTTCACGTCTTCACCTAGAACTCCAAACCACCAGGTGTCTGTTTCTCACTGCAGTTGCTCTTGACTCCACATGTAGCTATTTCAACTATTTGCCCCATGCATATATGCCCTTTCCCTCTGCAGTGGGACAGTTCATTGTTTTCTCACTATAAGATTATCAGATTGCTTAGCAGCGTGGTGAATGACGCCCTTCACTTACATCACGGACCATTATCATGTGTTATGCTTGTGGGATGGAGCGGTACTTTTGGGCGAGATAGAACAATGACACTCTGACTTTTTAAAGGTCACGCTCCTCTTGGAGTGAAATCGCGCCGCTCCATTTCCAGCTCCGCTCTGCCCTGTTGCTATTTGGCTGTTGCTCACACTATATATCCAGAGGACAGCAGAGAGAGAGTTCAGTCATAAAACAGCAAAGTGCATCTCAAGACATGGCTTAATGGACAAAGCTTATATTCATGATTATATTTCCAGCACTGTGATGACAGCACAGATCTTGTGGTAGGAATATGATTTTGCACTTGAACAAGTACGAGAACATGATATTATATAATTAGATAACACCAGCAGATCTCTTCATTTGTGTTACATTTTAGACCTCATTTTTAAAAACACTTTGCTTGTCATCAGATATAAGCCAGTCCCCTAGGTCATGCAGAATAGGACTTGCTTCAATAGTTAGTTGAAGCAGCTTTTAATGTTGTGAACCCAGCTGCTGCAAGACTGCATCAGGCGTGCACATTATTTTAAATATATATATATATATATATAAAATTGAATTAATCGTGAATTAATCATTGCTTTTATCCTGCATATTTGAGTATTTTTTGTTTTCTTCTTGCATTAGATTTTTATTTGATTTTTTGTTAAGTATATATGGATGTGTATATACATTTGATATTCCTTGCTTTTCTGTGCACACTGTATTTCCCATCATCATTAAATGTGCATTGCTTACATACTGATAGTCTTGAGTTTTAACTGTAGGTGTAATGTTTACCATGTTCAGTGTGTCCATATACTGACATTTGCTAATTAGCAAAAGAACTACAAAGTGCAGCTGCTGATAATGTGCATTTTAAGTTTTATTAAAATGTTTAATTTATCCTGAGGGTAATGTGAATGTCTGTAAACTTCATGGCAATTGATCCAAGTAGTTGTCATTTAATTAAAAAACACAAATGTCAGCCCCATGTCAGTCAAATGTCAGTAACTATAAGTAATGTCAGTGAAATGAATGCCTGCATATATATAGCATCTGTCAAATAGACATTGAGCTATTTCACAGTATGAGTGAAACCTTTCACCTGTTGCTGTCAACAGAGGAAAAGTTGTTGGAGATATTTCACTCTGGACTAAAGTGATTGACAGAAAAAAAATGGCACAATTAAAGCCACATCCCCAGCATGACTTAAAAGCACATGTAATGATGTATGTAAATCTCTACAATTATGCTGTTGACCTCTGACCCCCTCCCCCTGAGCTCTGAAGGCAGCAGCATGCACACCTGCTCAGGCTTGATGCAGTCATCAACAGGTGGAGCTGTTTTCCTCTAATCAAGCCTTCTATAAAGAGTTTGGTAGCCACATGCTCTGTTTGCCCCCTTGTTTCTCCAAGTGCGTCTACCAAACACCACCGAACAAAGGCTGAAATCTGGCAAAATGAAAGCCTTGTACTGATTTGCTGTCTCACTGCCCTTCCATTTTTGTCCCTTAACTCCAGCCCACCTTTGTTTGGTCAAACCTAGAACAGCCATCGTCCACAAATTCCCAGACAGGGTTGAATACCAGAAATTGGGATTCTTGTATTTCCCAAGAGGTCACACCTTAACCTGCTCCTGTTTCTGTGGAGAAATACCTGCAGGAGCCTGTATGAACTGAAACAAAGACCCCGCCTTCAAGCCTGATTAATGCCACCACATATCTGCCATATAAAGTCCAACCTTAAATGATAATGTTCAGCCTTCGAGCCGCTGCACTTTCTTGCAGTCACTTTATTTTCCGATTAGAAAGCGGCAGTCTACAGCGAGGGCAGCTTTCGAGAAAGTCTTATGTGCTGTTTCAACAAGTGGCTTAATCAGACCTGCATTCTTCTGGACCAAAATCAGAGCGGCATTCACAGCAGGTTGAGCAGCGTGTGCAGATCATGCTGTTACAACTGCACATGCTCTTGTTCCTCAAATAATAATGGAGACAAATTAGTAGCATGCGTGAGATTTTCCTTCAATGCCACTGCATGCATTAAGCTAAACCCTACCACACACACACTCTTAACAGAATAAATTGATTGTGCATGGTTGACATTGGGTGTTTTGTATCTCAAAGATGATGCACTTTTTGAAAGGAACTATTTACCAAGACATAATGTAGCGTATTTGAAAGAAACACATCAAAGACATTAGAAGACCTTATGTGATTAATTATCCACAAAACTGTCAAAACTAGATTTCAGCAATAGTAAGAAATCCTTGGTCTTTTAGGAAGCAAGTGATATATTCTTGGGAAATAATAAACCTTCAATCCTATTATTGGATTATTGAAACACAAGAAACTTTTTTTCTTTTAAATATTTCTTGTTTTTCTTTGTGCAGACTCCTTCAATTTGAAGTACTTTTTAAAAAAAAATCTTTTATTAAAATTAATTTCCTCCCTTTACGTTTTCTTCTCTAACCTTGTATCTAACTGCCTGACCTCACTCTCCATTCGTCCTTAACCTTAGGTAGGATGTTTGTTTGTGGCATTTGTAGGTAAATAACAGCTGAACTCAAGAGGAGATGTTTCTGTAGACTGTCATTAAGACTGAATGGACCGCTCTGTTGCCTGAGTTGTCCTGAACTCTCCCTCTTAAGAATATTTAAACCTGCAGTTGTCGTCATCTCCCAGCTATATATTAGACGGCAGAGGAAAAAAATCAATCTCTGTGGGCCTCATTTGTTCAAAGGTTATTCCAATTACTAAGTAAATGATATGAATATCTGACCCAGTTGAGATTTCTCACTGAACATGACACATGATCTTTATATTCTCCTCTAATCAGGCCGGGAAGTGCGTAGGCAGTCAGTCAAAGTTAAGGTTTTGCAGTCGGCTATATTTATCAGCTCATTGTTTTATGAACATCTTGTGATGTCAGATATTCTGATCTTCCATCCAGCAGCAAACTGGTTGTGGTTTCCATCTCCTCCACCCCACCACCTCCATTCCCCCTCCTCCAGCTTTACCCATAACTCCATGAGCTCATTTATTTTCAAGGTAAACATTCACAACACGGAGGACAGGCCTGGCTTGCTCGTTATGAGATCCTGAAATGTGAGCACCTGTTGAGTTAACAGTGGGACAAGGGTGATGTTTCCCAGCGTTTATTAACCCCTGTGGTGTCACAGCCTCCTGTGAAAGGTCATTAACTGACATCACATCCCTCTCAAGGACTCCTTTTGACATGGCTCTTCCTCTAGGTTGTGATTCATACTCTCCACAAAGCGTGTGGAGCATTGCAGTAAGGGAAAGGACTTTTGGTTTGTGAGCTGATACTTTACAAAGATTTGGCTACTGTGCTGTTTTAGGACTATAGTTACAGAAACACGTGTTTAGGGTCTTACAACAGACACCCTCCTCCAGGTGACCCGACTGAGGCTGATCAGACCCTGGCCTGTGTCCAAGTGCCATTCTACTGCCCTCACTGCTCTTGCCTCTTCAACCAGAGCCGTTCACGTTTGCCATTAAAAACATTAGGTTTTGCTTGTGTACCGCTCACCCACTCATCCAGCATGCCACGCTGATGAGATGTAATGGGGCCACTTTCAGAGTTGACCCGAGATGCATGTCACGGCATATGTAATGTAGTCTGATCTTAATACCCTGGATCCCAGGTTTAATGCAGTACGAGTAGAAGCTCTCTTTGATGTATGTAACATCAAAGCCACACATGAGCATATGACCGACATTTTCCTGCCGATCATGTAATCAATCACCAGTGGGCAGGTGGTCAGTTTCTCAACAGCACTTCATGTGAGCCACATCCTGTTCATTCTAAGGACTTTTCACTCATTCCTCAGGTCCAAAATAAGTACTACAGGTATTTTTTTCCCACTTATATCTATTTTTCACTTTTAACTTTTGGCCCAAGGTCCATCAGCACATTCTTTGTCGTGCACAAAAAAGCAAAAGCGACGCTGACTGATTCAGCAAATGAATATTGATTTGTTTTTTTGTGTTTTTTTCTGCCCCCATCTGCTCAACGTCCCTGTCCAAATACTTAGTTTCAATCGCTGCCAGCATGTGAGCGTCTGCAGTCAGACTCATACAGGCGGCACATATGGAAACACATGGCGCATATACATGTGTATAGATGCAGATTTCCATACAGATTTAGATGACAGCATGGAGACTTACAGACGTGCCAGCTAGACCGATACACAGAATGGAAAAATTGTTGTTCTAATATCAGCATTAATTTATTCAGATGCTCACTAATTCGTACCAGACTGACAGCTGTTCTATCTGTGGGTCATATGAGTGTGTCATTATATCATGTAACAGATCATGGAACAGTGAAATTTCAAAAAGTGTCCTATATCCACAGCATGAAGAGGAAACCATATGACTCATGTACAAAAATATTTGTTTCATCAATTATTGTTAAGACATGCTCTACTTCTTTTCCCAAATGCTGACAAAGTCTAAATTGATCCGAATGAGAAAAGAGAAAAATGGCACTCTGATAAATAGAGATTATTTTCCAGCTCCAGGTCTGACCTGTGTTGGTTTTGTCCTTTGTACTTATGACAGTTTGTAATATTAGGGTCACCGATGGAGATCGTCACACAAGGTCTGCTGACTCATCTCTGTGTCACAATTGCAGTGATGTGTGTCACATTTGGACTTGATGAAAGCCGTGAGTCAAATGTGATCACGGTTGTTACTGAACTGACACAGAAACCCAAAGTCACGAGAGCGCTGCTCAAAGACTCTGCAGGCTATCGATGAAACTCACGTTGATGAAATGCATCGGCTACTTTCCAGCGCAGAAATCTGTAGTAACCTATGGAAAGGTGCTCAATATTGCTGTTAAAGCAAATAGCGAATGTCAGATGTGGTGTCAGAATCAAAAAGCAACAACGTCATCCTCGAGCCGAAGTGAACAAATCCAACAAAAACTCCTGGCCTCCTGTTTTGTATCTCTCGAATGTGCCCATGCTGCAGTGCCATTTTCTGTTGCTCTGGTGATCTCTAGAATGGTCAGAGACACTTAAACCAATTGAAAGGAGTCATTTTTGAAAACGGCAGGTAGTGCCGAACCTTGCATCACTTCACATGTCTTGACCTGGTTTGTGGTTCTCCAAGGAGAAAAGCAAAATGCTGGCCCTGCATTCCAACTGCAAAATAAAGTCAGTGTGATTTTAAGTTAGACTAAAGACAATCACTGGTGCGGCTTCTCAGTCCATTAAAGGGTCATTTCACCCAAATAACAAAATGATATTCCCTCTTTGCCTTTGCAGATAATTTGGGGGTTGTACAAGAAATAGTTTGTGCCCCATCTTTACACTATTAATGCGATAATGCACCCACTTTTGGGATAATGCAGTCTTAAAGGGGACACATTTTGAAAAACTTGTGCACTCTTAACCATGTTAACACTAAACTAATGTTGTAAACAAGGTAAATATTACACCTGCTAAACATATTATTTGTCTTTAACAGCATGTTAGTATGTTGACATTTGAGAAGGTCGGAGGGCTAACTAGTACGAAACGCAAGCTGAGACTGACGGGAATGTCCTCAGTTTTGCATGTGTTTGGTCATAAACTAAACCATTACACAATTATAAAGTTGACCTGATTACGGTGCAGGATGAAAGGTTAAGGGATCACCAGCATTGTGGCGGGGTCGGGGGCGTGGATGTCAGTGTCAAATTTCAGGGCAATCCATCCAATAGTTGTCAGTGCATTTTGATAAAAACAAATATTATCAATGAATCTTCCCTGTAGTTGCAGGACATCAAAGTCATAGGATTCATCCTCTAGGGATCATGAATTTTTGGACCTTTATGGCAAACCAACTGATAATTGAGATATTTCAGTCTGCACCAGAGTGGATGGACCAATGTTGCCATCCACAGAACCATGTTGCCAGTTTCCTACAAAAGCTTTTTCCAGGGCCTTTGCTCAAAATGCATCCTTGATCTCTGAATGTCTGCCACTCCGAATCCTAATGTTCTTTGAATACGACTGTTATTATTAAAACATAGGAAGAAAATCAGGGTTGGAATAACTGCAATATCATTATGTGATTCTATTTTATTTTTTTTAATTTTCTAACTGGCCTTCAAAAGCTTTAGAAGAGCACTGAATTTAACTGAACTTTTTTCTCTTTATCCCACTGCCTCCATTACCGCCTGCTTAAGTAGGTCATGGTGGACAGTTTTATAAGCCTCATCATCAAGTCGACTTTAGCTGATCCAGCGGTGCACCGTGGCTCTGATTGCTCCTTTTTTTTGCTTTAAAGACGAGGTTCTAAACATAAATATTGGCGAGACATTGAACTGTTTCTGTGGCATGTGAATGTCCAAATCACACCAACTATGTAGCATTCACAGTGAACATGCGCTTTGTGTTGGCAGTGATTTTAGAAAATTGCTTTTTGTTACTCACACTTCGGCTTCATGAGAGGGCTTTTAGTCCAGCACTCAGTATTTTTTTTACTTAATTATGCCCTTTGCATCAACTCCATCATGGAGGTGTGTGCGTGATCCTGAATGAAGCTTTTTTTTTCTCTTGAGAAAATAAATATATGTCACTATGCCACTTTCCGATCAGGTGTATGTAGGTCAGTCTGTTACGTGTGTTTCTTTTTTAAACTCACTTTAAATCACTGTTGATATCGTCTTGAAAAATAATGGCTAATTATGTGCTTCACTCCAGAGACGCATCCAATGCATATTTAATTTTTTTGCGATGGACATGAGGATTTTGCATTTTTAATTAAGTCTTAAGTACTGCTGTCTTTGTTTTTGTTTTTTTGTTTTTTTGTTTTTTTTTTTGTTAGACAGGTGACTTGAAGTGCACACTCCACTGAAGCGATTCACATATCCAATATGTATTGTGCTGTAGACAAAATTTATAACCCGACCCGTCTGTTTCACTCTTACTCTCTCCCTTTCATTCTTCAGCGGAGCCAGTCCTGTTGGTCTCGTCCTGACTGCCATAGTGGCCGTAGTCTACAAGGTGGCAATAAGATTTGAGGGGTGAGTCTTTTGCCGTCTCAGGGCCTGTTCCTATTTGTAAGTGAATTTATCTTGTTATCACTTGTGTGCATATGACATTACATGTAGTGTTGTGTGAATGCAAAGTGACCATCTATTAGTTTAGAACATTTTCAGCACAAGTAGGTTATGCTCACTTGGCTGCATATTATGTGTCGCCATTGGCCAGATCACGAATTTGATTGCATCCATCTTGATCTTCCTGCAAACTTGTCAAGCTTATCAGTTAGTTACCACTATTATCAGTCATTCATGTCACCCTCTCACAGACCACTCAGTGGTTGCACTAATCCAAGTGGAAACAGACAGACACCCACGTTTTCTTCCTGATTTGGTCTTATCAGTCATGACATATCTTTCACTGATTCACACCCCTGTCACATGACCCTTTCCCAGAAGAAAACAAACAACATCAGCCTGTATATATAGACCAGCAGTTAATTCCACATGGATAATGAATTACAGGCATGTCTGACGTTGTTGTCTATGCGAGCAGCTGTTGGGCCGTTCTGCGCCTACTACCTAGATGCGCAGGAGACACAAACACCGGCACAGGCATGCTGGTCATGGGAGATGCATTTTCAGGCTTGAGTCTGGACAGAGATTATTTTCACTTTAATATAAAAACGCAATGTTGTGGATGTGCCCTGAGTGTAACTAATTCAATTACTCCAGTAAATACTTGTTCTGTTGTGATTGCCTCGGCATGTACTGTAGGTCAAAGACAGGTAAATGGGGACATGTCACTCAACTGCAAGTTGACTTAAGTTTTTCAGACTCAGGGGCTCATTGCAACCTTGATTTTGCAGACAAGGTCACCTTCTCCCACCCCTTTTCCTCCTCATCTGTGTGTTCTTCTCAAAAGTCACCTTCATTTACAGAGAACAACTTTCAAAGCATCAAAAGAGGTGGACATATCTTTTTCTTTTTTTCCCAGCACATTAAAAACCCTGTTGGTCATCGCTCTCCCTTGCTTGTCCTCCCACTTGTCCATTACGGCATAAGACCTCAAAAACAGTTATGAGTGACCTACTTCTGCACATCTCGCCGCACAAACACCGGTGAGGAAATACACCCGCGTACACACGGAAATACACAAACGTGCTGCGACTGCATAAGCCAGTCGTAAATGAGGCAGAGCTCAGCATGGAGGCAGCTGCTGTGTGCACTTGCTCATTAAGCCTATTGTGTGTGTGTGTGTGTGTGCATGTTTGATGCCCTCACCTTCATAGCAGTTGTAGAGGTGTTTGTACGTATGTGTTAACTGTGCAGCTGTCCTTTGCATCACATTTGTGTGGAACCTGACATATAGCAGCTTATGATTCAAATGTGCACGACAACACTGCACAGATTTGCGTGGTTATGCCTACACGCATCACACTTTGTCACAACGTACTACGTAGAGGACCCCGTGATAAGAACACAAACAAAAGGTTCACCTAGATAGTAGTAGCGAGGCAAATGACGATAATTGGCAGATTGACTTGGTCACAATTGACTGACCTACATTTATCACAGATGTAAACACACACACACACACACAGTCACCCAACAAACAATCAGAGGCCAAAGTAGTGAACAAATCAGCAAACCACATCTGAGAAGCCCATCTTTGTCCATCTCCTAAGTTGTTGAGCCTCTCAAGGTTATTTCTGGTATCGGCAGGAAAACCATTCAGCCACCTTTGCCCTGCCGAGTCTCTCAGAACTTCAGTCGTGAATGAAATGAAAAGGCACGTTAGAGCCGAAAAGAAAAAGGCAGTTGGCCTTGGCAGCGTCGGAAGCACCCTTTTCTGAAAATGTCACACTTTAACACACGCTGTGAATGAGAGCGCAGGTGCACGCGTCCTTGCGGCAATTTCCGGCGCCGTCGATCGACAATTCTGTAATTTAGCCTGAAACTGTGAATCGAGGGAAAGGCAGGTGCCAGATTTTGCCACACACTGTGACTGGGAAAAAGATTCATACGCTATATTTATCTTTTGCTTCTGGCACAGATTCTGAATGAGCTCATTTAGTTAAACTGAGAGGATAGCAAGGCGTCCGGTTGGATATTACCTCACGCAGAGACTTGAATGGGTGAAGGCACCAGTGGGACAGATGCAGGAACCACACTGGGTGCAAATAGTTCAGTGAGTTCAGACAGTGTCTCTCCGCTATGGCTATCTTTTATGATATCGCTAGAAGAAGCTTAAAGGCTGTAAACATTTTGGTGCCTCAGGCTCTAGTGCTCATGTGAGAATTGATCTATTCAAAGCCGTAGTTATACTTTATCAAATTTAGCCCCTGCTCTGTTTCTTGTCTTCAACAAAACATACTGTGTAAATGTGCCTTCGCATGAACACTAGAGTCCCCGCTATGAATTTTATTATGGCTTTAACAATATTGAGGATGTGACATGTGGAACATAAGAAACCTTCTGATATTATTCACGTCTGATTGGACGAGAGACTCCTGGAGACGATCCCTGACATTTCTGTACTGAGGTGACCAGTGTTGGGCACGTTACTTTTAAAAAGTAATTAGTTATGGTTACTAGTTACTTCACCCAAAAAGTAACTGAGTTAGTAACTGAATTAGTCCACTTGAAAAGTAACTAATTACCAGGCACAATAACTATTGCGTTACTTTTTTTAAAAGTTTAAATATGTCAGGTGGCAGGTTTCACAAGTCAGTTATATAGTATAGTACTGCATAGACAGGTACTTACACAGAACTTTTAATATTTATTGTACCTCAACAGACCACAACTGGTAGACAGACTGCACTTCAAATATTTTCTTAACAATAAAAGTAAACAGTTTAACTATATGGAGTGCTTTAAGAGATGCGTCATTAGATTAGAGTTGCTAATAACAGATGTGGACAAACACTTCGCTCCGGGACATAATGCACACGTTGCTTGTCCATTCTTCCACTTTGGAAACGCCAACTTTCCCTCCGGACTCCCCACTGCTGCAACTGACCTCTGCTAGTGGGTGTGTGGGGCTGCTGTGTGTGTGTGTAAACCGAACGCTGCCTCTTATTGGTTTACCATGAAAGCTTACTCGACCTTAGCCAATCATCATCACATAACCGGTTGTCTCGTCCCTCCCTCCTCCCTCACCAAAGAAAAAAAATAAACAGCTGTGCAGCTCCTGTGGCTGAGAGCCGAGTCGGATGACAAGAATTTCAATGAGTAGCTTCAGTTTGTAATGCGCCCCATTTAAATGTTGGTAACGGTAACAGCGTTGTAACGATGGGAATAGTAATTAGTTAGATTACCCGTTACTGAAAAAAATAACGCCGTTAGTGACGCTGTTTATTTTAACGCCGTTATTCCAATCACTGGAGGTGAGAGTGATGGGGCAAACATCAGTACCTGACCTTCATTCTTGGATGTGGATGAAAAGTAATAGGGTGTGTGTCTTCCAGTTAGTGGCGCGCACTTGCTCAGCCGTGCCTTAAAATAGCTGCAAATATCCTTTATTTTACCAAAAAAAAAAAGTTTATTGTACCAAATAAAAAGACCACGCTTGAGACGATGCACTCGGACCAGGATGCTACAGGCTTCACAGAATGGTCAAGATACAATATTCCCACTAAAGTAGCCTGCAGCCTTCAGTCTCCTGCACACTTTTCAAACATGTCCAGTGATTCAGAGGTTTGGTGTCCGCGATCCCTGGCTTCTACGACTTCTGTCAAAATTGTTTTCTCTCACCTATTAGGGCTGCTATTTTCAAAATTCCCTCAATGACACAGTAGGAACAGAGCGGCTCTTCTCTGGTACAGCTGTTACTTTGATAAGAGGCTCGATCGTGCATATGTGTGTGCGCATTCATGTGCAACAAGGTGGAGGAACATGTGGAGACACAAGGCATCTTCCTGTCATTCACACACGTACACTCAGTCACGGTTCAGCACACACACACACACGCGGTCCTGGTACAGAGTGGTACGGCGTTCCTGCCTCTGATTTATTGTCCCATTATATGTTTGTTCTGCTGTATTTACAGACCATTCACTGGACAGATCTATGAGGAGAGGAGTCAGCGCCGCAAGCATGAATGATCACCTCCTTCCCAGGTGCTTCCTTTGGCTGGGGATTCCCATCCTGTCACGAGGACAGAGACTGCACAACAGACAGATTTACCAGCAACACTAAACACTAATCTGCCTCCAGTGTGGATTCAGACTCTTCTCATGAATGTGGAAGTTACATGAAGACATCTTTTAATGTAATATTGGACCATATGGTTACGGCACACTTAACTAGGCTTAGGATGCCATGTTGAAACAATAGTTTGATACTCTGAGAAACACACTGTTCACTTCCTTGTTGAGAATTAAATGGAAAGATTGGTACCACTCAGAGCCAGGAGGCTTAGATTAGCCAGGCAGCACCCATAAATTTGACAGCCAGCTGCCACAGATGCTGCACAGACACAACAGGGCCGAGTTGTAATTCATCAAGATATAGTTCACCTTTATGCTGCTGCCCTAATTCCAAAAAAATTGGATGATCGTTTGCTAATCATTTTTGAAAATCAATTCCATATTTGACCTCATCAACTTCATTGGATTTTCTGAATATCCGCTTCTTCTTAATTTGATGGCAGCAACATGTTTCAGACATGTTGGGACAGGAGCAACAAACGACTGATCCAAAAACACCTGTTTGGATCCTTTCACAGGTAAACAGGTTCATTGGTAACAGGTGATGGTATCATGATTGGGTATGAAAGGTTCATCCTGGAAAGACTCAGTCGTTCACAAGCAAGGATGGAGAGAGGTTCACCACTTCAAACACATGATAAGATATTTGCATTCCGTTTTTATTTACACAGCATCTGAAATCATGGTTGTAAGTTACTCAGCTTGTGGAACTAGAGCCATACTTGACACATAAGAGTGATATCAGTGTTCTCATCTAACTTAGCAAAAAAGTAAATAAGTGTTTTTCCCAGGTTGTCAAATTAATCCTTTAAAGCTGTAATAGGTTAGATATCTACTGTATGTACGGTAAAACACACCCACCGCCATCAACAGCCTGAATTATGATGTCAATCTTCAACAGAAGATAAAAACTCTTCCACCTAACCTGAGATCCTAAATTACACAAAGCATAAATTCATATCAGGTGCTGTCACTGGACAGAAATGCCAGCAAAGGCTCAAGTCAGAGATGCAGAAAGAAAATTGGACTCAGTGTTGATGGCTGGATCTCTGAATCACCACTTCAGCAGATGAGATAAAGAAATCCAATAAGTACATAGTTAATGAATGTTATGTGTTTTACAGTAACTTTTTTTTTTTTTTTTTTTTTTTTTTTGTTACAGTTCACTTACTTTTTGCAGCATCGAACAGTAAAATGTCAGTCTCGGGGAGATGTTTTACAGGAAATATTTTGGTTTTGTTTTTGAAGGAAAAGTGGAAGTGAAGTCATAATTGATGTTAAATATTATATATCTGACAAGTCAAACTGTCAACTGTGAACAACGGCCCAGTGATGTCAACATTCAGTGTTATTATTTGTGTTAATTGTGTTCATTTTTAGATGCGTTGCTTTGTTACCACAAACATTTTAAGAGGCACCATGTTGTTTGTTCTTGATGTAGCAGCTCCATTTTAAGATATTAGCAAAGACTGAAAAAAGACAAGGAAACATCCAGCATCTGTTTCCCTTTAATGAATTTACTGTGTTCGATTTGATGCCGTAATTGTCTGTGAAGTGACAGTGATAATCCTGGATCGACCGGCGTGAGTGAACACCTCGTAGAGTTCTTCAAAATAGAACAGAAAATTTAAAAAGAGCCTTCAACACTGCCATTGCTGTAAAAATAGATTTCATACATCATACAGTTATTCAGTGTTGTGAACAGTTTTGATGTTATATGAAATGTAAATCCTTTCGAATGTCAGAGAACAGATTTATACTGTACCTATGCAAACCATTCCAAACTGAACAATTCACACTGCCTGGTGATGTGCTCTGTGTTAATGGCTTTTTTTTTTTTTTTTTAATGTAATTAAAGAGTGACTCAGGGTTCAGAGCGCTGGTCTCTCTTTGTGTCTCAAGACTGCTAATGGATGCACTTAAGGCAGCGCTTTTGCGTGTCTGTCTCTCACAGGCAGATGTGTGGGACAATTAGCAAAGTGCTACTTATCTTTATGATTGCAGCAAGCTGTGATAAATGACACATTTGATTGGTTGTAATTAAGTAGCTCCTGCATTTGTTATCCCTGCTACTTACCTGTGAGTCTCCTGTGTTCCTAAATTTAAGTTAAAATCCAAAGAAAGAAAATCGGCTTTACCTTTAATTTTGGCTTTACACTCATTTTACCTCAGACTTATAGACTTATTGACCAACATATACGCTGTTACCGATACATCTGTGATGAAATATCGGCCAGTGCAAACAATGATATGTTGATGACAAATCGATGTAAGCACAATAACAAGGCTTTCAATGGTATTTGTGTCAATTACTTCTTCCAATGTCACAAATTAACTTTCAGTCAGTCTGAGTTTCACTCTTAGGTCACATACGATATAGTAAGTAGTAGTAGCAGCAGTGGTGGTAAGTATCGGTAGTAGTGGGCATCCTTGCCTAGATCTCTGTTGCAATTAAAATAATTCTTGAGATACTGTGCATAAATGTATTATAATAGACACATAAGAGAAATGATGTAATAATTTGACTAATACTTGAATCTAATATTTGGCTCATACTTGCAAAGGTGTCCAAGATGATCAAACCCTTTGCTGCATCTAATGATATTTTAGTACGTGGTGTTTTTGTATAGTTAGTGTAATGGATTGTTCTATCTTTGAGTTGGAAATATTGAATAAACCACAATATTTGTTTTGTTCTCTTATCAGCCTTCTCACCTAAACACGTAGCGAAAGACAGTATTCTGTTGGAAAAGTCACCTGCAGTTTTACTTGTTTACATTATTGCAAATGTCAATGCGATTTTGAATGAAGTTGTCTCATTTCTGAAGCACTTATACTAAGCTAAGCTATTCACCTCCAGGTACAGATCCAGTTTGATTACAGAGTACCAAGTCTTTCATGTGAACCCCTTTAAGCAATGAGCTTTATTTCAATATATATACTTTTATTGATATCTTAAGTGAGTTGATCAGCGTGGTTTGATTATTTTAATCTGCCCAGCGATTGTCTCATGTGTTCCCAGTCTAGCCTAATCAAACAAGTGGGTCATGCATCTCTCACGACTCTCTTATTCAAACTTATGACTTCCCTCCCTGGTTACGTTACAAGAAAAAGAAATCCTTCAAAACATTGTCTGCATTGCTGTTCACATTTTATCTGAGAAGACTCATGAATAGACTTTTTTAATACTCAAAAGTAGGTCAGAGTGACTGTAAAACAACCTTGATTACCTGACTGTATAATGAAAATCAATGTGGTTTTCTACGGCGCCACTACTCTCTGGGACCCTG
>JBBMOC010000024.1:6426579-6521311 GCA_037975185.1 Centropyge bicolor | reverse complement strand
ATATTATTTTTATTAAAACAAATGTTCCCACAGCTACAAGAGACAGCAATGAAACAAATAATACCAAAAAAATGAAATTTAAATTTCATTTTAATTCAATTTTGTCACTAGGTGGAAGGGACAAGAGAAAAATGGCATTTTAGGGAGTACTCCAGACTTATTTGGTATCTTTAAAACTATTTTCACGCATTCTTTTATTTTAATTTTTTGAGATTTGCTCTCAGGCCAAGTAAATTTACTCAGAAACTGCATGTTTTATTATTTTGTATGTGGATTATTTAAAATTTGATGGGTGGGACGTAAAATGTCCTCCAATTCTGGAATGACCCATAAAGCTGCAACCATCAACTGTGTCCAAACCGCATCCTCCTGCCAGCATCTCTCCAGCTCACTAATCAACATGTTGCATCTCGGTTGACACGGCAACAAATCTGAAAGCAGCAACAATGACACACATGAGTTATTTGAAGTTCGTATTTACATTATGTATATGTGCTTCCTGGTTGGATCTGCATACCAAAGTGTATTCCCGTTTTATAAGTGACCTGGAGATGCATTAGACCAGCACTTTGCAGTAATGTGTCCACCTGCAGAGGCAAACTGTGACCTTTAATGCATCTGAATAAACACTGCAGGTGCATTTGCATGTGGATTTGAAGCATTTTTTCTCTCTCTCTCTCTCTCTGATTATAGTTGTGCATGAGGCAGATTAATAACAGGTGTAAACTGAGGTGATATTGTTTTTTCAGCATTTTTAATATATTCATTTGGTTTGTTAGGGCCGGCATCACAAACAGATCTGTATCTCTCCCGCTCTGTTTTTTTTTTTTTTTTTTATGAGCTGCCTGGCAGAGGTGGTATTTGCTCGCTTGTTGGCACCATTTGTTTTTCCACCTTCCTCTGAGTTACTTGTTCCACTGCTGTACTGCAGGCCCTTCCTCGCGGTGTCATTATCCATCACATAGCCCAAACACGACCGCTGTTTTCTCTTCCTCATTACTGCTGCTCACACAGGGAAGGAAAAAAAAACAAACACTTGAATGCTTGCTTTAATATTTTTTCTGATGCTGCTGAGGTGGAACGAGGGAGGGAGAGCTGAACGGTGGCATCTGTTCGGTTTTCCAGTCTAGACATCTGTGACTTTTCTTTTCTGCCTCCCCCAACATTGGCGCCTCGTCATTGCTTCTATCTGTAACAAACACCTCAGCCATATTTCGTCGTCATGTTTTCGTGAACTGTGCATGCTCTCTCTGCGTCTCTCCACCGTGGGGGGGGATGTCACACTGGGTTACGCGCTGGTGAAAGCACCTACACACACAAAGATGCATTATTCCTCTGCAGCCGCCCCAGGACATGTGTGTACTTGACAGGGTCATGACTCGTAAAAACAATGCGTTCACACAGGTGGCCAGGTCATGGGACGCAGAGAATCAGGGTCCTCTTCTTCTTTGACGCCCCGACAAAGGTCTTGTTTATCTGAGCGGGACGCCTCGAGAAAATATGTATATTTAAGTTAACAGAGGCTTGGAGCAGGCCGAGCAGAGTCGTCCGCTGACTGTGACGCACAAACCACAGTTGGTTAACCTGATACAACACCGGCATGGACAATACACTTACTGATTAGCCCAGAGTTTAGAGGCTTCAGGGGCCGGTCCCACTTAATGAGTTTTGAAGTTCAGTTTGGAATCTTCACAGGAATAAATGTGTACTTGTGCTGAACATACTGTAAGAGATCACAAAAGTGATTTTTCTGCCTTTGTTATTCCAGTTTTATAAAGACAGATGAGAGTTTAATGCCTCTAGCTTGAAGTCTAACTAATCAGCACATTATGAAATCGCGTAACTTTTACATGAAAACCAATTTAAGTTCTTCATTGTCAAAGCTGCTACAGAAGCTTGGGTTCCTGTGAGTGTTCTTGCAGAGGATCAGCTTCAGGCTGCTATTATTAGCTGGTGGCAGTGTTGGGAAAGTTCACTTACTATATGAACTAGTTTAAAGTTCAGTTCAAACCTTTTAAAATGAACTAGTTCAGTTCATCGTTCATAATTCAAAATTGTGAACTAAAGTTCATGCTTCCCCAAAATGAACTATTTCGTTCTTTTTTAGTTCTTTTTTTTTTTTTTTTTACGTTGCCACGAGCTACGAGCTAATTCCCGACTGTATGGGAATTAGTTTCTCAGTAAACGCATCCTCCTTCCTTGCACATATGTGAATTGTGACGAGACTGACGACCGCTGATGACGAAGTTGGTAGAGCGACAGGCAGGACTTGCGGTTGCCAGATCGGGTGGTTATCCGCGACATTTTAATGGTCGTTTACCATGTGTTTTTACTGTTTTAGCTTGGTTTTTCGCCGAGGGCTCCTGAAATCTGGTACGAACGTAATCTGAACGAAATCAGAGTGCCGTTCAAGAAACAGCAGAATGAGTGCGTTCACAATTTAACGTTCATCAAGCAAAAATGAACGGGACGTTCACGTTCACCCAAAATATGAGTTAGTTCATGAACGAACGTTCTTTGAACGCGTTCGGGTACAACACTGGCTGGTGGTGGGGTGAAAGGTCAGATAATCAGATCCACTCTCATTCATACCAACTAGAATTTTTGAATCCAACCTTTTCTCCCTCAATATTGATTACAGTACCTCATCTCAGGTTATGCTGATATAGAGATCCAATACCAGTGCTCTCTTTTTCCTAAACTGAAGAACTCATTGGAATCATTTCTATGGAAGTAGCATGAGGGTGCACTGGAAACTAAAAACCATGACCATATGAATGTAGCTTTTTATAGGATTGGTTATGCTACAGCTGATGTCTGATCTGCCTCAGAAATGAGAAAGAACCTCCATCGGATGAGCATCCCTCATCCAGGCTGCACGGTGACTGACCTGTCAGGTCTAATTAGCCTGGTTTTATCTAAATTTGGCACCAATTGTAGACAAATTTCTGGGTAATCTGCAAATGAACGCACTTTTCTATTCTGTAAACATTAGGAGTTCCAACATTAAGAAACAGCTGGTTACATTCATTGTCTCCAGTTGGTTGTTAACAAACCATTGCAAAAAAAAGAGGACACAACCAGAAAAGAGCAGTCAAACCTTAGACAAATGAAAACAATGTAGAAAACGTGATGAAAATAGGACATTTTTGTTTGTCTCATGTATTAATTTGAGGAAGGTTGCAGTGTCCTAATTGCTCCCCTTAGATCCTCATATAATGTCATGATATTCATAAACCCTAGTTTAGGTTATATTGTAACGTTAATTAAACTCCATCAGTCCTCATATTTTCAGTACTGGGTGCCACCAAGTTAGTAAGTCATTATTCACACCTGACTGAATGAGTCACACCGAAGCAGCAAAAAATTCATTTCTGAATCAACAGGTTTGATTCAAGCGTCCTTGAGCCTCCAGGTGAACCCAGTCACTGCCTCCTCCCCTTCAGTTTACTGAAACTCCATTCAGCTTTATGAGGCGCTGCTGAAAGGAAAAATGGGAATGAAACTGTTTGTTGTTTATTTCATTTAAATGACAATGGCAATTGACAGTTTCAAGTCTTTTTGCATTTGTCAGTTGTGTTTTTTTTTTTAATCTCTTGAGGGTAGCCACTATAAAAACAGATGGAGGCTGCCTATATGCTCACACACACACACACACACACACACACACACACACACACACACACACACACACACACACACACACACACACAAAAGCTTCACCATTGTGAGTTTTCATAGGTAAGTCATGCTTTTCACCTGGATGAAACTGTACCCCGAGTGCCCCCCTTTGGTCACTGTGGTAACTGCAGCCAGTCTATTGCAAGCACAGATCCAGGCTTCTGCATGAACAAGTGGCTGCAGCAGGTACTGAGGGTATACATGAATACATGAATGAACACATCTTGCACTTTAAGACAGGGTTACACTTTGTTTTATACACAACTGTTGTATAAAAGGATACATTTAATATTAGTATTTTTTTTTTCTTTTTGCAAACATGAGAATTATCTGAAATCAGTTCAGTGCTGGTTGTTGTGGACTGTGAAAAAAAAAACTGATCACAATTTACAGGCCACTGAATTATGCAGGATGTGTGAGAATAAGAAGTAAAAGTGTGTTGCAACATATTCAGTCTTGAGCTCACATCCTCTGCAGATGTTTGATATTTTGAGAAAATGTCCAAGGTTCATCTCTACACAGTGTGCCAAACCGGGTTAAATGCCGGAAGGAGTGTCAATCATTAACTTGTTCTGTGGAGGTTATTATTTGGCTTGTACGCACAGCTCCAGTCTCCCCATCGCAGCATCAACATTATTCAGTGTGCTATTTTTTTATCATTATTTTTTGTGGCTCTGTTTGTCACCGTTTCCCATCTCTGCCTCTCCCTCTTGGTCAGAAATGACAGACTGACGCACCAGTGAGAGTTTGGTCCGCTTCTCCCTGGGCTCCAACGGAGCTCAGAGACCCTGCTCGCCCAGCCGTGACGTAGCCAAGTGGGAGGGGTCCAGCGTGGGCTTAAATAGCGGGGTCCAGCCGCGAATCCAGACAGAAGTGCACAACAGCGCGAAACACAGCATCACCAAAGGCTCAACAAACCCGCCTTTTACGCACGCACAATCCACCGACAAGACCACAACCATGATTAAGAAAATGTCGCCCTCCGAGAGCGACTTCGACATCCCAGCAAAGAACTGCTACAGGATGGTGATTTTGGGCTCAACCAAAGTTGGGAAAACGGCCATCGTGTCCCGCTTCCTGAACGGGAGGTTCGACGAGCAGTACACGCCGACCATCGAGGACTTTCACAGGAAACTGTACAGCATCAAGGGGGACGTTTATCAGCTGGACATACTGGATACATCGGGGAACCACCCGTTCCCAGCCATGAGGAGGCTGTCCATCCTGACAGGTACTTATCCACTGATGTGTCTCTGTGTTTAAGAAACAGTTAGAGGGAAACAGAAAGCAAAATGAGATTTGGGTGCAGGAAACACGAGGTGACCGTGCGTCGTGGCGCATGGCTGCACCGCGCACCACTGCATGTTAGAAGCTTACATCAGGTTGCATCTCCAACACTTTTCATGCATCCAATCAATGCAAGTTAACCCACCATCCTCTCTGTCTCTCTCTCCCCTCCAGGTGACGTGTTCATCCTCGTCTTCAGCCTGGACAACCGCGACTCCTTCCAGGAGGTGCAGCGGCTCAAGCGGCAGATCTTCGAGACCAAGTCGTGCCTGAAGAACAAGATCAAGGAGCACATCGACGTGCCCCTGGTGATCTGCGGCAACAAGGGCGACAGGGAGTTCTACAGGGAGGTGCAGCAGGAGGAGATCGAACAGCTGGTGGCCGGGGACGAGAAGTGCGCCTACTTCGAGATCTCCGCCAAGCGCAACGAGAACGTGGATAAGATGTTTCAGACTCTGTTCACCTTGGCCAAGCTGCCCCACGAGATGAGCCCCGACCTGCACAGGAAAGTGTCCGTGCAGTACTGCGACATGCTGCACAGGAAGTCGCTGAAAAACAAGAAGATGAAGGACATAGGGGAGGCGTACGGCGTGGTGACCCCGTGCGCCCGGAGACCCAGCGTGCACAGCGACCTCATGTACATCAAGGAGAAGGCGATAGGAGGCGGCCAGGGCAAAGACAAGGAGAGGTGCGTGATCAGCTAATCCGCCAGAGGCCAACTCGGCACGGATCTTTGAGAAGGAGCCTGGTGCAGCTTGAGAGGCGACCTGCGCGGCCGGCTGCGCTCAAACTGACGCTGGAAGGTTTGGAGACGCTGAAGCCGCCGCGCGTAAAAGGCGCAGCGCCGCATCCAAGGACACCGAGCGAGACCCGCGAGGGCCGCTCAAAAAAAAAAACAAAATAAAAAAAAAACACTGCCCACGAGACACGTGAGAATGTTAGCTTGTCCTGTCAATCAGAGCTCAGTGCGTGACGTGGCTTCATACCTTGTGGAACTCGCGCGTCCCTGCGTAAAAAAAAAGTGTTTTGTTGACGTCATGCCTTGTTCAGATGTCGGGGGGAGAGAGCAGAGACTCTTGGATCAGGAGGTGCAATGTGGAGTGGGTGGAAGCGATGTTGTTTACATCTTATCATAGATTTTATAATCTCAGTACACTTGAATGTTTTGTTGTGAGTTCTTTTTTATTGTGAATGTATATTTATTGTCAATGTCGATTTTTTGCAAGAAAATCTTCAGATGAAATAAAAAAACAAACTATAAGTTGCTTTGCAATGTTTCGCTTTTCTTCTATTTTAAGTTCCTTCTCACCTGTTGAATTTTTTTTCCACACACAAACACCTGTCCACTACATTTGTATCCAAGTTGACACACACATGAAGACTGCTGCCAGGTTGCACCACACTGTGCACATCTGCATCAATAAGCATCAACGGGAAAATAACAGACTCAAGTCAGCATTCATAAATAGTAGCGCTCTCCAAAACTCCAGAAACATGTCTCTAAAGCTGATGCAATCAGCCGATGCAGCTATTTTGCAGAATATAACACAATCAACTTTCATCCTGCAAGAATTCAAAAATATCCTCAGTCCAGTCCAGATGTGCATGTGACACCTGGATCCAAGCTGAAGTAAAAAAATAAAGAAACTAGCATTCTTCAGAGAAAGAGACAGTGAACGTTTTTCATCAATGTCATTTCAGACTTTCATATTGGTACCACCAGGGGTTAAAAATCAGATCTGCTTGCACCAATGTGACTCCACATTTAGTGAGATCACCTAAACGCTAAACCTTAATGAGTGAAGTGCTCCTTTCTCTTCCTTCAAAATGAGTGAAGGAGTGCCCTCAAGCACGAAACTCAACTGCAAATTGAGAGTGTGTATGAATATTCATATGCACACATTATACCTATTAAATAAGCAAAGGCGATGAGCTGTTACATCACCCAGTGGATGCTTGTAGCATGAACTGGCAGATTATACCTCTTTAATAGCAAAATTATCGTTATCATCCCTGAGTCTACTTGTACATTTCAATAACAGGCTGAACACACACAGTACACAGGAGAATTATTAGACCCCACGGCTTCAAACAAAGCACACATTTTGTTCTCACCCTGCTTTTAATTCTATGTTATTTTCACTCGCTTCTTCAATCTTTTCCCCTGAGACGATCCAGAAACACACTGTCCAGAACTCTCTCTCTCTCTCTCTCTCTCTCTATGACGTGCCAGCTCCTCACTATCAGCAATAATCCTCTATACTGTATCCTCCTCTATTAGCCGAAGGCGATTGTTTTTTCCTTATTGTAATACTTTGATCTCTAATCTGAGCAACAACAGTAGCATTCTCATCCCAGTGACCGACACTCAAATGAAATACAGACATATATTTACTGGGATCACGATGTGCGAGGTTTGACCATCACCATCATTCTCCCGAAATAGTCAACATTTGTGGTGGCATCAGAAGGGCAGACGAAGGCCAGTGTCACAGTGTGAATAGATACAGGGCGTACCAAACAGCCCAGCAGTGGAACACAGAAGATGGCCTACAGTGCAGGAATTCTTCAGAATGCCTCCTTATTCGAAAATATTGAAATATGTTTGGCCCCATTGAAGGATGCCCTGGCTCACGCTCAGCTGAATGCATAGATCACAGTAAAGGCTTTGTGCTGCTCTGATGTCATTATTCATGTGTTCAAATCACACCAGAAGTCATCTCAGGGCACTTTTTTATATAGAGCAGAAGTTGGAGCTGTACTACTAACTGTGGGGAAAAACCCCCTTTCAATAAGCACAACCGGGCTCTGGTCTCGAGTAATAGAGAGAGGGAGAGAGAGAGAGAGAGAGGGGGAAGGAGGAGGGAGAAGGTACAGTAGCACAATGCAAGTTCTGCAAATCCACATATGCAAGGTTATAATAATGATAATTAGGTTATATGAGAGGGTCCAATTATTTAGGCTGATATTCTAACAAGTGCATGTTCACAGAAAACAGACAGCCATGCCAACTCCAGTGGCCTCTAGTGCCCCCAGTGGTCAAGTGGGCCATTCCATACTACGTGTTATTTCTAAGGAGGGTTCGAGGATGAAATATGTTCCCACTAGTAATGAGAGGAAATTGAGTTAACTTCTGCATGTACAGTTTATTATATTATCCTTGATTTTTGAATGCGCTGTTTATGAACTATTTCCCCACAATGCAATGCGTGAAGGAATGCAGGAGCTACTGACAGCTAAAAAAAAACATTGAAACAAATGAGAACAGTGAAACAGCTGGAGGGAGATTTTGGCATTACATCCTCTGCATGTGTGAGATTTGCATAAAAGGAGCTGTGCAAAGTCTGATAAATTGCCTCATGTGATATCACTTGAGTCAAAATCAGGGGGTTGCCATAACACACCTGAATCTCTGAACGAACTGTCAGTGTTGTAATGTGGTATTAGAGACAGAGTTTGGATGGTTAAGAAGAAAGCAAAGACTATCTCTATCTTTCTGCTTGTTTGACTTCAAATTTGTTGACTTCGAGAAACTAAAAATAAGCACTGTAAAAACAATTTCTTGTGCCCACTGGCAGAAAATTCTATGTAACCTTAGAAAAGTCATGTAAGATGAAAATAAATGAACGAAAAACAAGGTTATGAAACGGGGAAGGAAGGAAAGGAACAGCTGCGTTCGTGATCCAAGAAATGTTTGCACCAGAAAAAGGGAGGCATGGGAAGACGGTCAATCTCTGTAAGAGGAGTCATACTCTTGAAGTGTTTGCATTCATCGCCCTGTATGTTGAAAACAAGATTACATCGGCAAATTTAGGCGACCTCCACTTCTTAGAAATTTGATGTCACTATAAAAGCGAGAGCTGTCTTGAAACATTCCAATCCACTTGCCATTTAATCAACTGAGCACGGTCATCCTGACACACATCATTAAAGACACAGGGAGAGAGAGAGAATTCTATATTGCTATATTGGTGACTAATAACACAGTGAAGGCTCCTGCTTATGCAACGTGATGCTGTAACTGACCTTAAAGATCCTCTCCTGGCTTCGGTTAAACTCATCTCTGTTCATCAAAATGGCTTATTTAAAATTTTTTGTCCATGAAAAAAATCCTTCATAAATTACATTGTATAACTCTACACCTTTGCCTTCATGTATGCATGGATTATGAATATGGATTTAGTCCCCGCCCCTATCTCCACCCGTCCCTTCACTGATCATTCACTGATCGCCTGTAGCTTCAAACACAAAAGAGTCATTTAATTCACCAGTTGTCCGACAAAACCGACATAACTTTCTGCATCAATGCCCCCAAACTATACAAAATGTCCTGTCAGCATTTGATACGGCGTTGTGTAACTTGGCCGGTTAACATTGGCTAACATCATCTAGAACACTGCAGATTTGTTGGGACACAGTCATCCAATAAACCGCAAGAAAAATAAGACTTACGATTTGACTCAGTAAGACTTACCATTTGGCTCATACTCGCTGTCTCCCCGGGAAAAATAGACGACTCTCGCATTTTCATTTCTTTTTTAATCTCTCATTTTTGAATCTGTTATCTTCTTTGGTGATACATGAAGGCTCGCCATTTCTCCTTTTGCAACTTTTACAACCGAAAACAACACGTCTCTGCCATCGAAAAAAGTGAAACCCTATCACCAAACGTATTATATATGATACATGAGTTTTGGAAGCTTCTACATCATCAGTGTGCAAAATAAAAAGGTAGTGAACCACAAATTGAGCCAAATAAATGAAGTGTTCCTCTTCCACCTGCCAGTTCTGTTGGTGGATTTCTCATTGCTGCATGATAGCAGATAGTAGCTTATACAGAGTAATAACAGTAATAAATAGTGGAATAAAAATACAAATATCTTCTTGTTCGGAACTAGCATGACCAATTGGTTACATATTTTTGTTTAAATATGTTTTTGTTGAATGAAATTAAATGAAACTTTGAGTCTCAAATGATGATGATGTCTCAATTATGCTAAAAACTGAAATTCATATATGGAAATTGATATTTGAAATTTTTTGTTTGTTTGTTCGTTCAGAAGGACCATTAAAGACTCCAGATTCAAAGAATTGGAATTTTCCATGGTTCAGGCTTTACAGGGTTAACTTGCAAAATATCAATACAGAGCTCCACCCTGCAAGTTGACTGGATTGATATGTATGTTGCATAAGAAACCATGTGTGTCTGAGTCTGTGTTTGTGAGACTGTCTGAATATGAAAAAACACCATATAAACATGGTAACAACATTAAAAATTAGATTTTAATTGGAGGGGGTCTTTAGGCGTGTTCCAAGCTGAGATGGTCTCATGTATGCAGTGGTGTTGTCACAGTCATTAGGGGAGAGATATAAGCAGTGACTAGATGCCACACTGTCGCCTGGCAATCTGTGGAGAGTAATATCTGTGAACTATCAGCAATCTCCAATGCTCTGTGCAGCCCAGGAGATATTGTCTGATTTCTTGGTGTGCTCACTTTCCAGCAACCCACTTACTGGACCTCCTGCTTTTCCATGTCAACATGTCATTTTTTCGTGAGACATAGATGTCATTATTTGTCCAATATCTTGATTTAGCCTGGTTTTAAAGTGGTATTACCTAACGTCCTATTCTGTATTCTACTATTACTCCTGAAAAATATGCTGATGCATCACGCAGCACTTGTTGCTCCTGAGACCCTTGTCAGTTCGAGGGTCATTCTCTGCTGTTCCCAGACATATCACGATGCTGAAGAGATAAGCTAACCAGGTAACCAGGTTTTAATTTAGAAATGGGACATGTCTACAAAATGTTAGTCATGAACTTCTTTATCTTACCATTTTAACTCGATCACTCAATTCACTGGGATGGTCAGTTCAGTTTATATGTGACAGTCACACTACATAATAAAGGCAGAAGCAGAAAGCTTGTATGCCTAAAATATACTGTACATTTACATCAAATATAAGTTACCTTATAATGTACATTTGAGACTAATGGAAAATAGAAAATATACAATGTGTGACCTTCATAAAGAAAATCCAATTCATTTATTTGCATATCTCTCAATAATAGACCGGGAGATCATCTATTTAAACATGAATACTGAATTACAGTTTTTCATATCCTAATCCATAATTGAGCCTGCAAAAAAGACAAGCATCTTTGTTTAAACCCTATTATGGCTTTTGGCGCTATAAACTTACAGTCATTTCTTAAATTATATTTAGTTTGTTGAATTTTTATTATATTTTTGGACACCATCTGAAAGAGCATTTTGTTTGGCTTTCAACATAATTTGAACTTTTTTTAATAATACAGTAGGTCAGTAGGGATGAAGTAAATTCAATTCAATTTTGTTTGTATAGCACATATATATATAGAGAGAATCATGTATTTAATTCAATCTGCACTAATGGTTTCTTTCAGCCACTGAAGACTCTAAATGTTCTGTAAAAAATGTGTCTGAGTTCATCATTGTAAGCCACACCTTTCTACCATGTGATATTTTTGTCTGTTGTGATGGTCACAGTGTTGGATTATAGAGTCATAAATTCTTCCAGAGGCCTGACAGACCACACGTTGCTCTCTAACTAATCATCCCTTGCCGTCTTTGATGCCGTGGTGACGCCACGAGGAAGAAGGTCCTGGGAGCAACATTGCAAACAAACAGTGCTGGTTTGTATGATACTAACTGTCTCGTGGTCAGAAAAGCCTATAAAAGAAAGAAAAGCAACGTTGACCTTTCCGGCTTCTCAGATCCCCCTGACAGCGCCGACAGCATTCCTCTGTTGTTTCACCGTGTTTACAGCTGTGCACAGAAAGAACAAGATGGATGGAGCAAGTTGTGGAATTCATCATGGGAAGCAAAAAAATTCTTTCGTTTTTTTGTCAGGATTGTTGTGAGGGATGCAGTGTCTGTCAGGGGATATAATTAGGCTGATATCATCTTCTGACCCCTGGTTAATATTAAAATATTGATGACAGAACTTTAAGAGATGAGTCATAACTTTTCCCTTCTGACAAACTCCAGATAATAAGAAGATTGTAAATGTTTTTTTTTTTTTCTTCTGTCAGTACAAGAGCATGAAACACAGCAGGCTCATAGAACAGTTTCAGTATCATAGACTCTGAACTTTGGGAAGTTTCTGCTTTAACATTTCCACTTGAATTAAACAGAAAGTGCATCAGCGTGCATTTGAATCAACTACTGTTATGCAAATATATGTAAGAGGATGTGACAAGATTACATGAATAATCAGGTACCGGTTACACTGATGCACGATGGCATTTGTGTTTTCTTTTTTGATGAATTAATTTGTCGCTGATCTTCACGTCCCCTGTGGAGTTGATCTCAGTAGCTATGGTAATAGAGACGGGGATGGCATGTAGAGAGAGCTGGAGACAGTGTGCTTCATGTATATGCACCCCTCACACCTCTCTTCTTGAATTGGAGACAAGTAGCTACAAGGGCCTGACATTCTGCTCCGGAAAAAGCTGGAAAGTGAACCTTTAGTGGAATATTTTGTCCAACTATCTATTTCAAGTTTAAGCATTTATTTTTATGCCTATGACACGATACTATATGTACAGTAGTTGTTTCCAAAAATCTGCTTGGAAAAATGTCTTGTGAGTACAATACTTTTTTTTTTTTTGCACATGTCTGTATAAAACAGCTGGATGGAAATATAATCTGCTTTGCTGCAGAATTACTTTTTTTATTTCAGTGTATGGCAAGAAAACACAGATTTCAAATTTGTTTGCACTGCATTATTTATGCACACACTATTTTTTATACATATTTTTACTGAACAGATAAAACAGCAGAATTACACCATGCGCACGTTCAAAATCAAATGTTGTGCACTGGTGTTTTCTGTCCCTGAAAGTTTGCCCGCCATCAGACCGCATCGGGGCAGCTGCAGCTAACTAAGTCATGATTCCTGTAAATGTTTCTCAGCACTGCATAAAGATCCCACTGCAGTAGATAATTAATCCAATAATCCAAGTAGCCTTCATTTGATTATACCAACTTCACTTCAGGCTCTCCACCTGGGCCCAATTCCACCTTCTCCTAGGTTCGCAGGGGTAACATTCCTCCTCTGATTTACTTAAACATGGCCGCTGCTGTATGAAGAGTGACGTCAGCACCTCCCCTCAGAGACAGGAACTTTGCTCCCTTGTGTTCATTGGCAGCCTACTCAAATTGAATCTTCTAATAAAAGACCGATCAACTGGAAAACTATACAACCCCAATTTGTCAGGGAGCCATAATTGAATAAAAACTAATTCAGAATGTTGGCTAACCTTTGAGCCCTCCATGTTATGAGCCGTCTTACACAACAAACCATGAATGTACAAGGATACAGATCGAGTTGGCAGGAACATTTTTCTAAGAAATGAACATTTGAATCATCGTGTTCTCAGATGTTTGCAGAATTTGTAGAAGAGGAAGGAGAGACCTTTATTTTCAGTCTGACGGGACTTATTATACAACGCAGGGTTGAGTGGACAGATTGTTGCCACACCAAACTGTTACCTCTTACACAAAATGATTTACTGATTCAGGGATGATGAGTGGCCCAGCGCCTGGCAGCATCGCTCTTAATCCGTAATGTATTTATGTTTCAGCAGAGCACCGCAGCAGACACAGACACGCTGAGATCAAACTGATAGGACAGGCCTCCGTTACACAGTGACATAACAGCATACTGTACCCTCAGCTGCCAGCTTATGACTATATACGGTAGCTGAACTTTATCATTCTACAATTCTACAATTTCATTTAGCAGACGCTTTTGTCCAAAGCGACGTACATCTGAGAGCAAATACAACACAAGCAAGGATCTAGTCAGGAGAAAACAACCTGGATAAGTGCCAAAAAAGTCAAGGTTCAAGTTAGATAGGGCCTGCCTACAGGCAGTGAGGACAAACAAGACAACATACAATTAGACTTTTTCTTTTTTTTTTTTTTTTTGGTGTTTGTGTGTGTGTGTGTGTGTGTGCATGTGTGTTCATTTTATAGGAGTTTATCAAGTGCCAAGGTGTTCAGTGAAGAGCTGGGTCTTTAGTCTTTTCTTAAAGACTGAGAGTGACTCTGCAGATCGAACAGAGTTTGGTAACTCGTTCCACCACCGGGGAACCACAGAGGAGAAGAGTCTAGCTATTGACCTCGGGCCCTTTTGAGGTGGATGTATCAGGCGCCTTTCATTGGTCGAGCGTAGTGAGCGAGACGGAGTGTAGACCTGAATCAGGGTGTTCAGGTAGGAGGGAGCCATTTTTGTTGTGGTTTTGTAGGCAAGTGTAAGAGCTTTGAATTTGATGCGGGCAGCAACTGGAAGCCAGTGGAGTGATCTGAACAGCGGTGTGACATGTGCTGTTTTTGGCTGGTTGAAAACCAGACGTGCTGCTGCATTCTGGATCATCTGCAGAGGTTTGACCGTGCATGCGGGGAGGCCTGCCAGTAGGGAGTTGCAATAGTCGATGCGTGATATTACTGCAGCCTGTACCAGGAGTTGTGCTGCATGTTCAGACAGGAAGGGTCTAATCTTCCTGATGTTGTACAGAGCGAATCGACATGATCGAGCAACAGTGGCCACATGAGCCTTGAAAGTCAGTTGGTCATCAATCATGACACCCAAGTTTCTGGCAGACTTTGTGGGTTTGAGCTGGGCTGATTCAAGCTGGATGTTGATTTCTTGTTGTATAGAGGGACTGGCTGGGATGACAAGGAGCTCAGTCATCATTTAGAAGGATTAGAATTATAGAAAGCATCATGCCAATATAAAAAAAAAAACATTCAGTACCAATGCACAAACTGGTGTGCTCATTATGCAGCAATGTGGAGGTCAGGGAGGGGAATGAGTGTGTGCACGTTTGCCTTTACAAAAATTTGCATCACATCACAGATCTGCAATTTATGTCAGAATGTTGCTGTTCGTGATGAATATTCCAGGGATTTTGCAGAATCATCCACTATCACCATTGTTATCTGGCATAGCATTGCAGTAGCATCTTGTAGAAGACACTCTATATTTAGATCAATCTATTTCTGTTTCTTCTTCCCTAGATCCAATCCTGCATATAGTCTGAGTCTTTGAAAAGAACAAAATGCCACAAATTGGATTGAATTGAGTGGATAAAAAAAATCAATTCGACTATATCAACTTGAACAATTTAGAAAATTATGACGAGCACCAGTCAAAATAATCTGACACTGTATATACTAAACTGACTAATCAAGAAATTAATTAGTAGATTCATTGATAATAAGTCGTGGTTAAGCTCATTTTCAATATGAGGAGATACTGAGGCAGGTAATTAAATAGTCTGTTTTTGACTGAATATTGTTCTACAAAATCCATGGTTAGCATGTTTGAATTGTGCAGTTAGTCATATTGTAAGGTAGATTTTTCAGTCTACACCAACTTATAATTCTTAGAAACATCCAGTTCTAGAAATGTTTTTTGCCTTCTTGTGAACAAACAGTTCTGTAACATTGCATCAAACTGCTGTTTCTCAACATGTCAGAGATGCTCTGCAGGCCCACATTAAACCCTGCACTTCCAAAGCAGTGATTTTGTCAGCAGTTAATATTAACTCACTGGTTAAACTGCCAACAGGAAGAGTCTCCTGCAGGAGTCGGTGCCACCTTGCTGTGTCATGCACATACACATGAACTGAATGCATGCGATCTTCATGTATGCGTATGTCCTGTTACATCCTGACTAACTTTAACCTACACTTTGATGCACGTGAGCCTGTATTGTGCATATGTGTTGATGTGCGTTCACCAAACCTGGTCACTGATTGATTGGTTCAGTGGCAGCCACCTACATCCTCTTCCGGACACAGCAGCACATGATCAAGTTGACTCTTAGTTAGGGTGTAACTGAGCCACAGGAAGTCATCAATGGTTAAAAGTTAACATCAATGTGTTAACTATATGTGAACAAATATTTTTGTCTGTATGAATTACACAGTTTATGTTCATGTGGAGCATCTTCTTATCTTCAGATAACAGGATAAATACTGTGTTTCTCTAAAATCAGTTAATTATGTATCAAGAAAATTACATTTCATTTTTCGAGGATAATTAACCTGCTATACATCTGATGAATAATGATGAAATTATTCAATCATGAACTTGAGAGAACAGGAGAAAATAAAATTATTGCTTTTTTTTTGCTACGATACAATAATGTCCTTTTGCTTAGGACATATTTTTTACCTAAGGCTCCAGGAAATTTAAAGCCAGATCAAGAGTAAAAACTGTATCTCTGAGACAGTTGTCAAGTGTCAGTACAAATCTAATTATATACAGCATGGACGCACAACGTAAAGTGGAAAAGCAGAAGTCCATATTGAGCCTAAATGATACTTCTTTTCCTTTGTTTTCTGTCTCCCTCATTCACCCAGAGACAAACTCTAACACAGGAAGAAACAGAGGGTACAAAAGCACACACACACACACTGACACACATGTAAACACACACATGAAAATTGCTCACAAATCTAATTTCGGTGCATCTGCAGCCGTGCTGTCTGTCCATCCTCGGGGTCTGTGTGACACAGATGACTACAGCCCATTTGTCTCAGCCTCCACTCGAAACAATGTCTGTCATCTAAATTTAACATTTTGCTGCCGCTGATATGTAGATGGCACGTAGATGTGGTTCGGGCAGATTGAGGATCAAAATGTCATTCAGTATGACTTAAGGACATTGTCTGTCTTGTTTGTGTGTGTGTGTGTGTGTGTGTCTGTGTAATCTGGTCCTTCAAAGACTTTAGATCCAAGCAGATAAGACACAGGGGTGAAGACTGAATTACTGATGACATAAGGTGCTTTCATCAAAGGACCCTCTGATATGAATTTAGGAGTGTGTGTGTGTAAGGGTGGAGGCGGATCCACTGATGCACAACATCGCTCAGACAGAAACAATAGAACAGGCTTCTTGCAGACATGTAAACTGACCACCAGGATTCGATCTGGTGATGGATTTGATGCACCACGGGTAGGCGATGACTCAAAGGCTGGAAGGACTGGTTGCCGTGCACGTGCCGAACGTCCCACACGTTGCTGTGGTTCATCACACCGCCGCTCTCTTAATGCTTGCTGATTTTTGTGGACAGTCGAGCTTTATTCCACAGCGAGACAGAGTGTCCTCCATCTCAAAAGAGTGCTGCTTCGACAAAAATGATCAAAAGTGGAGAAATGAAAACAGCCTGTGTGAACGGGCAATAAATACATGCGGTCCTTGCTTCAGCTGAATGATTGAACTTTTACAAACTGGAACATTTTAAGTGACGCAGGCCTGGTAATTATTCGCAGTTCGAAATTATTTTTTTTGCAGAGCATTTATTACTGAACTCTTTGACTGTGTGTTTTTCAATCTCCTCCTCAGCTCCTGTCTTTTTGTCCAGGCAAAAACGTGAAGTACACGTGACATTCCTTGTTGATGTTTTATGTTTAATCTACACTGAGAGCTGTGGTAAAACATACACATTTCATGCTGGGTTTCTATTGTGGATCTACTGACCCTGAAAGATGTTGCTGAGTTGGGGTATGGGAAATGTAGGATGCAGTGGCTTTAGCTTAACCAATACATCCCTTTAGCCCAATGTGCCTTCAACTGAAATTTTGAATTTCCTTTTGTGGATGTGTTCTCTGGGCTGGCCAAAGCACGAATCTGAAGAAACTTTCAATATCAGCCAAACTGTTTGGCTGAAAAATGGGTTTTTCTAATTCCACTATATTTAGTCTTTGGGCACAGGGGACTACTGTTTTTTCTTTTTTTCCAAAATGGTAGAACATTTTTGAATACCGTCTCTCACTGCCTCATTTGTTTATGTAAGCTACTCTTCAATTTGTATGTGTGTGTGTGTGTGTGTGTGTGTGTGTGAGAGAGAGAGAGAGAGAGAGAGAGAGAGAGAGGGAGAGCGAAAGATTCATATATATATTAAAGGCAGTAGTGACATCTGTGTTTTAATAGAAGCAAACACTTCCTGAAGATGCATTGAAACCCATTAAAATGAATGGAAAATGACTTTTCAATTGAATGTTTTCACCTGCTATTTCATATAATGGTTCTGTGCAGCTTTTATTTATATGGAACATATAGAAAGGAGCCCCTGACATATGTTTGCTGAAAAAACTTCCTGCAGTTTTATTTTGTTTGTTTTTTCTTTTCTTTTTTTTTCTTTTACCATTTTAGGTAAAATATAGTCCCACATGCCAAAAGACTAAATATAGTAAAATAAGAAAATAGCTGTTTGTCAGAACCTACAAGGAGCGCAATCAAGTATTTGGTGTGAACGCATAACAAGTCGAATATCAAATATATGCACAAATATGTAGAGTAAATAATCATATTGAAAACATCTACGAATGACAATTTCAATGTTTTTCCTATTTCAAAAAATCTTTTATAGACTTAATAAAAGTGTGATTTATCTTTTGATCAAAAAATTTTGAAAAAAAAAGAAAAAAAAATTTAAAATAAAAAAAGCCCAAATTTTAAACTAATCAGACCAAATGTTGTGCTTTTCTTTGTCATGCTTATATTGATTTTGAGCGTTTTTTAAAAAAAAAAATTAAAAGCAAAATTAGAAGTGACAAAAATGTAGCAACTAATTTTATGTCTATATCTAAGATAAAAGTATTTTTTCCTTTTCTTAATAATACATTGAAAAATATATAATATAAATACAGTACAGTTCAAACGTTTGGTGTCACCTGTTATATTGATGATTTTATTCTTTCCTTCAGCAATGGCTATTTTAACATAGATATTTATGTACATTTTAAATAGTTTGAGAACCAAATTTTCCACAGTGTTGCATGACAGGGGAGATTGCTGTTGTAACCAATTCTTAATTCGTATTTTCACATATTGTTTTTAACCTATAGTTGATATCAGTACCTGCAGCACTAGGGTTGAATGGGTGTGGATGAAAATAGAGCAAGAAGAAAGGAGAAGGAGTCCTCAAATGTGCAAACTTATTTTAAAATGCAGTAACATTTCTTATGCTCTTTTGACATATTGGATATTTGATTTTTGCTTTATTGTGGCGGCACTGATGCTGGACTCATCTGTTTTGTCATTGTTGTTGAAACTAAGGTTTTATTTTTGCAACAGTCTCTACTTTGCTTATAAGAATATTTTTGTTGTTTCTTGCAAGTATTCATATTGACTTGCTGCACAGTGCTGCACAGTGTCCTATTACCATCAGCTTCCCAGAGAAAAAGGAGACATTGTATGTGCTTCATAGCTGGCTGTACCAAACAAATGCACATTAGTTTCTTTATTATATATCATGTTGTAAATTTCATTTTGCACAATATGCTGAAGCTTATGAAGCTGATGTTCTACCGGAGATGAGTTTGGTGCACATCCAACACTTATCACTAATCACAATATTTTTTTCACCCTCCTCCTCTGGACATGGAACCACATTGGTGGCTTCAGAACACCTAATCATGGCCTGGTTGACACCTTGGTTGAAAGAGGTCAGTACAAAGGTACTCCAGGATTAACAGCAGGTAATTACTCAACAACCCACCCAAACACAGGTGGGTTACTTTAAAGCAGTTGTAGTGATATAGAATACGCCATTTGGCACCTCTCTGTTAATCTGGTGACAACAATCAATCCCGTGGTGGATTAGCTTTGACCTAAAATAGGAACTTGTTGTGTACAGTGTTTTGGAGCTCAGCACTGAGGTTGCTGTGTTTAGCCATCAAACCATGATTTCAGCTATTGGCAATGACAAAAACAAGGATGATGTCAACTAGTCTAGTCAACAAGGTGTGTCTGCTATCGCATTGACTGCTACTGCGACAGTAATGCAACTTTAAAGTTGGCATTGCTGAGTCGAAATTGATGGGATTTCAAAAGTTTAGATGAGTCCAAAATGCTTTGAGGCATTGTGTATCCAGTTTGCAGAATTCAGGGGCGAACAAAATCCAAGATAAGGTTTTAAATGACAGTGATTAAAGTAGTGCTTTCATAGAAATAAATGTGCATCTTACATATAAGCAGAAGGAATAAGCAGAAGATGTCATGATCCCGTTTTTCTGTCACTGCCTGTTGCTGTGCTTATTAGTATTTTGCTCTCTCCCTGCAGAATGCACGGGTATGGGAGGGGCCGCTCTCCACAGGAGTGAGGTTCACCTGGCGCACCTGGCTGCAATCCGGTCATCAGTGCGGCTATTTCAGCCCGGTTCCCTTGGCGCTCTGTGCCAGATGATTCCCAGCTCTGCCTCAGCAGCCTGTGTGCGTCTCGCTCTGTGGAAGCTCTCTAGCCCTGATCACATGCTCCTCGTCTCTTTAGTGTGTTTTTCTCCAGTGAGTTTTTGTGTCCTGGACGCTCTTAGTTTCCTCTCAGTGTAGCCTTGTTCCCCTTGTGGTGATTTTTCGTTATCAGCTTTCTGTTGTACTTTTTACATATACGGTGATTTTGTGTTTTGATCTTTCTGTGTATTTTTTCCCTGTAAGGTGATTTTCTGTTGAACTTTCTCCTTTGTGAATAAACCCTTTGAAACGCCTCTGCTACTGGGTTCCGGCTTTCCTTGCATCCCCCGTAACAGAAGATCTGGGTCATTAGCTTTTGCATCAACAAAATCATTATTTGCAGAAATTCCAAGGAGAGTTTGACCACAGGGTTTGACTGACAGATAATATCTGGGGGCAGGCAAAGGCATTTTCTCCAGAAAATATATCCCAGAATGTCATAGTGTGACTGACAGTTGTTGAGGGGGCTTTTATTTTACCTTGAGTGTCACAGAAAAATAACTGTCAGTTGCTGGTGCAGCCTGTGTCCATAAACCATGAACATGGGTCTTCAACTTAAATGACTCATTAAGGTCAAAATAGATGCTACTGAACAAATATTATTTAGAAATAAAAGAATTGTAGGTTTTTGAGCAGGTATTTGTTACCAGACCACAGACTCTGTTAATGACATACAGTATACATTACGGGTCACTTAGCCAAGCAAATCCAACATGCTTGAAAAGAAGAAGCATATTGGTTTTCCTCTTTGCCAGTGGTGAAAAGTAACTAACTACACTACTACTCTCACTACTACAAGTATTGGACCTTAGTATGATTTGAGGTACCTTTCATTCAGTATTTCAATTTTACTTCTACTCTTTTTTGACAATCTGAAAGGATCATTCTGCATGTTGATTACATTTTGCACTTCTGTACTTTTTAATGCATTACTTTTCGTTGTAATAGAATACTCTTTGACCGTGGAGTTACATACATACGAGCACTGTCCAGAAAATATGCTTTGAAATTGAAAAATATATATACTTTTCAGAGTCAACATGAGTTGAAGCTACTTTATAACATATAAAACATAATATTAAGATTATAATAAAGTTTTCGGGGGGGGGGGGGGGTTGCTTTGAAATATCATATAGAGCCACAGGCCTGTGTACACATATTTCACAGTAGTGCCTCTCTCTGTTTGTCTAAGTCTGTGTGTTCTCCAGCTACTGTGTAATATTCCAGTGTAATTGTCAATAACTAAATGATCATTTGTGATTAATCAGTAACTCCTACTTTGGTATTCCTCCCTCAGTAAATATCTGGAGGTGGATCAGGCAGGGACAGGATATCCTACAACCCACATGCTAATGTTACTATCTGCAACAAAGGGCAGATATTGACTATGAAGTTTTTACACATTCTTGGTTAAATCAAGGCATTTGTACGGTTTGTGCCCCTTGTGTGAAAATCAATAAGCTCTTATCTACTATTTAATAAAGACAGGAGCGTAAAGTTCTGTCACACCTCTTTCTTCCTTCAACCTCTCGGCTTATAGACTCACTTGCTGCCTATTCAGCATCCACTCATTGGCAGATGACAGTGAGCAACACTTACTGTCATTTAGAATAAAAGCTTGAATCTCCTTGAATTAGAATGTCAAACATGGTATGAACTCCTGTACTTGCTAATGCTGTGGCTGTCGGGGTCAATCAGGTAACAGACACTGTAGAGCTTTCTGTGTGTTAATGCTGTATTGGAAGTTTCTCAATTATATTTTTATATCTTGTCAATGGCAGATGACAGAAGACAGTCGCCATTGTACTCTGCTAAGGTCAACAGGCATATGCTTCAGACACACGTCATTTCTAGTAATGCAGTAGATTAATGACAAAGACGTTACTATTCTTTTCTTCAGCTTGTCGTGGGGGGGGGGGGAGCATCAAGTATTGTGTTTGTTTAACCGTTATGTAATCGATACAAGTAAACACATTTTACGGTGACGCAGTGCCGTGGCTCCAACTTGGCTTCTGGCCAGTGGTTAGTTAGGCCAGTTACATTTATAATTTGCAGCACTTGTGTTGTGCTTTTATTGAACATTACTATATTATTATTCAGTTGTTTTTGTGTGCTTACAATGACAATGAGGGGGGGGGACAACATTATGGAAGGGGAGGACATGTCCCATGTGTTCCCCCCTGCATTGGCTATGCACGACTCCTTAGGAAATTTAAACATGTCTGTTGAGGTTCATCACAAAAGAGGTCTAACATCACCAAAAGAGCCAAATGAGTTGCAGAACAAAATGAAGTATTAAATAAACATTAAATAACAGTATATCAACTAGGGATGAGGTTCTGGTACGGATAAAGCATTTATGATATGAGCATGATACGAGTACGAATATCATACGAGTAAAACTTGTCAATATCCGTGCTTGTGCTGAAGGAAAATCCTCATTGGCTAACTGATGTCCTCGTGCTCTGTGATTGGCCAGGAACAGACATCTCAGACATCCAGACCCCGCCAGATCATTTAGTCTCTGTTGCAGTACTGACGTCAAGGCCTTTTTTCCCTGAAACAACCTTTTGATTATTTACTTTGTTGAAGTATTTTCCTTTACTCCTGTCTACCTGTTTTTTGCTGTGCTTCAGATTCTCCACGCCAACTCCACCACAATTCAAGTGTCAACCTGCCCTACCCAGCCGTACCCATCTACCTCAGCCTGACCACTCCAACCAGGTCTTCTGCCTACCCTCATCTTCCAAAAATAAACTGTCGAAACAAGTCTGTTTCAAGGTTGTGTCTGCTTTTGGGTCCTAATATTGAACTGCCTTAACACTGCAACAATAAAACAACATAAGTCTGATGGGCCAAACAAAAGAACAGGGAGCCACTCTCACCGGCCCATAAATGGAAGTCAGATCGGGTTGTTCCCTCAACCCTAAACCAATGTTTTAAAAAATTATCCCTCATAGAAATAAAGCCACAAAAATAGGACTATGAGATCCACCATAAAACAAAAAAAAAAGAACCAAGCCGAAGAATGTAAATCCGGTCGGTCAGAGACAAACTCCAGCTGTCGAGGTGGAAAAAAGTTCCTTATTAATAAAAGTTTTTTATTGGTTTTCCATCAGACCAGATACACCTGAAAGAAGAACACAAGACATCACAAGTCCACATCACATGCACATGACGACCAGCAGGACAAACATACAACACCATCCTCTTAAGTATGACTGTTGGTTACATAATGTTTTGCTCTCCCACCATATTACAATACGTCTTCACCTGTAAACATTTTAGCGTGTTGGCACTAACAAAGTTGTATTTATTTCATTTTGGACAGGAGCGGGAGGGGTCGCTTTTATTTACAGGAATGTACCGCTTCAATATTTGTCCCCTTCAGATGTGTTTTATGAGTTTATGTTCGGTCGCTAACAAGTGAACCTCGTGTCCTCGCTAACAAGAAACAGTATCCCGGCCAGGCCTGTGATTTGAGCCAGTGATCAGACCGCAAGACTGTTCCTGTAATCACTCCGCCCAACAATCACGTGATCTTTTAAATAGTATTGCATGCTTGGGATTAAAAGGTGGTGGCTAAGACACGGGAGAGGTGAGGTGATCAGACGTTGTTCCAAATTTTTTGTGACTTCATGTAAGATAAAGCAGATAGAAGGGAAGGAAGCTGTGAGGACTCACACCTACATCTGTGCTCTTATGTCTTCCATGTGTGTCATGTCACTAAGCAAGTGTGTGTTGCACATGTTGAAATATAGTTGAGAGTGTGTGAGAGAAAAGACTGCATGACGTGTCTTACCCTAACAAAAAAAAAAAATCACAGCGCTATTCTGTTTTCCCAGCACGTCTCTCTGCGTGCACCTGCATTCACCGATGACACACATGATTCTAGTCAACAATTTTCCCTCCCCCATCTCTCTCTTCCTCGTGTGCAGGACAAAGACATGACAGTAGTAATGGGCCTAATTGTTCGAGATTCTGCGTCAGCGGAGACGAGGAGCTCTCCCGCGAGGTGACCTTTTTGAGGGAGACGGGCTGCGGAGGAACATGAGCACACTGGATTATGAGAAATAAAGTAGGAAGAAATAAAGTTGCTGGAAAATCATTTTTATTTTATTATTCTCCCATTTTTGATGTGTCCTGCTCAGTATTGTACTGTTGTGTCTGTGGAGTTGCTGGTGCAGGTGTGTTATTCATATCCCAAATACAGTAGTGTAGTTGTCAAGCGTAGCACCACCTGTGACATGCAAGTCTCCTCCCTTTGATCATGAACTTTATCAGGATTCACGGACGAGGATATGACAGCCAATGAAATCCAAATCTTGAGAACTGGATTCTATACAATGACTTTATATCATATTGGATGAACATCATGAACATACTGCTGAGCACACAGTGTGTTAATGTAAGTAATATAAAATATGTTAAAAGGAGAATAACCAACACATTCTCACTCCCAGCGCGTCAAAAGCCAACACTTGGTCTGGGCCCCTTTAGCGTCGGTTTCTGGCGCACAAGGTCCCCCTCAGCATCATAATCAGATGCAGCGGGTTAGGGGGTTGGGGTTGGGGTTGGCGTTAGTGATGAGCAATGTTCTCTTTATCTGCACGGGCCTACTGGCCTGGTTGAAGTCCGGCTGATCTGCACTACAGGTGTATGAACACCTGGGCAGTCGGCCCAGTCAAGGAAGCTAAAGTATTATTCTTCACATCCACTTTTGATATTTCTGTCACATGGACAAAAACATATTTTCCAAAATTACTGACTGATATATATTCTTGAGAGTTAATGGTTAATTAATGGTTAAGCACACAACAGCTGTCCATTAACAACGTGAGCTTCTGATAAACTGGAACACAAAAGCAACAGGTGCAGTAAAGAAGTGAGTCCATAATAGCAGGTGATCAACTTTATTGTCTCTTTAATTACTTACTCCATTGTTTAAATAGCCTTGACTTTCTGAGGATTTGTGTGGGCTCGTGGCTGTACACGTGTTTGGTAAAAGTCATTCAATCTTTTTTTCACAATTTTTTTTTGTGCTTCTGATTGATTCTTTTCTTTGGTTCTTATCTGACTTTGTTGGTGCTGGGGTTTTTTTTGTCCATGGTGGTAACTGTGTGATGGGTGTTTGATACATGTGACACCTATTGGTCAGCAGCTTATCCGGAATAACCAGATTATCCTCAGTTATCTGGGTGAATCTTATCTTTTACACCGCAGTGAATCTCCTCAGACATCACAAGCTCATAAGCATCATAAGCTGTCGTAAAACAGCTGTGTACCATGTGTGTTTCAGGAGCTGTCCAGGTATGTGATATTTCAGGCACGAGGCCAATCGAACATTTGGGCGTGTTTGTGTTTGGCCTTAGATAACTTAAGCTCACAGAGGTGCTCATCATCTATTGGCTCAGTATAAACATGACAACGTTGTGACATGCAGTTGATGATTTTATCAAGCGTATCCTAGTGGATGACGCCAGCAGCCATTGTTGTGTGCACAGTTCCCGGTGATCATCTTACGTTTCATAAGAATTTCTGTGTAACTATTTGCTAAGAAATGTGAGTAAATCAAGCTGAGGTTGAAACCAATCCATTAGGGTTGTACTTTCAAAGAATTCCCCCTTTATTTGGTCAAGTGTAAACACAAGCTTCGGCTTGAAGACCTATCAATCGAGAATCGCAGTCCTGCATCCTAAAGAGGGTTTTCATTGTGGGTTTCTGAAGCTGGAGCTGAACCTTTCTGGTCTGATGGTCGTATTTGTCCTTTGCATCTGAAGCTCAAAGAGATGGTCAAAAATTCTAGCTTTCATGAGTCTGCATCAAAGCCGCTGAGTCCTCTGAGTCCAGTGTCCAGTTAAAGGACAGGCCCTGTGGTCAGGACACAGCTTTTTTCCTATGAAGCCTTTAGATTTTAAATTTCAGCTGTGGAAATGAACTTATTCACACATGCATATTTCAGCTTCAGTTTTAGTGAGAATTGATTTGTTTTGGAGACAATATCTTACTAGAATCAGGGAAACCAGATCTTTTGTTTACATGACATTTTAGAAATCGGGTTACTACAGAAAGCTGCCACCCCAAAAGTGCGGTAAAGTGAGGCAGACCTGCATGCAATGACTTCCACCGTGCTATTATCAAAACAAACTGACACTCGCGAAACCGCACTATTCTTCCTCACTGCTCTACATAACATGCACATTTATCGTAAAGTAGTGTTTACAGTGTATCATGCACGAAGAAAAAATAACTGTATACCACTTCATGCCACCGTATGAATGAGATGTCATTTCCTCGATACTGGCCTTGCTCTTTACAGTAAGCGCCAACATATCTGTGAGTGAGTCATCAAGTGCGTTGTTTGCTTGGGTTACAGTAACAAGAATAGCAAACAAAATGACATAATCAACCACTTTAAATAACGCAACACAAACACAACTAAAAAAATATTGATGTTGAAAATAGAAGTGAATTATATAAAAATGAAACCTATATTCAGAACTATTATAAACTATGCCGAATTATATTAAGCAATCGCTGAAGTGTGTAAGTCATTTCAAATAGGATGGGTACATTAATAATGCAGCAGTTTAAATTCCACCATGTGTTATTAGCGCTGACATTCACATGCACACACGTCACAATGCAGTCAATGCAAACAAATGATAAGCCTCGCTATGGTAACAGAGGAGTGTGTGAAGAGAACACTTGAGTCAAGTTTGAGACAAGTTCATGATGAAGACCAAAGTTTAAGAGCAAATAAAAATTCCCATTAAAAAAAAATACTGAATTGCAATAATGAATGTCTATTTTCATATTGTTGTTTATAGTGTCATCGATAATAAAGACACATTACGAGTGCAGAACAGTCAGTCAATAAGTCTTTGGTGGACTGACAGATGATGACAGCAGGGTAGACCGGCTTCTTCCAGTCACCCCTGCGGCGCCGATGTCTGCCAATACGGCGCCTTCACACTCAGAGCAGCATGTTTCACACCGTGTTAGCAGTTTTAACAAGTGGGAATCAGCAGGGCAAGGCAAGAGGTTTCACACTCGATTATGTGGTGGCTCATATAAACAAAAAAACTTACTTGGCAATAAAGCTGATTCTAACTGTGATGTCATCTTTGATATTTGCTTTTAATGTGTTTACTGTCATGTGTTCGTAGGAGAAAATCTGGATTTGCTCTGAAAGGCCAGTAAGAGTGTCATTGTATCAGTCTGTGACAAAAGCCAGTGTTTCATTTCTCCTAATTTCTCCTCTCAAGACAGAGATTCTTTCTGAAGATTCATTTAACAGTTCTTCTTTGTTTTTGTTTTTCTTCTTCTTTATTTGCTCGGGAACTTTCCACAGCAGGAGTTATTACGCTGGGTGAAGGTGTACTCTGTAGTATTGCATAGTATTGTAGTATTGTATGTAAGTGTGTCAAATGAGTGTTCCCGACAAGTGTGTGTATTGCAGCTGCTGACATTCAGGCTCTTCAATGTTTCAGCAAAAGTCAAGGTGAGGCATTGTGACATGACAGAAGATATGATTAGATAAGATGAAATAAACCTTTATTGATCCACAGTGGAGAAATTTACATTGCACAGTAGCAAGGGATGAGTTAGTAGTTAAACAGTAATAAAACTGAAATAAACAGAAGCAACCGCATGCCAATAAAAAGTATCTTCAAATTACCATTTACACAGGGCTTATTTACAGATGTGCATGAGAACATGAAGCGTGTGATCTGTATAAACACACTTTGAGACCGGATGAAATTAAATATGAAGTTAAATATGAACAGATATGAAGTATTGCACATTCATTATGAAATATTGCACAGTGAATGGAGTATAGAATAACGGATAAATAAAAATTACACTGACATAAAAAAAACTGGGTGTTGCACAGATGTAATGGCATCGAGGTGTATGGCCTATTGGGAGCAGTGCTGGTTGTACAGCATGACAGCTGCAGGAAGGAAAGACCTGTGATATACACAAACCTGGGTGAAAAAATACTCTATGACAATAGTATGACAATGCCTAATTTTTGCATGTAATACGTGACATAGAGGGAGCAGTGTATTTATCATATGTATTTATATACGTATGTACTTATTGTAGTTATGTCGATGCATTTTTCAGCACTACGGACAGAGAGCAGGGGCCTCATTATTTTTGACCATTTGTTTAAACTTTAAATGCATAAAATTACATGTTGTTAATTTCAAGTAAGTAACCAAGAAGTGTTCAAAACACAAGAAAGCAAAAGACAAGTAACTCAGGCCCGACCAAGCAGGCTGAGGCTTCAATAACAAGTTTGACCTACAATCACAGACATCCTTTCTGCAGGTGGCTGGGACGTTTCTTCTCATAGACGATTAGGTCTGAATGGGTGCATAATATTGATTATTTAAGCATGCAATACTTTCAGTTTCAAAAGAATTCAAATTCTATTGGGTAGTGCTCATCCAGTCATACAATTCCCTGGTCCAACAGTACACCATGAAACAGGCATTCAGTTCAGGCTGATTAAGAAAAAAACATCAGCTGCCACAGGCTCCCCGACTGACGCAGAGAAATTCTTCTTATCAGTGACGAAGTATGCTTGGCAAAAAAAAAAAACTGCACATGCTTGTGTGTTTGTGCGTCGGGGTCATTCATGACATCACACATTTTCAGAGACTGTGGCAGTATGTGCTGCATCGTTGTGCCACTGTTCAATGGGAGGGTGAAATGTTTCTATTCCTCAGTGTGTGCATCATGGGGATTTTCTGGCTTTCTGTAGACTTTTCTGTAATTGGGACTTCTTGGTCCTTGTAAGGGACCGTTTGAAATGATTAGTCAGGGAGGTGTGTCAGAAAAGTTTTTTTGTTTTGTCCCTGTTTGTTGTTGTTTTTTTCCTGAAGAGCTTCTCTTACTCCAGACTCATATTGCATTATTCAAAACTCTCTGTGTCAGTTATGTTTTCCTTTATTTTGGCAATTGTTAATTTCAATTCTAACGCAGTTTGGATTATCAGAAATTATTTTTCCTTTAACCCTTTATTTGGGCAAGTGACTGTTTTTAGTCATTTCTACACAATTTACAAAAGTGGAAAAATTGTGAAAAATTTTACGACAGAAATTACGTTTTGTAATGTCCTTCAATAACACTCTAAGGTTGAAATTTGAATTTCAAAGTATTTCAATAAGTGCCCTATAAAGGGTTAACATAGTCAGGATGAAATCAGGGATGAGTTGAGATATTAGGGCAAATGATGTTGCAGTGTGTTTTTTTTTAAAGTCAAGGAGATGGTGCAAAGCAAATGTTACCCGTCAGAGACTTTTCAGCTTCAGCCCCCATCCCACCACAATCATTTTCATGCAGTCTTTTTTTTCATTTGTTCATGTGCATGATTTTATATAAAACAAAAAAGTTTTAATAATAAAATTAAATAAAGTGCTGTTGGCTGTAGACTGTGTGTGCATTTGTGTGTGTGTGTGTGTGTGTGTGTGTGTGTGTGTGTGTGTGTGTGTGTGTGTGTGTGTGTGTATGGCTTTACATTGGTGATTAAAGGTCCTCGTCTTTATCTGCGTAACCCAGCTCATCCAGCCACAGACTGCTCCCTCCTTCCATCCTCTCTCTCTCTCTCTGCTGTCACCTTACCTCACCATAGTTTTCAACTCACAGCTGCACTACTCCTACGCACACACATGCACTTGCAGGCTTTTTTTGTGTATACCGTATGGCAATAATAAATTACATAACCACTCGCGTTGCATTAAATACACACAGAGTGTTTGTATTCACAGCCACTAGGTAAACCGAGCAGAGATGAGAGGTAATGAGTCTTCTTCTACCCTCCCAGTTTGTAAACCTTCATAGTTGGAGACATCAACTAGTGTCATTTATTCCTGGTTTTAATGAAAGAAAACGCAATCTGGATACATGCGGCGAGCAAACCAATCATGCAAATGCATTTACAGCTTTGTAGGTTCTTCCATATTCCGCCTGGCATTTTTGTCTCTTTGCGCTCTGCAGCAGGTGAGTGGGTGCAGAGGTGGCAACAAAAGCAAACATGACAGGTGTTATTGTACAAGATGGAGTCCTTTGTGAGAGTGATAGCTGGCATAGAAAGGGATTCATTTGCAGCACCGTAATCCTGCCCGCAACAAAAGCGACTGGATAGATCCGAGGCCTGCGTGTGTGTGTAAGACCAGAAGGAGGAAATAGTTGAAAGAGCACAGCTGTAACTGCTCAAAGACAACACGAGCGACCGAGATGCTCTGTTGGAGGCATCGGACTGGAGCAGGGACTCAGGGGTGTTTTAAAGAGAGGTTGTTATGGTTTGGGTCTTTGTGTGTGTTTTTGGTTTTCTGCTGCTTTTCCTTTTCCTTCCAGATGAGGCACACCTGTTCTCAATCCCCGCAATCAACCGGTCCATATAAGGCTGGTCCGGACTTCATGCATGGCATTCTCTAGCTTCCACTTACTTCTCCAGCGATCGTTTGTTTGTGCTACGTTTTGTGATTGAAAGCTTTTGCCACTTTTTTGTATTTTTTTCCTTGTACTCACCTCATGCTTCTTCTCCAGCTCCAGCTCCAGACTCCCGTTCAGTGTGCCTCACTGCCAGCCGTCCTCCGGTGTCTCCTTGTCTCTGTTACCCTGATCTCCACTCCCTCCGTCACCAAACAGCCCTCCGCCTGTCACTGTCACCTGAGTTTTTCCTTTTGAATCTTTTGTTAATTAAAGACTGTTACGCCCAGCTCGTTGGGGAAAGGGTGCAACATAAAAATACCCAGATGTAAAAGGTTATTCAGTTATTTATTAAAAGTAAGATATGTTAACAAAAGGTGAGGCATCCAAAGGGCCTAATTGAGTGCTGCGACTATAAAACATATAAGAAAACGAGAACAAAAGAAGACTCTAACCTAGGGCTATAGCGGTAACTGTTATACTAAATGTCAAGACCGCTTAACTCAAAACAAAATAGAAATACAAAAAGGTATAGCACTCAAACTAATGAATCTGACACAGTAAACTAAGTGTGTGCAAAATGTTCCTATAACAAAACCAAGTTCTAAACACTAAACTAAAGCCTCACAAGGTTACAAGCAGATTCTAGTTTACAAAGCACAATGGCACACGAGCAGGGGCTGGTTCCAGCTTGCTCCTGTTTCTCTGGTCAGCCTCCCGTCGGTCCCCCCTATTGGTTGGTCGCCCGGTATGCCTCCCGCAGGTCAGTCGGCGCAGGTGATTGGGATCTTCATCAGGACACCACACACATACGCACGCACTCACACACACACACACACACACACACACACACACACACACACACACACACACACAAGGGCGTGGATAAAACCCGAATACGGCGGCGGCCGTAACAAAGACCTTTTTTAAGAACCTGTCTCTGCCTCAGCTGATCCAGACAACAGACAACAGAGGTCACGTGAAGACTGGGTAGTCTGGTTCCCAACAGTTTGCTGGCTGTTGTTACTGTCTTTTCTTCCAGACTTCTTCTGTGCTTCAGAAGTATTTCCAAACCAACAACTTATGCAAAATCTCAAGACTCTTTCAATAATAGCACACTGAAACATGTGGGACAATTTGCAGCTCACATTAAAAGATAAAAGTTTCTTTAAACTAGAAAAGCACTCGGAGAGCGCAGACCTCCGCCATGCAGCACAGTTCCCCCAGCTTATTGTGACTGACACCCCAAAATATTAGTCCTACCTTTGATTTATTTCAATTGATCCCTGGACCATAAAAACATACCCTTAGCAACTGAAATCACATTGCTATCATTTTTAGTATAATAGTTACACCCGAAAATCAACATTTCCATAATGGCAGTTTTCCGGATCACCTCCAAAATTTAATCATTTGTTTCTTGACATTTCCTGAAAATTTCATCAAAATCTGTTCATATTTTTTTGAGTTATGTTGCAAACAAACAAACAAACAAACAGACAGACAGACAAACCTTCACAGACTGGATCGGCTCAATGTTTATAAAAGTGGGTTTGAATGAGCTTTTTTGTAAAAATCCTCAGACGTTTCCTTTTTCTTTTAGAGGCAGTCAGATGAGAAATCATGCCGACGAGAGCAGAGCACAGAGCAAAGCGATCATATACAAAGTGTGACGCTTCACTGTCCTCGCTATCGTCATATTTTTCACTCTTCTCTCTTTCAAACAAGATTATGTAATTTGTCCTGAAGAGCGGCCACTGTGGGATAATGACAAACTCAATTTTCCATCTTTGAAAAAAGCTTTTACTTCTGTGATAAAACCACTGAAGTGTTTACCTGTGACATAGGTAGATTAGTAAAGTAATACCAGTTATTAACATATTGTTTTCTGTGTGTTAAATTTAGCTGACATGAGCCTCTATAGAGAGCTGCTTACAAAATCTTTTGAGAAATTACAGAGAAATACACTTTCGTATCTGCATGATGCTTTGTTATAAAACCACTGACATTTATGTGATTGCTACAGGCTGTTAAGGTCATAATCCATTTGTTTTTTTGCATGCAAACCCTCATCCAAGCCAGACCCAATGCAGCAGGCTGACAGAGCTGATTTGAGGCTGTGTGCCAGGGAGACAGCAACACATTACATCTGAGAGTCGCCTTAAATGTCAACGCTTTTCGGAGGAAGAGTCGCAGCGAAAACACGGACAGAGGAAAGTTTGTATCAGGCAGATTTACAGTGTTTATAAAAAAAAGTTTTCACCCCCTTTGGATATGTTTTCCAGCAGTGGATCAGTTTTTTTTTAGACACTCATAAACGCAAGAAGCTGAAAGAGACCACTGCATCAGCATCACCCTCCTCCTGTAGAGGTAACTGTGGCAGCCTTGAGTCTGCGTTGTTAGTTTTCTGTATCTGCATTGCACGTCTGACCGCTGCTCCTCGTCCTCATTCTTATTGGTAAACCAGATCAAGCTTGTTAAAGTGTGAGTAAGACAGTCTGCATTGGGGGCACACGGGAAAATACTGCCTTGACTTTGCCTTGCCACGCTGCTGGCAAGGCAAAAAAAAAAATCAGAGGTTGAGTGAGAGAGAAATTCCCTTGGAGCCTCAATGCACCTGTGTGGGGACTGGCAACACACGTGTATGGAAATGGATTTGCACACTTGAGAAGTGGGAGGGGGAGGGCTGCAGGAAACTGCCGGAACGGGCACAGACCAATTGCACATACGGTATAATGTATATGCAAAATGAATAAATCATTTTCAATTGCAGACATCTGAAACATGTCATCAGTTTAAAATCATTTTAATTGATAAGAATAAATTTGAAATCGAATTATGAAATATAGCTGATCACACAACGTCAAGTATGTTTATTGGTTCAGCATAAATTCCCAGAGTTATCGTATCAGGAAACAGAATAATGAGCCCTATACATAATTATCACGCATGCCGTGTGTGATCCGTGTGCGATGACACTGTGATGTGTATGACATCTTTTTTCCCCCTTCCACTCTGATGTTCAAGTCATGTCATACACCACATTTCACAGTCATTTCTGTGATGGCACGTGGTCACGGCTGCTCTACAAGACTGACTCTGTTGGTGATGTGATTGTCAAGTCCAGGCAGTTATTGAGGCCTTCACAGAAAGATCTGCTTTAAAAATGTATTCCACTAATTTTTTTAAGAAAATAGAAAAAAGAAGAAAAAATTAATTAAAGGCCTAAATGTGATGAATAATGCATGTTGACAGGAAAATCATCAGATAAAAAAATCATCATATTTTTATTCTGTCTACATTGTGTGCAAGACTGTCACCATGATGAACGGTACTGAAATTACTTGCAGCTACTAACACTTCCAAGCACACAACACTGACCTTTGTGGCTACACGGCTCTAACAGTCTCTTAAATTAGAGTGCCCCGGCTTAATAGAGTCATGAGTTACTCATCCAAAGCAGCGCAGGAGGGAAAATTATGAAATTTGTTATTATTAAACAGTCCTCTGCAGTACACAGTGCAAACAGTACAGCATGAAGTCCTGGAAGGCTTTAAGTTAGCTCATGTGATCTGGGCATGTAAGTGGAATTCCTCTCATCTACTATTGTCACATGATCAGTTCATTCTAGCCCTTAATCTGCAATCGCCTTGTGTGGAAGTAGTCGAGGTCAAGTGTCCCGTCTCCTTGTTATGCTGTGTTTTCTGATGTTGACAGCTGACAGGACTTGGAGACAGGCTCTTCCAGAACAGAATAACGCTGAATGATCTTTAATGTGTTCGGCAGTTCTCGAAACAAGCAACCGAAACGAATAGGTGACATTATCGCAGAATTTTTAAAGGGAATATTTCACTATTAGGAGATAGGTTTATTTAATTTCTTGCTGACATTATTTATTTATATTACTTTTTATAATATTTAGTATATTTTATATTTCTATTTTTTAAATGATTTTTATATTTATTGTTTTATATTAATTTGTTTGAGAAATATGGTCAAAGCAGGTTAAATGTAATACAGGACATATTATCAAAGTATTGAACTGTTCAATAGGTTTAAAATGACCTTTTGACCTAAATTGACAACTTTTTGAAATTAGCTACTTCCTTCACTTTTGCTACAAGTCACACCACTGTTCTTGGGGAAGTCACGTGACACCATTAACACACCAGGATGTTTATTATATGTCACTTAGGGACTTCATGAGTTGAGGTCAAGCATAAAGCTGTATAAGGATGAGTTTAGGGCATTCAAAGTGTTTGTCACACCTGAGTCACCATGGGTTCTTCTGGGTTAATATGCAGCTGGACCCAGCAGACAATAAGTTTAGCTTAGCATAAAGGCTACAAGCAGCAAGTCTGGCTCTGCACAGAGGTAACAAAATCCACCAACTGTACATGTTGAAATACTTCCATATGGAGCGCAGTCTCACCCTCAGTGTGTTAAAAACCGATGCTTGGTCAGGGCCCTTTAGCATCGGTTTCTGAGGCACAAGGTGTCCCCCAGCGTCCTAATTAGACGCAGCAGGTTAGCAACACAGTCTCACTCCCAGCGGATCAAAAACCGACGCAAAAGGGCCCTGACCACCGTTAGGTTTTTGACATGCTGGGATCATTGAAACCCTAACTCTAACCCTAACCCTAACCCCCTAACCTGCTGCGTCTGATATAGGGCCCAGCCCTTTTTTTGGATTCACTTTCTGATCACAATATGTAGTTTGGAACAGCCTCTGCAGTTAACTGTGTATTGATCTTGATTAATATCTGCAGGTCATAATGTCTATATTTGATCAGTTTCAGGTCCAGGACAGTTACATGAAACAACAAAATAGACCCGGAAAAGCAAAACTTTAGAACGTCAAATAGATTTTGTATGTATTTTATTTCAAGTGGAGCTGATTTACCAAACTGACACACCTGCCACACAGGAGACACTTTTCAAATTGCATGTGATAGTTATTGCGCACAAGAGATGGTAAAAACAGGCAGCTGTCTAAAATAATTGTACAACACTCGAGAGAGGTGAGGTGAGCGACTGAGACGTCGGACTGAACGACACCACAGTCTGTCCGCCTCACTGGAGCTCCTGCTGACTCTGTTTTTGACTTTACGTCAGCACGGGGCTGACGAACATTGGTTTTTATAGTGCGTCGGCTGGTTAAGCGTTGCACAATAAAAGATCTGTTCGATAAACACTGATTAAGTAAAATGGAAAATCACATGGATCGTTTGCACTTTGGATCGAATTAAATCTTGAGCTCACAGACGTTTTGGCTATTTCATCTTTCACGAGATGCCGCTTCACAGTTTATTTGAGTCAAGCACAGGCAACTCTCTCAGAAGTGTAATTATAAAAAATCATTCTCAAGAACACAAAGTTTTTTCTCTTTATCTTGTCCTCAGTTCAACCCAGTTGGTAAGATAAAGTTTGGCAAATACCACAGTCTTAAAGTTTCAAATGTTGTCTTTATTTATATTTGATTACTGATCTGATCTTTTTTTAATGACTTGACCTTAAACTCCTCTTTGGGCCTTTTTCAAACGTTTTGATCTCTGCCAACTCCTGAGGGAAACGTGGCTATTTATCTGCTGAACTATTAGCTGCCTGCAGCTGCTTGATACAATGTTAATGACAAACAGTAAAAATGTGTTCAGTAAAATCAAAACAATGAGCTTAAAGATGCTATAATGGTCTGTAGAGCCGAGGGAAACTGCAGCGGCAACCCTGCAACTCAGGAGATAATTCTCTATAGGTGTGTCACTTTGAGCAACTCTTTTCATATGATATATATTCATTTGACCAAGTATTAACATAAGAAATATTGATTAGTGCAGCTTTAATAGATCTGGGGCCTGTTGCACAAAACTAGGATAAGGGATTAAGCCAGGATATCTTGGTTATCCTGGCTCAACTTATCCATGATCCGGTTGCACAAAAGCAGGATAGGGGAAAGTGGGATATGTTATGGTATAAGTTGCCATAGAGATTTATTCTGTGGAGCTAGCCTGCTCCAGACCAGGCTAAGTTCCAGGATCTATTTAATCTCATCCCTTATCTCAGTCAGCAGTCACCACAAACGGAAACCAATAGTTATTCCACTGCCCACTACATATTGTTATCACATTCAACTACACCCATTATTTCCATCATTGTAGATTTTTAAATTTAGTATTTCATATTTCACTTCACTCTAGTCAATGTGCAATATTTTGCAGTTTAGTATTTAATATTTCATATTTCTAATGTAATTTTCAAATGTAAATTTGGTAATGTCGTCTTTTTAGCCTGTTTTTAATCTTTTACTATTTAACTGTTTCTGTCCCCTTTGCTGCTGTATGTTGTGATTTTCCCCACTGTGGGACGAATGAAAGTTTATCTTATTTTAAATGATGATTTTAGATGATGTTGCAATCAGTAGATAATTTACAGTTTCCCATAGACTATATATAAAATACACCTCCCATATAAATATAAATACACATTATGGAGCATGATGTTCCTTTATTGAATAAGGATAAATCAAAGCAGTTAAACCATCAGCTCCTTTCAAAACTGAAGTCACACAGTGACTCTCCAAGATAGAAAGCACAGAGTCAAAGCATATTATACAACATGCATACACAACAAATGAACAGACAAATGAATGGATGCTGTAGCCTCCCTGCAAGCTTGTATACACACAGTATACAGCACAAACAATTCAAATCTATTTAAATTGAATAAAAAAAAAACAAAATACAACACAAATTCCTCTGTCAATGCAGGCCATATTTAACTTAAAACATGCATGTTAACTAAAATAATTTAACACATACTGGTCCCTGACCAGCCGCCCACTCTCATCATGGATGATGGCAGGATTGTCCCAGTCAATGTATGATGGCACTCTGGGGGCCCTCTCCTTCCTCAGGCATGCCACATTGTGGAGGACAGCACAGGCCACAGTTATGTCGCATGCTCTAGAAGGGCTGACCCTTAGGTTGTGGAGGCAGTGAAAGCGTGCCTTCAGGAGGCCAAATGCCATTTCAATCCTGGCTCTTGTCCTGGCATGGGCATGGTTGTAGGCCTGCTGTGCTTCCTGGGGGTCTGCGTACGGTGTTAAGAGAAAAGGCTGGCAGGCGTACCCCCTGTCCCCCAGCAACACACCAGAGAATTCACCTGTCAATACAAAAAGTCAATATCACAACCTCATAAATAGAGCGACGTTCTTGACACAGCCATGATGTAAAAAGTGGTTATTAATAGAGGTTGCGTTGCTCACCTTGTGATAGGCGCTGATAGATTCCAGAGGTCCGAAAACACAGAGTCATGGACCGAGCCAGGCCACTTTGCCACAACATTGCTGCAGACCATCTGAAATTATAGGATGATGACTATTAAACCAATCAACGCATATCACAAGCAATGTACAGTGTTCATTAATTGACAAAAGCAAAAACTCATGTTCACCTGAACATTAATGCTGCAGGATTTCCTATTCACAAAATCCACCTCATGGGCACCTGAGGGGGATTTTATCCTGACATATGTGCAGTCCAATGCACCAATGACATTGGGGAAACCTGTAACACAAAGCAATGAGTATCCTACTATGATTATTAACAGTTGGCCTGTAATTTGTAGTTTCTCTTACCTGCAATCCTATAAAACTCCTCTTTGATGTCGCAAAGTTTTCTGTGGCCAGGGAAGGAGATGACATCTGACTGCTCTTTAATAGCCAGACACACACTCCGTATTGCACGGCAAATTGTGGCCTTGTTTAGCTTTTCTGCATCACCTATGAAGTGCAGAAAGCCTCCACTCGCAAAAAAGTGTAAGGCCACACAAACCATCTGCTCCACAGTCAGTGCATGGCTCCGTGCTGTGCGGTGTCGGATCCTGGGACCCAGCAGTCTACACAGATACCTGATGCCACCTGAAGAAAATCGGTATCGTTCATATAAGTGGTCATCAGGGAAGGCCAGTGGGTCCAACCAGTCCCTGAAGACCCTCTCTCGCCTGAAGGCTCTCCTGAGCACGAGTGCTTCTTCGTCCACCACATCTTTCAAGAATGGGCACGCCATTGTTACCGCCGGGAAGGAACACATCATTTTGGGCCTTTATATAGGCTATCTGCCCACTTGAACACCTTTGCACCTTCACACCTCACAAGCTGCAAATGGTCATGTCGTTTTCATGATACCTTTTTTTTTTTCAAAGTCATTCTGATATCTACAACCTTCAAGAACAGATAATCAAACTGTTCCCTCTACTCACTTTTTATTGCCATAAGGTGTTTTGATATATCTGGGAAATTGCATTTCAGGGTACGTTATGTACCATTCCTCTAGCCTTAATAATACAGCCAGTGTTTTAACTTCCAACTAATCATAGGACTTAGGTAGGATGGCAGATGGAAATTTCACAGTCTGTGTGCCTAGTGTCATCTCTATGGTAGCCCTAACGGTACATATATTAAACAAACAGACAACACCAAAATTCCATTGGATCTTTTATTTCATTTTAAGATGTGTCGTCTTCTTGGAGCAGGGGGAGGAAGGGTTAGGAGAATAATGATTAATACATTTGTGTTACAGTCAGCATACAGTGTGCATTGAAGGCATAACTCACCTCCCGCTCAAGTTTTTTTATTTCGAGGTCCAATTTTCTTATTGTCCTCTTTTTTATTTCTGTCTCCAGGGTGAGGTTTTCCATCTTTTTTTTTTGTACTGTATGCCCACATCTGCCAACTGTATTTGGCGCTGTAAATGTTGGGCATACTGTCGTCTGATGGCTTGTGAGTTCTGTAAACACATGACAGTTAGCTTAGTGGGAATTTTGCATAATGGGAATGTCCTCCATTAATACTCATTATGGTGCCAGACTGGCTTTCTCCCTGTACAACATCTGGGTCCTGTTACAGAAAAGACATTTTGTGTGGGCACCAAATGATGACTCCTCACCACTGTAGACTGAATAGTACTTCCACAAGTTTGACATTATACCTCATGCCTTCTGGAATCCAAAGAGATGGTCTCCTCATCTTCGCAGTGATCATCATCTGCTGCTGCACTAGTGCCTTCACCCTATCACATTTAATGGGATTAATATTTAAGCCAGTAGATGAGACATGCCAGGCCTTCAGAGTACTCACTGGATCAGCATCTTCTGTTGGTGTTGGTGACCCTGGTGTTGGTGGCTCCAAAAGTGTGACCGTGCTGCCAGACACTGCAAGGCAAACCAAAGTCAGACAGTCCAAATCGATTTGATATGAATGTGGTTATGTCCCATGTAGAGATGGAGGAAAGTAACTTGTATGAAGCGGGCGGCATGTTGGGCAGGACATATATTTGTGTCTGTCCTCCCAGGGATCCCCTCCAACACAGGTCTGCCTTTATTTTGCTCCAGGGCTGTGTCCTCTGCTGGGGTGAGGTCAGCTGATGGAGACCCACCACCCGTGCCTTTCATATGCATTTTTTTTTTTTTACTGCTGAAACAGTACAGACAATGTGTAAGCAGGCACCTTCTGGGTACAGTGTACGCTTGTGCATTCTGAAGTATTAGTCAGGGCCCTTACCATTCTGCAGGATGTTCTTGTATTTAATCTTGACTTGCTGCCATGTTTGCTTTGGCCCAGTCATGATTAATCTATACACACACATTATGATCAATAAGCATTGATAAGCATAAGCATTGCGCGTGCGCGCGCACACAGACACACACTTGCATACATATGGGCTAATGAAACAGATGAGGAGCAAATGTAAGATAAGATAAGATGAACTTTATTTATCCCAAAGGGAAATTCAATGTAGTCAGTGAGCTTATCTATTTATCAATAAATTGTACAGTCTGATGGAGTTACATTGACACAGTTTCACTCACATCTGCAGTCAATTTCACTTACAATTTCAACTGATTCATAATCAGAGTAAAGCCACGTTTTCAGAGATGTTAATGAACTATTTGGATTGTAATTGTGATGGTTTCCGCAGAGCAGTGAGTGTGTATGTGTGCACTACTTACGCATTCAGGCGGTCCGCAATACTTTGCCACGCTTTTTCTCTTTGTTTAATAATTGATGGTGAAATGAACATAGGTTGCACAGGCTATAGCTGCGTAAATACAGACTAACACCTATATTGCTTTCCTCCTCTGTTGCAGCTGTATTGATTGAAATTAATTATTGATATTTCATGATAACGTCAACAGGTTAATCTTGGATTGGGCTCGACCTGTCAAATGTTTTACATAAACCTACAAACTTGAGACGTGGAATTTGAAAGATGTCGGCATTTATCAGGCAGTGAGGGTCTAATAAAAATTAGGATGGCTGCATTATGGGAATTGTAGGATACACTGTTTTTTGAGTCTGACTTTGACCATTCTTTTTGTCCTGTATGTTGTGTCCACCAACTTAATGTGGTGCAATGATTAATAGCTGCTTAATGGCACTTTCATTAACATTTGCACTGCAAGTGAGAGGGGTTGCACAATTCACATATTTACTGGATATTTCAAAGAAGCTTTCAAGAAACCCATGGCAATAGATGCTTTTAAAATTCAGTGTGAACATAACGTACAATAATTTTTATTTTTAGGTGCTGCATCACACACATGTTTCACACGTTCATGACAGAGGCACAAATGAGGTTTCACATAGCATGACATATCACACATGGGATAACTAAAATAAAAGTGTCAACACCTCATGGAAATCCATATTACTGTGGAGTAAGTGGCTGAAAATAATGTTACACTAGATTACAGGTTTTTAAAATGGTCTGTATTTACTCATAACCTATCCTTATATTTAGCATCCTTACATACACATACCTATGTAGCAGTGGCGAGCGGTAACCTGTTACAGTGGTCATGCTGAAGTGTGAACTACAGCCAGCGCCCTATTGTTGGCTATTTGTTCATTAATTAAAACACGTCATATGTTTTTTAAGGTACCCCGGAGGTGTCAGGTTTCAGAATATTTTATTAAGGCGAGGGCACGCCTTCTATAGTGTGGGTGCGCGTTAATAAAGCGTTTCCTCCGCGCTATGTTATAGTGAGGGACCGGGATAAATAAAGCGTTCCCTCGCTATATCATAGTGAGATGCCTCTGGGGCTCTGTATACCTCCGGGGCTCCGTTTTCTAACTAGTACATCAATGCGATTTTAATAGACACTCTCACACTCAGAGTTTTGAAGTGAATCCAGCTATGAGCATGCGCGTTGGCAGACAAGCTGCTTCACTGACAGCTTTTTTGCCATTCAAAATGCTCATGTACAGCAAACACAGCCTCGAGCGCGGGTACGACTCAAATTCGCAGTGCGCATGCGCGAAACAAGCTGCCAGCTTTCCAGCTTTTCGCAAACAAAACAGGATAAATAAGGCAGGAATTTCAGACCAAAACAGTAGAACTAAGGTATTGCATTATAGAACACACTGACAGATGAATATTTTCAATTATTTTATTGAAGGGCTTGGGCATGCACTGCATTTATAGCTTATTATGACCGCTCGCCACTGCTATGTAGTGTGTGTTGTGGCTCGAGGACAAACCAGGTTTCCCACTGTCTGATGACGACACACAGCATCAGGCCGTGTCTAAAAACAAACAAAACACCAGGGGAATGGTGGGAATGCCATGTAAGCATTGACATACTGACGAGTGCCACGCACACACACACACACGCATATGCATTTGTGACTGACAACTTGGCATCGCTGGGCGGCATCACACTGCGAGCCTTCCTCTGTGATGGCAGCCTCAATCTGTTGAGCAAATACGTCAGCGTGTGAAGTTTCCTGGCACAGAAAACGTGGCCAGAATCGAGGATGCTCATCTCTCTCAAACACATACACACTCAAAGTGGACAAATATAGATAATGAAATACAGGCAGATACACAGGAGAGTGAGTGGGCTGAAATGGGTCAATTGACATCAGAGATGGAAAAAAGAGTGTCACCTACTTTAACACTGAAGCTCCCAAGGTGGCCACATACTAAAATAAAAAAAAATAATATTCATACATGCAGCATGTTATTAATAATATTTTATTGTTAATGATATAATTTTCGACCACCAGAGCAGCAGACAAAAATGAGACAGAAGCCACAGGAAGCTTTGGGACCAATAGTTAGAGCAGGCTGTTATTTTGGTCTCACCTCTCCTGAGGTTTAAAATCCACAGGACATCCCTGTTAATCCCACCCCTTCAGCACCGACTTGGAAGAGACACTCACACCAAACATGATTCATCCTCCTAGAAAGCAAAATGATATTTTTGTACTTTTCTCTTTTCATAATTAGTTTTTCTTTTCTTTCTAATTATAGCACTTTTTTTCACACTTCAGAGCTGAATGATTCAAGATCTGTGGTGGTGGCTCTCCCTCCCCCATGTTAAAGAGGGACTTTGTGAGTCAATCTGTGCAACATACTGGCTTACAGTCTTCTCTATGCTTTCTCTTCTCACGGCACACACACACATATGCACACAAAGATTCAAACACGCACTGTGTCATTTGCGTCATCCTCTATTTCCACGGCTCCTTCGCTGATACAGTCTCCTTTGCCTCCGAGCTCTCAGCATTATTTATCCTCTTGTACTCAGTGGAAAACTTCACTGCTTTCAACCTGGCTTTTGGAAAACGACCACATGATGTTAAAAAAAATTGATGATATTAAACATTCACTACAGCCTGTTGAGTCACACAACATCCAGCTTGTGGGAGGAATCCCACGAGTCAGCAATTCAATAATGAAGTCATACATTCAGAAAGGTGAAATATTTATAGCAGCAGACTTGAACACCTCAGTGTGAGACAGTGGTTCAAACCAATAGAATATATATCTACCAACACGGCTGTTGATTTTAATATCAAGAAAATTCTGAAATGAGATTATCAGTAAACATAGTGTCATCTGCTACACATCATCTTACATACCAGGTGGTAATTGGCAGCAGTCCAGCTTTTTTATGGCACAAAACAAGAACCCTTACTTGACCTGATTCACTTACTCATACAGCCCAGATTCCAGTTCCAACAGTTTATGTGAGACTGAAACAGGCAGAAGCAAAAAGCTTGTATGCCTACATACTTAAAACATGTATGTGCAACAGAGAGTGGTAAGATGCACTCAAAATCTTTGTGTAGGTAAAAGTTTCCCAAAAAAAATATTTTTAAGTATTATTGTACTATTGTATTATTGTAAAAAAAAAAAAAAAAAAAAAAAAAAAAAAAACATGATACATAATAATCTGAGAATCATTTTTATCTTTGGCTCAACTGAAAACAGTATAAAGATAATTAATGTGTCATCAGCTTCATTTGATTTTTGCAAACATTTGCTTCTTCTGAATTTGCTTAAAAAATGTCTATTTAAAAGTAAGTTGCCTCAGATGATGCTCACCTTTTACAGTACGATTAATTGTATTATAGTTAATGCTGATCCCAATTTTTGCTCTCCATTGCCTCTGGGAGGATGCTCAATACTGTTTTTCCAATCAGCAGCTTGAGTGCTATTTTTAAAAGCTCGTATGTTTCCTCTATTTGAAGGAGCCACCATGGAGAAACACTGAGGGGGCGGCGTGCTTCATTTGTGACAGGATGTTGAGGGTTTCATGGGAAACAGGTTTTTATTTTAGGCTATACCAACAGGTCAAACTCAATAAGTGCCTGCATGTGTTTGGAGATTGTATGTCAGGCTTAATAAGGTTAACATGTTACCACACAAAGGGCCTTCAGATACATAAACCTCATTAACAATATGATGGGATGAAATCAACACAAGCCTGTGTGTCTGTGTGTCTGTGTGACGTGAGCAGCCTAATGTGAAAATTTTCCAGCTCAGTCCTGTGCCTGGAAATGAAGCAGCTCTATAAAGAGATGTTACCTTTAAAGCCATCAACAACAGCTGTATCTGGTCCTCTCTGAAGATAGATGGGGAAGTGATGTAGTGGTCTGGTGTGGAAATTTACCTGTTTTTCCTTTCAAGTTACACACACACACACGCACACACACACACACACACACACACACACACACACACATAAATATAACACATGAAGGCGTCCATAAACAAACACACACAAGCCGTGCTGTGCTTCTTTTGTGACCATAGGAAATTAATCACAATCAACACAACACACAGCTTATCAAACCCTGCTGATACAGCCTGCATGTTTTCTTTTTTCATTGTCTGTGCATAAAGCAAAACTACATCCAAACTGTGTTTAACTTCTTCTGTTACCACAGTGTTCAATTCACATAACTAAATCTATTTCCCCCACGCTCCTCATTTTTCTCCTTTCTGCAGAAATCATAACGCCTTACTTAGAAAATTGATTAGGTTTAGGGACCTTCAGCAGAACGGCATTCACACTTAGTGATTATGTGACGTGCTCGGCAGTGGGCAGCGTGTCTTAAGAGACAAGAAAAACCCGTCAATTCTATACTTAATTAATAACTTCTTATGCTCAGAACCATGAATTAACCAATGTCATTGTTTCCTCTGAAAGAAAATGAATTCCCACTCTTCGTAGATCTGACGGGTGTTCATAGTTTCTTAACAGTGCTTTACATAGAAATACTGCCAATTCTTTTCCTTTCTAATAAAACAGCACAGAATGAAAGAGACAAGAAAGATGAATGTATTATTCAACCGATCTTTCATTCCAGCCCCATTAAATAAAAAGTCCACCTTCTCAATTGTTTACTCCATCTGCGCTCCCTGACCCACTTTCCTTTAACCTGCTTTATCTATATCTGCTTTATTTAATGGCTGCCATCTTTTCTCAAAACTTGCCAGCCCCCAGTCAGCAGGTGTAAACACTGAGAGATCAAACATGACGATTTCCCACTGAGAAAGAGCGAGTCCATCAAAACACCACATGACTTGCTGCTGCATTGCATTCTGGTCTGCTAAGGCTCTCTTATGAACTGAATTGTGAATGTCTCCACTGTGGGACAAATAAAGGCTTATCTGATCTCTTATCTTAAACATGAAAGCTGCTACAGGCAATATCTTGCTGTCTAGCCTCTGAAAGGCGTTGTTCATATAGTGACAAACAGTAGTGGATTATCACCCAGCTCTGAACTTCTCCTCAACTCTGTGAAGTATTGTAGTGTCTTTCAGCTCGTTATTTTGGTGTTACTGCCTGCAGCTACTGTTGTGGTTCACTCTCGCCATTTATTAGCTTCACTGTCCTTGCTGCTGGGCAGGTAGCACACATACAAAATTAGTGACTATCTGGTGAACATCTGGTGCAGAGCATTTAGCAGCTAAAGAACCAGATTTTTCACTCAGGAGTTCTTGGCAACGGAGCTAAAAGGTGAATTTTGGGCATTCATTCAACAGGTCGCCCGAAGCGAGACTCCAAATTTTACAATTAATGCAGGTAATCTCACTCCATATCTGCATCATAAAAGTTTGCTAACAAGTCATCCATAATAACGTAAAAGGTGATAACATGTCAATGTTGCATTTACAGCCTGTTTCTGCTGCCCCCAGGTGGCCAATAAAAAATAATATATCGTTAGCCTAATAGCATAGTTGCCTAAGTCATATTTGGCCATATATAGGCATGAAGGCAGGGTGATGCAGCAGTGGTAGCTAATGATATGCAGGTTTATGTGATATTAAAACTAAATATTTGAGTGCTAAAAAGGTTCAAAAATGGCAACGTTGGTTTGTTGGTCAACTTCTTTGAAAGGCAGTGTGTAAAGAATCGCAATGCCTCCAGGGGGCGCTCACCAAGATTTTTGGAATCTTGAGGCTGAAACATGGAAACATCTGCGTAGAAGCTTGCACAGGAGCCGACATAAATCGTTTTCAAAATTGTTATAAAGGTTCAACGCACGCATGTTTGGTTTAATTTGAGCACTGTAGTAAAATATGTGGACTGCTCGGAATATGATTTTGGAGCCAATTTCCCACATTATTGCTTCATCCCAGTTCTCATGCAAAGCTGTTAATGCAGCAACACTATCCCTTTTTGACTCCTTGTATGAAGTTGCCATCTGTATTTCTGCGGCTACATCAAAGTGACATGCCTATAACCCACATTATGGAGCCTGTACCTAGATATCCAACTGTCTTTCTGATGACAGTTTAAACAGTCATCTCTCTCACCCTCTTCCCGTTCACCCTGCAGGGCTGGTTCAACCTCAGGAAGTGGCAGATCTGATGTTAGGCCTGTGTGAGTTTGAAACAAAGGTTATTGTCCAGGTGAGGATGACCTAAATCAATGATAATTTAGTAGGTCAATTTAGCAAACTGAGCTCAGAATGAATGAAAGAGTTAAAAGTATGAACTGAGAAACAGAAGGCAGATCAGCACTAACACCAGGTACCATAAAAGAAGCTTATCAGTGTTACTGTGCTGCATGTAATCAAATGCAGGTGTGCGTTTTTTCCATGTTTGACTTCCAACCATAACACCAGCTCAGCAAAACACAGCGTCCTGTTCCTTTAGCCACACAGATGGAAGGATGGATGAATGATGCACAGACAGAGACAGATGACAACGAGCCAGAGCAACAGACGCTGCCTGTGGATGAGTTGCTTGCTGTGACACTGGCAACAACATGCAAACTGCTGACTCAGATATTACATACCAGCATCTGGGATATTTCTCAAACACAAAGACAAGAGGACCCACATTCACGTGCACGCAGAGTCATGCACACCCATACAACACAGAGCGGCAATATAGTTATTCTTATGGTCTCTTCTGTGGTCTCTTCCACTCTTCTCTGATTCACACAGTTCCATGGGTCAAGCCACATTTGTCGTCAATCTGAAAGCACTAACAGCATAATCCAACCACAGTTAATGATCCTCATCCTGTGTTCTGTATCACAAACAGTGTTAAGTTCAGTCTACCAGTATTTCACACAAAGTGGATGACTGGAAAAAGTCTAATTTCCTGATGAATCCAGGTTTGAGATTTATGGCAGTGGCAGAAGGATGTATGGAAAGAGACAAACGGGAGAGAGAATGAAACCACAGTGCATCAAACTAGCAGGTGAACTAGGATGGTGGGAATATTCAACATTTATTAGTGTTCTTGATGGAAATTTCCCTATTGTGGCTTACTAAAGAAATTAAAATTAAAGTAGATTAAATTCATCCTACCCTGGCCTTCATCACCTGCACCAATCTGACTTCACCCTGTTTTACTCAGCAGTCACTGGGCAGCTGGGTGGTCCTCTGTCAGCCCCCTGGATTCACTAACATTGATCCTGGTATCATGAAGCTGGTTATCAAATACCTCTGTTGTCCAATTACTGTCAAGAAGAGGCTGACTTGTCTTCATCAGTTTCTGAACCTATTCTCATGAAGCTTAAAAGCTTGGAGTGCGCTTGGAAATGCCAGCATTTCACAGTGGATGACTGGAAAAAAGTTTTTCAAACCTCTGGCTGTAAACTCTACTGTCTACAAACCATTACAGCATCTCTCCCCTCCTACCTCGTCTGTTATTACAGACATGTCTCAACCAACTGTGACCCCTGATCTGGTACTTGGACTCTCCTTCTCTGGTGATCACTGACGTTTAGCCTGTCAAGGGCTTATAGGAAATGCCATTCAGGAGAACAGGCCACAGTTTTGTCTCCAGTTCTCTGTTCTGTCAGGGCTTCACTGGGTCTCCATGTGTCTCCCGTCCTCTTTGTGTTTCTCTTCATCTCTTTTTTGTTTCCTCTCTGTTACTGCCCAGTGGGAACATAAGTCATTGTTATTAAAAACCACATGTTGTGCCTCCCATATTGTTGCTTTGTAGTGGAACGCGACTGCATGTCCACAGAACTGGTCAACCCACATCACAGAAGCCCCAGTGGCCTAATGGATAAGGCACTGGCCTCCTAAGCCAGGGATTGTGGGTTCGAGTCCCATCTGGGGTGAGTGACAGCAGAGTGGCGCAGCGGAAGCGTGCTGGGCCCATAACCCAGAGGTCGATGGATCGAAACCATCCTCTGCTAACACACTTTTACTGACCGCTGGGTGGTCTCTTCCACTGCTCTCTGATGGACACAGTTCCATGGGTCAAGTCACATTTGTCGTCAATCTGAAAGCACTAACAGCATAATCCAACCACAGTTAATGATCCTCATCCTGTGTTCTGTATCACAAACAGTGTTAAGTTCAGTCTACCAGTATTTCACACAAAGTGGATGACTGGAAAAAGTCTAATTTCCCGATGAATCCAGGGTTGAGATTTATGGCAGTAACAGTATGTAATGAGACACAGGAGAGAGAATGATACCACAGTGGATCAAACTGGCAGTGAAATATGGTGGTGTTGTTTTTCCTGGAAATTTCCCCATTGTGGGACTAATACAAGAATTAAAATTAAATTAGAATAAATTCATCTTACTCTGGGCTTCATCACCTACACCAATCTGACTACACCCTGACTACAGACAAGTGCCACTCAATTTTTGAAATACATGCTAAACCCTCCTGTTTGCAACCTTGTGGAGAAGGATTCAGAACTGATGCAGGATAATGAGCAGGATCTGAGCACAGACTTTAATGGAAGGAATACAACTCAAGGAAATCTGGATGGATGTAAATTGGTCATTGCCATAAAATTGGTGAAATTTGTTTTCTTCTTAAATCTTAAATATTTCTACATATTTAAGATATTTATATGAAAATATTAGAGATTCGTGGTCTCAGACTTTTGGACTCTACTGTATGTGTTAAATATTCACTCTCATTTTTTTCTCAGTTTCTAACTTTGTCTGCCTGCTGTATAGTGCAGGACAGGTAGCACAGTTTTTCTCTCAATGAGCTGTGTGAAGTTGCTATAAAACTTCACTACCAGCAGCCCTTTTCACATAGCCACAGTGTTTTTACATTACCATCGGATACATTGTTATTATGAAAAATAGAAAAAGAGTTGCTTTAAGGAGGTGAGTCATGAAAACATTACACACAGTTTCCTCATTGGTTCAAAATGTAACAATAAGATTTCTTACACTACTAATATCATTTCAGAGAACAAAAGTGTAAATTATCAAGAGGGAACTTAGAGGGAACTAGCGAAACATAGAGTCCTCTGAAGAACACACCTGGCAGGCTGTAAAACCAGACTTTTAATATTGTTGTGATCCTGTCTGGAACAGATTTTGCAACACACCCCAGGCGTGTCTTTTTCCTGCTCCGTTGTAAAGCAATTACACAAATGGAAAGAGAGCAATCCAAACAGACAGAGAGGATAACAGAGTGTGAAACACAAGGGGAGGTGGTCGAGGGCTGTGACGGAAGGAACAGGAACGACTCAGCAAACAGGAAGAGCTGCGCCTGACCCGTACTCTCTATCTGCCGCGCTTGATCGCACTTTTCCCAATTCTGTTTGTCTCTAGTCCGACATTTGCATTGTCCTGTCCTCCTCCATGTAATGTACTTCCTATAGAAATAAATTATTGGCACATGCACAAGCACCTTGGTACATGTTTCATGGAAAACAACCATGGAAGCTTCCGTGTAATATATCACTCCCTAATCATTAACTTTCAACATCAGGAGCACGTGGTTAACCATAACCGTCTAATCTAAACATCAGGCTGATTGTGACACTGACCACAAGCGGTGACACACACGCCCCTGCTGTCCCAGTGAGGACGTCTTGTACATCATATGTCAGCTGCACAAACAATACAGACTGTCCTGTACAGAGTATTTCCTTCATATGTTCATTATGCTCCCATGAGGCCTCTGTGCTCATCTTAAGGAGGAATTCTCACTCAGGCCCTGCTTCACTGCTCCGTTGGGATTTCCTCGGGACTCTGACGCATTTGCCTAATAAGGACAGACCTTCGCCGATGCAGCACAATCCACACAAGGCTGCGTTCTTTATTCCAGTGTTGTATACGCTTCCTTGATTAGGGCTGCTCCTTGAACCACATTACTTTTACTCTGTACTTGATTAAATGGAACTTTGTATTTTCAAGAAGTGAGTGTCCCACTCTTATCAACGGTGACGTACAACAAGGGCAACGATAGAATTAGTTTCCTTTCCTACATCACTATTATAAACAACAAAGACATGGAGCCAAGATACTAATTTGGTATTATTAGTATGATTATCAAGCTGATATCTGCCTGTGATGAATATAAGCATCAGCTGTGTCAACCTCCATTTATATAATGGGGTGTTCATAAGTGATAATGCATTAAAAACAAAAAACTAACCCAAATGTTCATATCAACAATGGCTCAGGTGATTGAGTGTAATATGAAAGAGATTATTCATAGTCATAAACCCACAGAGAATTTTTACTCAGTCAACAGTTCTCCTCAGCTCTGTGGAGCGTTTTAGCATCTTTCAGCTCAACTGTACAGTTTTGGTTCAGTCTCACTGCTCTCATTAAGTGAAGTTGCTCTGAGTGTCAGCAAGAAACAGCAGAAAAAGTTAGCAACCAGTTTGTGAACATAGTGGAGCATTTTGCTGCTCAGGAGTTGTGGAGAGCAAACAGAGCTAAAAGAGGATGTTGCACTCACAATAATCACCGATACACACATGTTCAAATGCTGAACGCTGAAACGCAACTTTCATTTCTGTGCATCTCTTATTTCACCAATTAATTTAATTCTTTAATAATTCTTTAAGTTCTTATATTATTTTCCATTTTATACATTTTAACATAAAGAGTTGTTAACATTAAAAAATGTATTAGACTGGTCAGTACAGTGTGACATTTTTATTGGCATGGTGCTCTTATATTAGACACAGAGGCATCTCAAGGCAGACAATAATAAAACAGAATACTTTTAAGAATGTTGGAATGAATGTCATCCATTATTGGTGAGTTCAGCCCAAAAATACATTTCACTTTAAAAAAAAAAAAACTAAAGCCAGTCTGGTCTAGACAAAAACAACAGCGGTCAGGGCTAGTGCCAGATAGTATTTCTGTAATTCAGAAGGAAATGATGGTTAACGAGGAGGGACAGACGGATGTTTAGTTGTTTTTTTTCTATTGGCTGCACCACCCTCACGAGTATGACAGCACGACACGCTGTTTTGCCTGCAGGTAAAATGACACCTACTGAAGAAATATGGCTGTCAACGAGTCTGCCAGAGCCGGACACCAAACACAAATCATTGTTTAATACTGAGCTGGTGTTATGGGTGGAAGTGAGTCACTGTGTGGGTGTCTGGGTGACGACCGACAACTTTTTAATCTACATACAAACACAAAGATACACGTGACCATACAGACACTCTGCAGTAATCCATTTTAGCTTCATGCCCTATGACGACACACTTTGTTTTACAGAGGAAAGCGAGGTCATGTCGATACATATTTTAGTTCCATTCAAATCTATTGTGCCTCTTGGAAAATGTTGAATACAAAAAAACCAAGAACATCTCATTCTGACCAGTTTCCTCATTGTCCTTCCTGTTTCGGTGATATTTCGTTGCATTTGAAGGCCTGTACTCTTGATCTTGATCGTCAAGTTCCGTGAGGCAAGGTGTATTTTTGGCGTCATGACGGCAGACGGAGCACACGCTCGTTTCGTAATCACATGCATTTGCCATCCATTAACATTTCACATTACAAATGCTTTTACCCACGCTGTGCTAAAAACCACTCGTGTCCAAACAAGGTTTTAATTGCTGTTTGGGATTTGTGCCATTACACCGTACCTTGTTGAAAATAACACTCCCTGAAGATTCAGTCTCAGCTCAGTTCCACCCCCTTATACTGTAAACACCCCCACTGTGCTGACACTGTGCCTGCACTTACAGTACGCATCATCGGAACCAAGTTTCCTACCTCAATATCAATATTTGCAGAGGACAAATGGTGTCAGTCTGACTGAAATTACAGCAAAGATGACTTTGACGTTTGAACACATATGTTTTTGAAGTCTGTCTTAAAACACAACTCACATCCATAGCTGTAAATATTGGTTGTGTCATACTGACCATGAACAGATCCCATCCCAGCTTCCATTGGAAGTGATGGGGGGCAAAATCTACCATTCCCCTCACATGTTAAGAAAAGTTAATATGAGACTGCAGCTGCACCATATTTCTTTTCTTTTTTTTTACATAATTCCCTTTTTGTGCTTCCTTGCATAGTGTTTACTTGTTGAGCTGAAGTGGGAACACAAAGACAAAGACTGCAACTTTTGTGGCTAATCACTTGATCTGATAAACTCCTTATGCCTAGTTTTGTCACATTAGAATTAATGGCCAGTATGAAGAGGAGGAATGATTAGAGCAAGCAAAAGAAAAATCAGTGTTCAAAGAGGCACATGACTTGTTTTAAGACATTAAAATTTTAAAACCTAAAATTGACCCTGTCCTTCAAACAAATCCATGACAACACAATTCCAGCGATTATGAATTGATGTGGGATTTACATGGGCTGGAAATGTGCACAGGCACATTGTAATGAAAGCAGCTTCAGATCAAGATTAATAAAAACAAACTAATTGCAGGTCTAAGTAGAGAGATATTTTTAGAATTTTATTCGACTCACAATGGAGAAATTTCCAAACAGGCTGCCACTAGTACTGTGCCATTATGATCCAAGTGAGTGTTCCGAGACCAGGAATTAAAAATTAGGCAATGAAGCCTGGATGCTTTGCCTCATGTAGGATATAACACATCCTAGATTGGCACAAAATGTAAATGGTGAGGTGCAGAATTTTCCAATTTTACAAAATCCATAGGGATACAGGACTGAAAATGACTTTTTAACTGAGCATGCATGTTGTGGTGACAATTTAGCTAATTTATTAAATGCTTGTGGAAAAAAAATCAAGAGCAGAAAACATGCATTAAAATTTGGCATGATGATTCTGTGGCTGGCATTGCATGCTTCCACAGTCAGACTGCAAACCCGTTCAAACTGTGAGCAGCGTGTTGTTAAGAAGTTTGCTCATTTGCTCGATGTCTGAGCCAAACAGATAAGTTTGTAAGCTGAAAAAGTCATGGCCAAAGACATAATTCTTCCAAACAGATTTTTAACTTCACGATTTTGATCTGATTATGCTTCCGAGACATTTGTTTTGGCAAGTGCAAACAAATTATAGCCATTAAAATTTGCCGGGAATGATAGAAAAACTCAACTTATTTTGAGTTCAGCTGCATCCATCAGAATATAACTTTCTGGATGTATTTAACTCAACATACTGCTAATCTCTCTCTGTGATACGCAGGAGTATGAGGATCACTAAATGTGGTTAGATTACATTGCTGAAGTATGCAGAGTGACGACGAATGTGGCTTGACCCATGGAACTGTGTCCATCAGAGAGCTGTCAGTAAAAGTGTGTTAGCAGAGGATGGTTTTGATACATCGACCTCTGGGTTATGGGCCCAGCACGCTTCCGCTGCGCCACTCTGCTGTCACTCACCCCAGATGGACTCGAACCCACAATCCCTGGCTTAGGAGGCCAATGCCTTATCCATTAGGCCACTGGGGCGTCTGTGATTACAGCTGACGTGCAGTGAGTTTCACTACAAAGCAACAATATGGGAAGGACAATATGTGGCTTTACATAACAATGGCTCCTGATGCCACTGTGGCAGATACAGAGAGGAAACAAAAAAGAAATAAAGAGGACATGAGACACATGGAGACCTGCCTATGGTGACAATTTATGAATGACATGCTGGCAAAGTTTTTTTCCACTGAGCAGCACTAAAATTTATACCCAAGAGATGCACTTAATCTGAGCAACAAAACTGACGTCAGTTACATGTTGAGGTAAAGGTCTCAATGTAATTTTAAAGGCTCAAGTGGTGGATAGAAGATTTGAAATGACCAAAGACCCAATGCAGTGTGTGGATAAAATATTACCTAACTTCATTCTCTATACCTGCTGCCCTGTTGACAAAGCATTGTGGAGAATGATTGCACACAATTGGCCATGCAGCTCCACCATCTGTTGCACGCCACTGGCAGCAGAGTCAGAGCGTTTTGTTGTGGTTCATGTAAGGACGTCGGCATGGTGCAAAATGTAAAAGCTAGGAGGACAAACAGAGATCATATCACATTACGGCAATTCAAATTTTCAGAATTCTTTATTAAAGCTATTATTTCTGTGGTTTTTTTCCGCCGCTGCTGCAAAAATGATTATCAGCAAACATGAGACATTCATTGACAAGCACGACTGATGAAGAACTGACACACATGCAGTGTTTTTGTGACGGCTGACTGGCTTTTGACTGTCACGTAGCTTCATCTTAGCAACAACATGGCTGTCAGTTGGGTGATCACATGGAACGCATGGCGCTTCTGACGACTCCCTCCACGAAAGCTTCCAGCACTTGTGACCTAGTTGACCAGTTAGTCGTGGTCAAAAATAGGAAAAGGAAGCAACAGCGTGACTCTGCACCAGATCACAAAGTGGAGATGGATTTATGGCTTCATCCCAAAGAAAGAAAAGATGAGAAAGCTGCGGGTGATGCATGTAAAATATTGCATCTAAATAGTGACATAAAGATGTTTTTGTATCTTGACAGTAATGAGTAACCCTGGCCCTGATTATTTCTGCAGGGAGTTCCCACTTTCTTCCTTCTAAGTGATCTCTGGTTCTACAGTCCAATGAGAGGTGAACACAAGTGTGAATGTGAATATGTGTGTCTCAGTCTATTCGTCCCATGTTGGAGAGACATTGTGTATTGGGAGTTTTCCTTCCTTCATCTGAGGCATGCTGGGTAGGCACGAGTTTTTTCCCTGCCCTGAATCAGAATAAGCAGTCCTATCATGTGTGCTGAGGATGACAATACCGGAGAGCCTGGCCAGGTGACAGCAATACCAGTGAAACTCAGGTGACATCAACAAACCACCTACAATGATAAAGCCCGTATTTATCATGGTGCTGAAAGGGGGAAGTCCACCTGTTTCCAGGTCTTGGGAGTGCTATTTCAGGTTACAGGGAAGAGGAATGGCTGGGATAAAAAAGAAGTTGTGGATCAATTTTGATCCTTTTTTTATTTTATTATTTTTTTTTACAAAGTGTGAGTGTGGCAATATTGTAGCAGCGTAAGGCTAAATTTTAGGCTTAGGTGGCAGATAAAAGCAAAACTTTTAATCCCACTCCAAAGTCCAAGAGAAAAACTATTTATATTCATAATTCTTCTGTCTTAAAATGCTCCTAAATTTCATGTTCATGATGAACAGAATGGTGTCTGAAACAGTATGTATCATTTAGGATCAGGTAGCATCTGCTCATTATTTGCATGTATTACTTGTTCTTGATTAATACAGTGGTTTAATGGCATTCTTTAGTGTGATTTATAAACTTCTGATAGATATAGGCTCATGTTTTCATTCTCCACTAAGAGAACTGTTGTGAGTTTCATTAGGCATGAGAATGTATTCAGAGGTTATTACAGAAATCTATGCCAAATTTCAAGGGTTTATGGGTAAAAGGAGGCAGCCACTAATGCTTGACAAAGTCGACTGTGAGCAAACTGCAGTGTAGACTAATGCTCATATTCAGTTTTTTCTCTTGTGGTCTTTAACTCTTAAATCAGCAGAGAGAAAATTACGACACAGAGCACAAAGAGGCAAGTTCATCATATTTAGTTGAACAGTCCCATACTGCCAGAATGTCAAATCATGAGGGATGGCAAGTTTCCTGTCAAAAGCTATTTGTGAGCCCATGTGACTTTTGGAGGCGTGCACCTGAATGGATAAAAGCATAAAAAACTAAACAAAGAAAATGAAAAGCACCAAAAAGAGGCCCATTCAAATTTCCTTGGCCATCCTGTTTTTCTTTTCTTTGTGCGCATTTGAAGCGACGTGGAGTAAAACACAGCATTTAAACAACCCATGGACAGAAATGAAGCATGTTTGAAAGTGTACATTGAACACAGCACTCATCACTACATAAATCTGTCATAACGCATGTTCAGCACCCACTGCTTTCTGTCCCAAAAAGCACATTAGCACCAACAGGTAAATTTATAACTAAAATGTTTTTAAAATGTCTTTACAGTATGGCTTGAAATGACCATGAAGCAAAACAATGCAAATCCTGACAGAACAGACAGAAAGTTGAAGACAGCAGCTCTCAAATGAAGGAGACAAATGCAGTTTTGTGGCTCATGTGACTAAATGAACTTCATCAGTCAAGATGCATTTTCAAATCACACATGACATTCTAAAATATATACAAATAGATTTTATTGTGTTGTGGAGGTACTCAGGAGGGTTTTTTTAATATTATTGATTCACATCTATTGCAATGTGCTCATGTAAACATGCTAAAAAGAGAAGATATGAGTTAAAAAAAAAAGGGGATTAATAAATGTGTTGTGTCATGTGGTCATGACAACTCTTTGGATAAATGTAGTGAAAAATATATTTTAAAACACATCTTAGTGCTGTGTATTAGTTTTCGACACATTGAGGTAAAGTTATTTTCTCATTTTAGTTTGTTTAGAATGGGCAAACTGCATGAGATTTAAACAGAAGATAATAAAATATGACTGATTGTTTGACTGGCTGTGTGAGTGTAAAAACAAGAACAATATAAATCAACTCTTTTTTTTAGGTTAAATTCTTTCTTACATCTGGATAATCTTATGTTCATTTTTTTTTAAACAATCTTTTCTTCCTCTAATATTTTAAACATCTTCAGCAAACATTTCTCTGTGAGTGTTATTCTAATATATCCAAAACTAGTGATGGTTTTGGCAGCATGCATATGTCTGTGCGTATTTTGTTCTCATCTGTGTATTAGCTAGGATGCATAGATCAGCGGGAAACAGAGGACATGAGCATTAAAAAAAGCACCAATATTTGTATCTGTATATATCTGCAATCCAAGACACATTGCAGTACTCTCCCAAAAAAAGTACATGTAAAGTAATGACCTGAAAAAAACAGTTACAGTGTTTGTGAGTCTACGTTACTTTCCCATGTTTATGTATTGCACATACTCGCCAGCACTACCGTTCATGGAGGCTATTTTTTTGTATATTTTAGTGGGAAGTGCAGGGCCCTGTTGTTGTGAGTGATTTACAGTCCACTGACTCATTAAAGCAAGAATAATACTGGCAACTACTGATGAGTGATTCAAAAATTAAATGTCCACAATAAGTAAAAAACATAAGACATCAACAAGTTCAATCTGCCCTTTTAGACTTACTGTGTATACATTTGGGATCAATTCAGTCCCCATGTTCAACTGTTGGTTTGTCACAGTTGATATTGGTGGAGACGTGGCTGTCAACCCCATTTCACGTTCAGTCTCAGATTGCCCCCTGGTGGTCAAACAAATGAATGTCCTCTCTCAATAGAGCGCAACAACTGTCTGCTTGTAAAACATCCAGCCTCTGTGTTACTGTTGATGTGGATGATCACTCCCCTCTTAGTACTTTACTTTCCTCCTTCAATTAATTCTGACATAGCATCTGCAAGGCGACCCCCTCCGAGCCGTGGAGACCCCCCCCAACATTGGGCTCAAGGGTTAAGGAGTTCCTCACTGCCTTTTGCTGTCCAGGATGGCCCTCCAGTCTTCAGACCAAGACTGGAGTCTTCGCTGGGAGGGGCTGATGGACAGATGCTTGTTGTGGCAGGCGGTGAACAGGATGTGTTCCCATGTCGGTTTGGGCTCCACGCCTGATCGGGTGACACGTTAGGCACAAACATTACATAAGTGACAACCACGTACGTTTCACCGTGTACCGCTGTTTTGACACCCCAGCAGATCCGGACTATCAGTACACACACTGTCAACAGCTGTCTTAAAAGGTGCAAATGAGGCACTGAAGAAGACGTATGCAAATACTTACACCCACATGACATTACACAAACAGAATTATGTAACCTTCTTCCTTTCACAATTTCTTCCTTTGTTTCTTCTCTGCCTTCTAATCTTTGAAACGCTCTCACACATCCTGAATGCTGTCCATATTAATGATAGTCTTGGAAACATATTTAAATTTTGACTATGTTATGTCACTACATTTGTTGTAATCCGTGATCATTGTAAACACTGTGTCTTTTCAATTAGCAAAACTCCCACAGAAATACCTCAAGGACAGTTTTTCAGAACTGGCAATGTTGCATTTCCGTTTGCTAATCATCTCAGCGACTGACCAATCAGAGCTTAGTTAACATAATTAGATTAGATTTTTGTCAAGCTCTGGATTTCTCCACATGTTGAAGTGGCGTACATTGGGCTGTAGTTAGATCGACTCAGGGTTCAAAATGTTTGGAGGGTTGTGTCCTTTATACAGCCCTTGAGACAATCTAAGATTACATTTATTCCCTATTATACGACTAAAATTAAGCTTCACTAATTCAACACTGCAATATTAGAACAATGCTGAGTCACTACTTAAATGTCTTGTTCATGCATCATCAGCTGGCAAGGATACTGACATGCAGCATTAGCCTCAGCCTTTTCCCAGAATATCATATATGTAGCCATCAAGTGCATGGTTAAGACCCGTTTTACAAGATCAAGATTCTCATGTTCAAACATTCAAACACAGTGTGAAACATTAATAATTTTGTGCCTGGGGGGCGGAGCTTAGCAAGCTGTCAGTTATTGGGGGATTATCTGCTAGCTGAAGCCTCATCAATATCAGTACAAAAAAATTATGAATATCATTACAAAGCATAATGTACATTTGTTATGTTAATCATTAATTACATTTCATTATTAATTAAAGGGCATGTTTTGTTATTGTGAAGATAAACACTCTATGAACACACACACAAACATGTGCATGGTCCTCACCCAGAATGTCAGGTTTGTCGTCGATGAGGATGTCTCCGGCGATCAATGTCTTGTCTCTGGTCAGGATGACATGCTCCAGAAAGTTACGGCCAAAATATTTCTCTATCCAGGCATACTGGACTCACAAAAACACACACACACACACAGCAGACGAAATCCAATTATATAACGGAAACAGTAATCATTTACAAAGGGAACAGATGATGATGTTGTTGATTGGCAGAGGGCTCACCTTCTCATATGGGCAGTGATGGTAATTTTTTATAGGGCTAGTGCAAATAAAGACATCTGTGCTGCGGAGAGAAAGGGAAACAACAGGACCAGAGTGGGAAAATTAAAAACATGCAAACATTTCTATATTCCAGCTGCTTATACGTGACAAACATGGCTCTTTATAACTGGAAACAATAACAAAGCCGGGCAGTGGGCCATCCTTGGTAGGATAACAAGGTGGGTAAAAACAGAAGTGAAAAATATGAGAGAACACCATATGGCAGATTTCCCTGATAAGAAAACAAATTCATTCAGGAACTGGTGCTTAAAGAAGCTCATTCATTTCCACCAGGAGAGAAAATGTAAACGTACCTAACCATGGTGGTTATTTTTAGACATTATTCCACTGTGTTCTGAGAATGCTACTAGAAATAACAATGACAGCCTCCTCCATGTTGACACTTGAATAAAATATGTCAATATAGATGCCAGTTACAGGATGTTTTCACCAAAACACATAGAGTGCACCAAAAGCACATGGCTGGTTCTACAGGGAATCACAGTGGTAGTGAGAGTTCTGGATTGAAGCTAATAACATTTACCATCTTTAAATCTGACCACGCACAGCAGCCATTTTTTTCCCCAATATTATGGTTGTCAGACTGAAGTGCTCTCTGCAACAGCAACACAACAGGACACTAAACCTCTCCATCAGTGTCTTGTCATCAGTATCTGACATAGTAACACATTTATTGACGATCATTATTGAACCAGAAATTCTTCTCCAAGTATGTGTTTTATCTCACATATGATTACATGTTCGACAGGCTGTTTTTGCAGCTGCAGCAAGGGAGGAACCTCATTATAGAGTGTGAATGAATGCATACATCCAATATTTAATAAAAGCCAGAAGTAATGGTCAAACTTTAGTTTCCTGTGGCTCTTTCCATTTTCTCTGACTAATTATAAGCCTAACAATGTGTGTAACATTTTCCATCCATCAGTCACCACCTCCATTTGCCGTCACCTGTTCAGACTCTAATAAATGAATGCCTATCTGATCACCAAAAGCACTGATCACAGAGTCAATATGAGTATGAGCTTGGGTCTAACAATAAAATAGTGTTTCTTATTCACCTGATTCTGTTTATAACTATCCATGACCTTATTAAATCGAGGGCTCTCATCAGATTGCTAGATACAAATCAGTACTTATTCGTCTTTGTCCAGCCATTACTTCTGCCATGTGTGCAGTTTAAGACACAGAATCAACTCCTTGTGTTGATGTCCCCTCGAGGTCTCAGTCATTCTGCTTTGTTAGTCCCTGTGTGTCTATATCACATTTTATATCAGCAGCATTCTCTATGAGATGAGTTAATGCATCTTAAAGACCTACTTATCCATCTTGGCCATCTCCTTCACCGCCTCCACTCCACCTGGCAGCGGTTCTAGTTCCATGAAGAAGTCCTTGGACTCCCAGATACTGATGGCTTTTTCCTGGAGTCAAAAAGAAAAAAACAACAACAATAAATCACACACATACGCAGTTTACTATCAGTGTATAACTTAACACTGATAAAGTGTAATGCATGTGTGTGTGTGTGTGTATACCCGTGTGAATGCACATGTGCTCTGACGGAGGAAAGTCCTAAGGGCAACTTTACCAAGGTCAGCTAGACATTCGCTTGTCCAAAGGCACAGTATAGCTGATATTCAAATGTGACTGAACTGTGCACATATCTTGAATATTTTAATGTTGACAGAACAGGAAGTGAGAAAAACATCTTCAGGGTCTATTTCTTCTTTTGCACTAACTTTTTAAGATGAACTAAGCACCATGACCTGGTTTCGTGGACATTGTGGCATATTTCATTTGAGTGATGTGATGACTGATAGATTTTAGATGGCTTTTAATATTCCTACAAAAAATTGTGATGAGTAAGCAACTCACATACAATAACAGATGCATTGACTTTAACATACAGTGTGTTGGATTATAATATAGGCTGGATCTTTGCCTCACTGGATTGAACTTTAGTGATTACCAGTAGCATACTAGTGTAAAGCATGCTCTATTAAAGTAAAACCTTTAATTAATCACCAAGAACCAACAGTGTGCTTGTGATTTCTTTCTTTAGTAGCTTTATCCGCACTATGAAAATAACCCTAGTGGGTCTTAAAACACTGTAAATAAAGGAGCCTCTGTTGGACTGTCTTTAACTACAGCCCTGTGACTAAGTGAGCAACACATGTTGACACATCGACATCAGGATTAAAACGCAATAACAAAGTGCAAGTGGAGAGAAGAGTGATCAGATATTGAAACTGAGGGCTATTAATGTGAATTACAAAACAGATACATGATTGGTCAAAACTTAAACCAATAGAGAACTTTAAAAAATGAATGGTTTAATATGGCAGGTCCTTGTTTAGTGTATGAGATAAGAAACCCATAAGATAAGACTAACCGTTCCACAGTGGGGAAATTCACAGTAATACATTCACATAAGTAAAACATGTAATTTTTCATGATCTTGTCAGCAATGTGCCAAATGAACACATGGGACATCTGGGGGCTCATTAAATAATTATCTCTGTGATGATAAAGCAATATTTCATGCAGAAGCTTCAACTATAGAAGGAGACCTGTCACTATTCATTCCAGCACAAAATGAGATATATTGTTGCTAATTATAATCTGGTAAAATTCAAATACTTGGAATACTCGATAAATACTGGATCACCTCTGTGCAGGATTGCAGGAGGTACACAAACATGCCACTTACACACAGGTCGCTCCTCAGCTGTGCGTACTGAGCGGACACCCAGAAGCCCCTCCGGTCATCCAGGGAGATATACGGCTCTTCCGGGTACTTGGTCCGGTACTTCTTCAAGAACCCCCCTTCGAAATCCGCCAGGACCCCGTCCATGTCCACCAGAACCCGCAGTCTCTTACCCGAGGTGGCAGAGGACGACATGTTTACGCAAATCCTCCTAAACGGATCACGGAGCGAAGTTCCGAGTAGGCGTGTTGTTCTGGCCGCTAATGACATAGCTGACTCTTGACCGAGTGGCCGCTGCAGTACCGGGAACTGACACTAACGGGAACCTCCGCTAACGACGAAGAAACGGCGGGAAAAGTCTGCATGGAAGTCGAAAAGTTTGCCAAACACCGTTAAAGCGTTTTCAGCACTTAGCATTAGTTGTGCTGTTATTTGTTGTGTTTCACTGTTAGCTTAACTTTGTCATTCTGGGCTACACAGCTGCGGTTGAGCTAACTCGGTGGCTAGCTTTAGCTTAGCAGGTCAGATGTGACATGCGCGTGACTTCAGTGTGCTGGGAGCTGTTTGCACCGTTTGGTCAGTGTGTGTTATCCACAGACCTTTCTCAAACCCACTGCAGTCTGTAACAGTGGCTGCTGGAGCAACCTGGACCACAAGTAGCAGTGCAACAACTGGCACTGCAGCAGCGAGGGCAGGAGAGCTCAGCAGGAACAAACTGTACTACAAGACGAGCTGGTCAAAGCCAAGATGCTAAAAGTGGACAAGAGGGCTCACTCTTAGGTGGTTTGCAATGTATAAAAGAGCAAAGTACAGTCATAATTAGCAGTTTTACAGTTTTACAATCAATGCAAAATTGACTTTATTATTATTATTTGACATAGATAAGTGATTATGCATTTGAATAAATGCATTTAATAAAGTCAAATTTCTACATTTTTAATAGTGATTGATTGGTCTGATGGGAGACTCAGGAGGCAATGCATAGCATATATTGTTGTGTATGTTATTTCAGAATGTTCTCAAATAAATGTTAATTTTTTTATATGAATTGTTTTGATTGTTTTGTTGATTATTTTTGCTCACCTTCAATGACTGCAAATCATTTTATACATTTGCATTTACCACCAATCTAAATGACAACCCAGCACATTACAGTAACACTATTGGAATGTAGACATGTAGTGGTACAGTAATGGAACTATTATCCTCAAAGATAACTGCATTTAAATTAGTGTAATACGTGAATGAGGGTGATGATGTTTTAATGTATGACAGGCTTCCACGCTGAAGTAAAAGAGACATTTTCATACAAGACATTAAGTGAAAATACTACACTGTATCCTTTGGTAGAAAGTAGGCCAAAAATGTAAATACACAGTTTAAAAGGTCTGAAGCAACACTGCATAATGTGTGCTGTTTATGCTTATTATCTACTTCATTTAAATGAACTATCATGACATCTTGTGACTTTCTAAACAGTTACCTATAAAATGACGTAACTCTCAAAACTGTGAGGACACGAGATGGCTCGGGGGTTGGCATTGTCGGCATACACTCCTCCACTTTGGTCCTGTTTGAACCCTGACCAAGATAAGCAGGTTAGAGAATGGATGGATGCCAAAACTGAAATTTACCCCGTTCTTCAGTTCTCAACAAAACAATTGAGTATTTGATATATATGTTTGCAATTAAAATTAAATAATACAATAAAAAATACAATAATCACAGAGAAGATCATTTGCAAAAATACCTGTATTTATTTTTACAAGTACAAAAAAATGTTGGGTCCAGTTTTTAACAGTGGATTTCTAAAACGCAGTTAGACAGGACCTCTTCCCACTAGAACATCTTCGTTGAAGACCCGGTATATAAGACGTCACTTCCTATATTTCTTTAGCCTTAAAGAGGGAACTGCGACTACAGTCTGAAATAGACAACTATACACGACAAGTCAGGCATAATAACTTACATTTTCCTAATAACTACGCAATTATGGAAATTATGACAATTATGTTCCAAATACTTGCACCAAATCGTGGTATGGCCCTTTAAGAATCCGACGGTCGGTTCGTAAACTCGTCGCAGTCTGCTCTGTTCTTACGATCTCGCGATAGCTTCTCAGTGGCGGCTGTGTGGCCCCCTGTCTCAGTCCGGACGGAGTTGTTTCTGACGTTTGAATGAAAAACAGTGCAAATTACCTCCACTTTGGACCCAGGAAATAATGGCTTCAGCCTTGGAGCAGTTTGTGAACAATGTGCGGCAGCTCTCCGCTCAAGGTACGGTTGCTAAACTCATTCGAGTGGGAAGTATTAGCTAGTTAGCTAGCATATGCTATCCAATGCCTTGCCGATAGCTAGGCAGCCACTGGCCAGAGCCCTCTTTTTGCTTTATCATGTAAACACACCGCAAAAATGACTTTGTGTGAGTGCGAGAGTTCTGTAAAGTATCACCAAAAGATGCGTTAGTACACAGGGAGGCCGAGGATAGCCGCGAACTAGGTAGCTTATCAAAGAAAAGGTCTAAATCATACTTTTTGTTTTTGATCTAGAAAATAATTTCTGGAGATTGCCTACCGGTAGTCCCGCCCTAGCCCGACATGATTGGCCAGCGAACGGAATTAGCGAATATTATTGGTTTAAAGTCATCTGTCAATCCCACTTGCATTACCTCTGTTGCAAGGCCTTGACAGGACACTTGACCGGCCGATTTATATTGAAATACTCAGCTACAGCACGATGATTATAACCGATTTAGTGAGTCAGTTTGTTGTCTGTATTTGTAAAGAATAGTCTCATGGCAATCGTAGACAAGAAATTTGAAATTTTATTAATAATTTGACCACTTAATCAATGAAGAAAATGCCTCAGCATACTTGGAAGAAAGTATTGTCCTCATCTCTTTTGTGGATTTTATTACTTTAATGTCATCATTTACAATGGTTGTGAGATAGAGAATGTTATAATAACGTATTTAGTTTTGTTAACCAGTGCAGTTACATCTCTGTGCATCCATCCCTCTTGTATATCACTGCATGTAATAAAACATTGAAAAGTTCATGACATTAAATCCCAGTATACAGACCTGATTTAATTATGAATCAGCAGGCCAGCCTAAAAGCCGTGGATTTCAAACATCTAAAGGGCATGCAAGAAGGTCTAAAGTGGTTAACTTTCTTTCTGTTCTATTGCCCCCCCCAAACCCCCCAGGCCAGATGACTCAGCTGTGTGAGTTGATCAACAAGAGTGGGGAGCTGCTGGCCAAAAATCTGTCCCACCTGGACACGGTGCTGGGAGCCTTGGACATCCAGGAGCACTCCTTGGGTGTGCTGGCTGTGCTGTAAGTACCTTGCATCCTAATTTTTCCCAGGTTTGCTGTCTACAGTGTAGTTGGCAACAGTCAAGAATTCTTCCTTGGTCTCTTGTGAAGTCTTGTGCTTCTCTACACTCCTGCCTTCATTGTACTCCTAGCTCCTGCTCCATTTTTTTCCTGAACTGGGCCAAGAAATTCTGTTATCATTGTGTCTGCTGTCATACCTTTTGTGATGAATATGGTAGATGTGACTGTGCCTTTGAGAAAGATACTTAGAATGGTGCACATAGCTTTGGTGCCAGTTCAGTTTCAATTGAAAAATGTGAGTTGCCAAGTTGGTAATAATAAGTCACACAAACAATCTGGTATGTATTTGCATGTAATGTTAAATGTGTCATTTCCTGCTTCTCTGTCTTGTCATCTTTATTATTATTATAGGCTGCCTGTTGCATGTAGCATTAAAAATGTGATCAAGTCACAAAGTAACTAAAGGCTGCTTGTTTAATCTGGAACTAATAATCTATACATGAACTTGCATTATAGCAAAGAAAGTGATTATTTCTTACATTTTGGTCAATCAAGAAATTCCCATGTTGTATTGAATATCAAACATTTATAAAAAATTACTATATTTAAGAGGTTGAGTTTGATTGCACATTATATAAAACCCACACTAAATGTTATGAGTTAACTTCTGCATCACAAACCTCAAGCCTTGAAAACATAAGTTAAACACAACCAACTATCTAACAACCAAATCATCCAATTTGGCTTTTTCATTTTCATCCCACATGACAACGTGTTGTTATGTCCAGTTGAGCTTTGAGGCCTGTATCAAGGTCTCCTTGTCTCACAAAAAAAAAAAAAATTGCTAACCTTCTCTTCTTTCGTTCCAGATTTGTGAAGTTCTCCATGCCAAACATCCCTGACTTTGAGACGCTCTTCTCCCAAGTCCAGCTTTTCATCAGCACTTGCAATGGGGAGCACATTAGATATGCAACAGACACTTGTAAGTGCAGACTAACCAAACCTCTCAGTCCTACATGTTTAGGAAGCATCTGTGTATCCTGCTGATTGTTTTGGTGTCATACAGGTTTTCAGTTCAACAAGAGCAGATTTCTTCACTGATCAGTGTTCTGCTTCTTCTTGTTGAGAGCATGTACTCTGCTAAGATATGCACTGTTGTTAGCTAAATGATGCCACACTCTATCCAAATTATTCTCACTGTTTCCTGGGGAAGTGCTTTACTCACTGGTGGTCATATGTTAGTTATTGTCTTTTTCCAGTGTCCACTGACAAGTTCTACAATGTTTTTTAGTGTCAACAAGAAAGGACTTGTTGCATCATTATAGTGGTTGAAGTAGTTTAGTTTATTAGTAGTGTCCATCAGTATGAGCTTTTGTAAAGTTTTTTTCATTTCTGCAAATGGATTTGTTTTAAATAAATTATTGCAAAGTTTTTTGGCATTCCTGAACCTTGGGGCTTAAGGGAAAATGGCAACATTGCATGGATGTACATGTTTACTGTGCAAATGCACATTGCATATTTGTATGCATATTCCTGGACAATGTCGATATATCCAGTACACACACACACACACACACTAAACTAATTAAGAGACAATCATCAATTTTCTTTTAACACCTTCCTTTTCCTCTGTTTTGTCTCATAGTTGCTGGTCTTTGCCACCAGTTGACAAACGCCCTTGTAGAGCGGAAACAGGTAAGATGGTTGATTCTGACATTGATAGGAGCGACATGTCCAACTTGTTATCATCACAAAGCTTTGAGTCAAAATTGAAACATTTGTTTAAACTCTTAATTGAATCAGTGACCGTTCAAGATATTTGATGTTTAAGTGGATCGATTTTAAAAACCCACTAATTTACACAATTAAAACATAAGTCTGGATGAAATATAACATAAGAAAAATCTGCATATTTTCGTGTGGCTAACCCTGTATAGATGGTGCAATTTATAATGCTATTATGCTTGCGCAAAGCAGTTTGTTTTCATTCGTGACTCACAGCAGCCTTTGCAGTCTGCAGTGCTGTGGTTGCTAATGAAGACTGAATAGTTTAAATATCAGATGAGAATACAGAATGCAAATGAGGTTTATTCATTCTTGGTTTATTTAGACCTTTGTCCCTCTTCCAGTCTTTGGTTTGTGAGGCAGTCCAGCTTCCATCAAACACTACCTGCACAGTTTCTCATCGTGTGAAAAGCATTAATTCATTTACAGAGGACTGTTTCAGTGAGGTAGACTACTGGCTCCAAAAGCTACATGGCCATGGTTAATCTTTAAAATGTAGAATATGTATGTGCTGACATGTGCCTTTGTTGACATACACAAATCTATTCACACAAGCCCTCAAATTCTGAACAGCACTTGACAAAGCGCATCCCACTATGCTGCTCCTCTAAACTTTAGCAATAGCAATATGACTTTTGTTTGTCTGTTGGCCTCCTGAACAATCGTGTTAGTGTTGATCTGTATATTTTGTGATGTGACAAGATGTTCTATTTTCTGTCAAATGTCACTGACAATGTGCCCTTTATGTGTATGTTTTAAAGGACTCGGTGTGGTGTTTTGACAGTGTAGCTTGTGAGCCAATGAAATTGTTTTTAATGTTGTCCACACCTTCCTGCAAAAGCAGTTGCCCCTTGGCGATAGTGAAATTAGTCCATTTTAATCTTATTTTTCAACACTGCCTGACAAGAATGAGTCATCCTATTGCTTGTACTTCACTGAGTTTCAGCCTCCTAGAGTAGCATGTTTTCCTCTTTCCCTCTTGATCTAAATATTTTAATGCATTTTAAAGTGCGGTATGGGCCTCGTCCGTTGTCAGTGTTTTTGGATGTCTCAAGAAAGCTTGCAGCTGAATAACTGAATATTTTTTTGCTTCTCTCATAGCCATTGAGGGGGGTTGTCGTCCTAAAACAGGCAATAGACAAAATGCAGATGAACACAAACCAACTTACCTCAGTTCATGCAGACCTGTGTCAGGTGAGTCACTGGCCCTGTTGGCCTCATGGTTTAACTTGCAACATTTAATTTTGCTGCTAATTGTGATCTATTTGGTTGTATTATTTATAATCAACATCCAAGGTGTCCCTGTTATATTAGCTGTTTTCTCCTTCTCCTAAATGCATACTTGTTGAATACGTCGTTAAAGGGTGTTAAATAATTCAAACATGAGCTTAATCCCAGCACAGTTGCTTTCCAGTGTGACTGTCCATTGAAACCCTCTTATTTATCCTCACTGAATACTTGTCTCCTTGCAGCTGTGCTTGTTAGCAAAGTGCTTCAAGCCCGCCCTGCCCTTCTTGGAGTTGGACATGATGGACATCTGTAAGGAGAATGGAGCATATGACGCAAAGCACTTTTTATGTTACTACTACTATGGTGGCATGATCTACACGGGCCTCAAAAACTTCGAAAGAGCACTGTATTTTTATGAACAGGTACTCTTTTGTGCTTTATAGGCACTCAAATGAATGCACTGACATGCATACATGTAAAGGCAGAATATTGAAAACTGGTTTCTTATGTGACCATTAATTCTTCAGAATTTGAATGCACAATAAACTGTTACTTCCTCTCTGATATACATGTACATGATCATTTGTTTCTCATTTTCTTTTGCCAGGCAATAACCACTCCAGCCATGGCAGTGAGCCACATCATGTTGGAAGCCTATAAGAAATACATCCTGGTGTCACTTATTCTCCACGGCAAAGTGCAGCCGCTGCCCAAATACACCTCACAGATAGTAGGGAGGTTCATCAAGGTTAGGACAAGTAGCATGGATGGAATGACCTTTTGGTTTTGCTTGTTTAGTGCATGTTACATTGTCATATGCAGACTTTTAAGTTACCTGATTTTCAGCGAATGCAAATAAGCTCACTATAACTCTGTTAGACCAGATGAAGCTAGTGAAGAAGTTTTGCTCATGTAAAACATTTTATCCGGTTCACTTGTATAGTGAGTGTTTTTACATACTCAAAACATCCCAGCATTCAGTACTAAACAGTGGGCCCTCCTCCTAAGCCCTATAGCAGAAGTCAGTTACTGCTTTGTTGCAACTGGCTGTGTTAGTTTTCATACTGAAAGCAACTACCTTGCTTATGGGTTAATTATACAAGTCCACAATGTAACAGGGTAGCCACAGTATGCAGTAGCACAGTTTAAATTTCATGTCCAGGCATGAAAAAAACAGCTTTATGCAACTTTTGATCATATTGTTGTTTTGAAAATCTCAACCCAAGCACACACAAGGTTGTGCTATCATGCATAGCCCTTTGTTGTTTATCTAGGTTTTATATTGTCAAATAAGGCAGCAACTGTGTTTATTTTCATTATCAATTAACCTGTCAATTCTGTTGTAGTTAATCAGTCATTATCATAACAGAGTCCAAAGTGCTTAGTTAGATTTGAATAGCCACAAATGGCTGTTTCTAGCTTCTCCAGATTGTACTTGGACTAGCTATTGTTCATGAAATTAAATCATCAGAGAAATTGATAACTGCAGAAATTACCATGAGAAGTTCCACTGTGGAAAACTTTTCTCCTCATGTGCCAGTTTCCATTCAGCTCTGAAGGGACAGAGGGAACTTCAGTGACTTAATAATTGTGATGCTTATCGTGTGAACACATTGTAAAAACCAGTCAAGAGCTACTCATGCAGTGGATGATTTTTTTGTGCCATTACATAATTGGTTTTCTCTCTGTCCTTTCTCTTCTTTCTTTCTCTTATTGCTGCCCTTAGCCCCTGAGCAACGCATACCACGAGTTAGCCCAGGTTTACACCACCAACAACCCTGCCGAGCTGCGCAGCCTGGTCAACAAACACAGCGAGACCTTCACACGAGACAACAACACGGGCCTGGTCAAACAGTGCCTCTCCTCCCTGTACAAGAAGAACATCCAGAGGTTAACAAAGGTGGGTTTCTATATTAATGTGAACCACATGTTTTCATAAAAAATACAACTCTGATTCCAAAAACCGTTGGGACACTGAGTAAAACTTAAATAAAAACAGAATGCAATCATTTGCAAACAAGCCATGCTTACCATCAACAGTTTTACGGAGTGTTCCCATGTTACCAAGCCCATGTAGTAATCTCCTTCCTACAATCTCTCCATCCTTGCTTGTGATCGACTGAGTCTTTCCAGGATGAACCTTTCATATCCAGTCATGATCCTATCACCTGTTACCAATGAACCTGTTTACCTGTGGAATGATACAAACTGGTGTTTTTGGATCAGTCCACAACTTTCACAGTCTTTTGTTGCTCCAGTCCAACTTCTTTGAAATGTGCTTCCATCAAATTCAGCATGAGCAAATATTTACGAAGATATATGATTATAGAATTAAGCAAAATAGTGTCTTAATGCATTAAAGCAAACAGTGGTTTAAAGTTGGTTCACACAAATTCTGAAACTGTTATGAATGAAATGAATATCACCTCCACCTGATCATTATATTCTCATGAAGGATTTTCTCTCTCAAAATATTCCCTTGTGAAAATACTGAAATAGATAAATATAGCCACACACCAATATATAAGATTTTTGTTCAAAGAGATGAATTAATATCAAGGAACTGTGCAAGAAACAAGGTTCGTACACTCATAGGTCCAGCAGGTCTTTTAGTTGAACTATTATGGCATTTTGTTTTATGTGCCTCCTGCAGACCTTCCTGACGCTGTCTTTGCAAGACATGGCAAGTCGAGTGCAGCTGTCAGGCCCCCAGGAGGCAGAGAAATACGTCTTACACATGGTGAGTTGGTCTAGAAAGACTAAAGCATGAAAAGCTAGTCCTATAAAAATACAAGAAATATTAGAATACTGAATACAATGTAGATATTTTTACATGAGTAGCTGTATAATATGTTGCACAGGATACAGTATTATATCTACTTTACTGAACACACATATTACATTGGCCATGTATAACCTTGTGCTTCTGTGCAGATTGAAGATGGTGAGATCTACGCTAGCATTAACCAAAAGGATGGCATGGTCTGCTTCCACGACAACCCCGAAAAATACAACAACCCAGCAATGCTCCACAAAATTGATCAAGAGGTGAGGACGTCCGGCTCCATCTGAAGTCTTCTTGTAATTTTATGTATTAATTCCAATAGAATGTTCGGTGGGAATTATGTCACTTTTCTCCTTTCAGATGTTGAAATGTATAGAGCTGGATGAGAAACTAAAGTCTATGGATCAAGAAATCACAGTAAACCCACAATTTGTGCAGAAGGTGAGACACAGTTCCACAGCATCAAATACATAACTGATTTATTTTTATTTCTGTTTGACGAATGCATTGCTGTGTTTTGCTTTGTGGAATTGTAACAAATGTTTACATGAGAATTGTCATGGCATGTACTTCTCATCTGAGTGCTAGATTGACTTTTTTAATGCTTAATATGTGGTAGAATGAAATATAAGAGCAAAAATAAGAAGAAATTAATTTAGTATTAACGTGGCAGAGTTTAAGAGTAATATTAGTAGTTAGTGATGGAATTACTAAAAGCTGCATAACAATGAAAACTGAAAAAGGTCTATAGTTATGTCTTGAAGGGGTTTTGTTCCAAAAAGCAGGTTTATTGAGGATAATTTTTCTGAGTAAAATCTGGAACACGGACTCATGTAAAGAGAACAGTTCTGGATTTCCTCAATAAAGCTATCCAAAATAATTCAGTCATAAAACTACTTCCTGGGAAAATACCTGGGTTAGTTCCAAGCGATAACAAAACTATCAGCCATTGTTTATGGAAGTGCAGAAGGAACTGGTTTTTAAACCAGTCGTTTGATCATTGTTTATCGGGCAACATTCTCAAACTGTGCCACTTTTTTTTTTCCAGAGTATGGGATCGCAGGAGGACGATGTTGGTAGCAAAACATCAAGTTATTCCTGAGGGGCCTTGGACAGGGAGAGAACGCTGCAGCCACCCAACACGTTCTTCCCAGGATGAGTTGGATTTTTTTAAAAGAGGAAAAACAAACATTCTATTGCATAAGGACATTGGTCAAGGAAAATCTAATTGTGTGGAATGATGATAAATTTGGTTATTCTTTCTTCACAGTGTCTTAAGGATAACAAATGATCCTTACAGAAAAGGAAAAAAGATTACAATTTTGTCAGTGTTTTATTTATCAATGTTCAGGTTGGAGCGCCACTGCTACATTAACAGAAACCACAATAATAAAAACTGGACTTATTTGTTCCAAACATATGTGTGAATAATCTCACTGTTTGTTTTGGTTCTGCTGCATGATGGCCGTAACAAGAGGGCATTACATATGAGAAACATCTATGACTGACGAGGAATAAATCTGATATATTCTACATTTTGCAAAGACTGCAATGATCGTTTCCCTCTCACTCCTTTTGGTTAGAATGTAGATATCATAGCAAATCTGTACAAATCCGTATCTGGACATGCCCTTGACCAAACTCGGCACAATGGAGGAATCGTTCACACTCTGGTGCACTGTTTTTTTGTTTTTGTTTTGTTTTTTCCTTTTCTTTTTTTTCTTTTTTTTTTAGGTCGGATCCACTAGAGGTCGCTAGAGCACTGTATAGAAAACCGTTTTGACAGCTTGTTATTACAAGAGGTGAAGTCAACAGATGAAACTAAACTGTCATGTCATTTGGGAGCTTGAGCTTTGCGATTGTGGATCTGTTAATAATAAATTGTTTAAGAATATAGCTCTGGGTTTCATGCATTTGTGAAAAAGACTCATCCATTTCCTTCTACGTGTTACATCAAGTTGAATTTGAATTTCCATCCACTCTGATTGTCACTTTGTAAAATTCATGCCTGATACGATGAAGCTGATTTACGCTTTAGCCAATGAACGTCCTCACACAGGCGGATGTGCTTTGCAGGGGAATTGATCCAATCACGCCGCAGCGCCCGCTTCTTAGAGGCGGGACCGAACGGGGAAAGGAAAGTTGGCACACGCCAATCAAGCGCGGCGCTCTCCCCTCATTGGTCCACCTTTATGAATGAGGTGGGTCTTGACACACCGTGTAAGCTACTGTTGAAATTCCAGTGCTAACCAACTTTAGCCAGCTTGCTAACATTTAATTTAGGGAATGTGAGCAACTCCGTAAACAGCGGTACTCTGGATTTAAATGCACGCATACTATTTCATGTGCAGAGGTGGAGCTGTGTGAAAATCCTGATGTTTGCTACTCTGCGTGTCTCCGTTACAACCAGGACATGTCCAGTTAGCCAGATCGGAGCCATCGGCGGATAACGAACCTTCCGAGCTAACCAGCCAGCCCGTTTGGACCGGGTCTGCGGTGAGGGGATCTGAGCAGGTTTCATCGCCCGGAGGACGAGGGAAGGCCGGATGCTGTGACTAACATGAGTCCCGCGGGCTGCCCTCATGTCAACAGCTTCAAAGTGGACAACTGGAAGCAGAACCTGAGGGTCATCTATCAGTGTTTCGTGTGGAGCGGTTCAGCCGAGACCAGAAAACGCAAGGTAACAAGTGACAGAGGGGAGATGGAGGTGGAGAGGGGGGCTCGAGGGTTTTGGACCCCCTGAGTGCGTTTGTTTATGTGTGAGCTGCGGTAACGTGCGTGGACGGTTCCCCGCCCTTCTGGAACAGCACAAACACACATCAACACACTCGATCTCAAGTGCTTCTCTCAAACACTACCCCACGATCAGAGTCTAGTTTCTCCTCGATCTCGCTTTAAATGCGGACACCAACACCTGACACGCTCACTCCGGCTTGCAAAAAAAAAAAAACATCTCAAATGAAGCAAACTAGCAGCGATCGGCCACTTATCCTGAACGCTGGCTCACTTCAAAGCTACAGACTGCAGAGTAGATTAGGAAGCTGCTGTGCGTCTGTTTGCGTTTGGCACCGCGCCTGCAGTGGCTCCACTTCCTTCCCCCAGCACACCGCAGGCCTGCATCACCACCGTGATGTTTCCTCGCCTAGGGGACATTCATTGATTTACAAAAAAATCAACTGAGCATGTATGAATCTTATCCTCAGATAACTAATCATCATGCAAACCCCAATCCAGACTGACACACATGCGTCATTTGCTGTGCATGAAAGAACAAGGTTTAAAGGGAGAAAGCAGTGTGTGTCATCAGTCAGCCTCTTTCACGTCTTTGATTGAGCCATGTAAGGATTCACAGAGCAGATGTGCACAATAGGAGCATGTATTGCATCTGCAGTGTGTGCTCGGCTGCATGCATCCTGCACTTGAATGTGCTCTGGGACACCCCCCATGTCCCCTGTCATCTGCTTGGGATCAGCCAGAGCTGGTCTTCCAGGAGACATATTTACTCCAATAAAGAGTGTAAATATTTGCACAATGTCTTCCTGTCTGTAATTGCCTGGTGCTCTGCCTCCACCCCACCCCGAAGAGCAGACAAGGCTGGCAGGAGGGCTGATGCACCCCTGCTGCGCACTACCTCCCCCGTGGCACTACATTTCTATTGATACGACATATCAGAGAACCCTTCCATCACCCACGCTCCACTCCATGCTGACCGTGTCGGCCTCAGATGTTTCGCCATCAACATTCAGCCTGCATCAGTCAGTCCGCTGACCTTCTGACGCAGATCGAATTTTAAGCATTCGTTCACCTTGAGAATTCAAAGGCTCCACTCTTTGGTTTGCTCCAGTGTCCCTCAAAGAAGCCGTATCTGAACGACAGGTGCATTGGATTTTTATCAATCCACGACTCAACAAACATATCTTTCCCAAGATGCTGCATTGGAGAACAATGGCTGGAGCCTTGCAGGACAATGCATCCCCATGTTCTGATGTTAAGTGTTTGTGTTTCATTTACAAATAATCACACTTGATTAGCCAAGGAAGCGCTACACATGTGTATTTGTGTGCACCTGAAATCATGTGGGTCAAGTCTTATTCAAGCTCTGAGCTTCGTGTCAGAATCAGCAGTACTTTCAGAAGTCCTTTGTATTGTTAGCTGGCACTACTGACATCAACACAAAATGCAGTCATTCTGACTGAGGCAAGACAGCTGGTGGGGAAAAAGACAGCAGGTCGATGAAATACTTCACATTAGCTCAGTGTACTTGCGCTACTTTGGATGTTAAGATGGCTTCAGCTACAACAAGTTAATCACCTATATTGACATAGTGTAATTTCTTGGAGGACAAAACAGAATCAGAATTCCTTTATTGTCATTATACAGGATGTACAACGAGATTGGAGAGCTTCTCCTTTCAGTGCAATAGTTAAGTTAAAAAGTATGCAAAAATAGTATAAGTAAAAAAGACAGATCAACAAGTTGCAGGGAGGCTTAAAATATACAAGATATATACAAGATGAGATGCAGACTTGTGCACAGCACAATTGAGGCTCAGTGTATGATATGAGGTAGATGGTAAATATTGATGGAAAATAGTCCAGATTTCTATGTTGTTCACATAATATTGCACAGGAGCAGATATATATTGCACAGACACCAGAATATGTATTAATTTAGTGCAAAAAACATCAAGTGTGGAGAAAGGAGCTGACATGCTCCTTTTGTTTTGGTTCCTCTTGCCTTCTTACAGGGACTTCCTACTATTCTCTCGACAGGTTTGTCCCTTGTTTGCAAGGAACATCCATTATTTCACGTAACACCTTTTGTTTACAACTTCCCAGTCCTATAATTCTCCGATTGAGACACCCACTCTGGATGACAGGCCTTTCCCTTCAATGGACAAGACAGATGTTGTTGCATTTGGCTCACAGCGAGATAATGTCCTCACTTACACTTCTAACCAGGATCTTTCCAGCCCATTACCCTCTCCGGCGCTTCCCTTCACTCGTTACTAACATCGCAGCGCTCAGAGGAATATGACAGGGACTGAGCTCGGGATGTTCTCTGAGTGTTGGGAAGACCATAAGACCTCACTGAGCGTGTGGCCTCTCAGTTTGTGCATGGCCAGTGTGCTAAAGCAGAAGCACTGATTATCCACAACTACTCCATATGTGCACTCAGAATCTTGCTGGCATGACAGTAGAGGATGTAAAGATGTGTTGACAGATGGGCAGACGCAAAATCCAACATGAACGCAATGAATACAAATGCACACTGTAACACTTGACAGTTGGAAGCTTGAGTGAAGAGAGATTGTTGCATATTGATGCATTTTCATAATTCATGTGCTGTCTAAGCACTTATGCACGTAGGGGTGTGTGTGTGTGCCAGGAATCAGAATCAGTGGTTTGTTTTGTTTTTTCCCACTTTGTATCTATGCCCATGTTTCGGCTGGTATGCAAAGCATGTGTTAAAATGATCAGTAATTTATCAGTAAACATGTAAGGAGCTGATGTTGAGCCTACATCAAAGGGTTTCATCCAAAAGGTTTCTGGTGAGCGGGAGTCTCCAAAATCATTACATGAATCTGGTTAAAGGAATCATTTGAATTTCAATTTTTGAAAATATATCTAATTTGCCAATCCTTAAGACTTTCTTTAAACAGAATGACAGTATACACAAGCAATTCTTAACATATTTGTGATTACAACTTTTTTTATTAAATGCATCAGCAACCATTCTTAAAATGGTAGATAGTTGAAGTCATTTTTGAGCAAAAACTCCAAACCCACCCTCATCCAGCTTCTCAGTTCTGGGGGCTTTGCTGCATCTCTATCCTAAATTACATTTATATTTAATGTCTTTGGCCTTTGGATTGTCAGTCGTCCATAACAAGCTATTTCAAGGCGTCATCTTGGACCCTGAGACAAGATTATACAACAGGCATTTTTCACAACAATTTTTTAAAATATTGTGGCAGTGATCCATCAGATGCTATTGTAGCACCCCCTTTCCACCTTCAGCTGAATATCCTCATGCAACATTTGCTTACAGTATACAGAAAGTGTTGGCACAGGCACCAGGCAGCGCAGCAGAACAGTAGGCACTGAAAGGCTTTCGCTCAGTTCCTTTTTAAAATGTTTCCTACGCTCTTTGTGCTTTGTAGCATCTATCACACAGGCTTTTGATGCCATTTATTTGGGTGTTAGTCATTCTGTAAAGGTTTTTCCGCTGTTGGCACTGGTTTGCAGGACAGTACAAGCGGACTGGGATCTGGTTCAAGACGTGGTCCACCCTAGTTTTGATCACTGCCGTCCACTTTCAGAGAGACCAATCGTCCTTTTCTCTGTTTTAACTGTTCCACTCTGCATGTTTATGTGTTTTGGGGAAAAGAGCATATTTTGTGATCACATCAAACATTAAATTTGACATTTCATTTCTTCTCACCTCCTAATATTCATGCTGGCTCATTGGCATGCCAGGCTTCTCATCTGCATGCTTTTGAACTGTTGCTATCTACCCTCCATCCGCAGTCGTGCCCCCTTCCCTCGCCCTTCCGACATGACTATCAAAGAGAATATGGAGGATTGTATTAAACATTAATAATCATATATGATATACAGTATGTACGTGTGTGTGTGTGTGTGTGTGTATGTGTATGTGTGAGGAGTGAGAGAGAAGCTGACACACACACACACACAATGGAAGCCCAAAGTCGTGTAAACATGTCAAGTCTGGCCCTTACAAATGATCACATTTTATTACAAAGTGGTTTAAAGGAGACATTTTGAAATGTCATAAACAAAATGTGTGTCCACCTCAACTACCTGCGGTCACACCCCATGCACTGCAGATCTTCCTGTTGTGGTTGTATGGTTGTGACTAAGTAAGTGTAGTTTCACTATTGCTACATTCTATATGTGACCAATGTCAGGTGGTACTAAAATAATTATCAAACTAAAGTCATTAAAGCTGCATTAATTGCTTTTATTGGTCCATTTATTTATTGATAATCAACCAATTTTTTAATAATGATAATGATAATCAATCGTTTCAGTCATTTTTCAAGCAAAAATATTGAACGCTGGCTGGTTTCAGCTTTTAAAGGTCGGGATTTGCTGCTTTTTTATGTCATTTATCAAGGTAACTGAAGAGTCTTTGGGTTTTAGACTATTGGTTGGACTTGATGATTAATCGATTAATTGATTGAATTGAAAATAATCTGCAGATTAATCAGTAATGGAAATAATCCCTAGCAAAAGAGTATCTATGTCAGTTTTAGCTGATGTCCAACTTCGAATATCAGAATCTGACCTGAACTGAAAAAAAATGAATCAGTGTATCTCTAGTTGTCAGAGCTTTTTAGCTGTAAATAACAGGCAGTATCTACTGGAAACAATGCTGATGAGAACAGTGAGACTGGACCAAAACAATAGAGAAACCTGCATAGAGAAACAATAAATGAAACCTGCACTCCAGTTCTGATACTACGTCCTTGTGTCAGTTGTTCGGTGATTTCTTGTATGTATAAAGTGGAAAAAATACACTGAATATTCAGAATTTCTTTTTTTCCTCTTGCTTAACTTTGTTGCATATACATAAATTCATCCAATTCAGTGTGATGTACGACAGCTATATAACCCCACCCATCATGTAGAGCTGCTGAATGAACAGTGCATGTCTTGGCAGAGCAACATCATAATAGATGTGTGTTTGGATTTCATTTGGCAAATGGTAAATTTCTCTCTGTCTTCCTCCACCTGACCTTCATATCACTCCACCACTTGGCTATGCCTACTTTTGAGTGACGCAGTCAAATCTGAAGGATCTAATTCAAATCCCCCTCCCCCTCTAAACTCTGCCCCCATTTATCGGTTGCTTCAGAAATGTGGCAGAATCAAATGAGGTTCTGCTCTAATGTGTGTTTCACTTTGACTGTAAAGCTGCAGCTTGGAAAACCAAAAACATTGAGCTGAAAGATGCAAAAATGCTCCACAGAGCTGAGGGGGACTGCAGAGTTGGGTGATAATTCTCTGTGTGTTCATTACAAGTGATACATTACACATAGTTATTTGATCTATTATAAGGGCAGCTTTGAACCCGAGCTGCATTTTCATTTTAGGTTTTTTGAATTTCAATATCTAAGCAGATGTATTTCCTAAAATAAGGCTGATGTTGCATCTAGTGATGTTGCAGATGTTTGTCTGTTGCTTCAGTTGTGATAATCCTGTCCCCACCTCTCTCTCTATGCCTCTCCTCTCCTCCCTCCCCCTTGTCTTTGCAGGCCAAGTCATGTATCTGCCACATGTGCGGCGCCCACCTCAACAGACTCCACTCCTGCCTCTACTGCGTCTTCTTCGCCTGCTTTGCTAAAAAACACATCCACGAACATGCCAAGAGCAAAAGGCATAACCTAGGTATGGCACATACAAGCACACACACTCACGTTCTCTCACATGCAAAGGCATTCACAGCATCCACAGGTGCAGCTGGAGCGGGTTTGTTTTGAGGCTTCTGTCAAGCGCAGGGTGTCGCACCAGGCATCCAGACCCTACAATTAGCCCACTTTGCTTAAATGAGTCGGTCCCTGCCTCCTGAGCAGACGCACTGGCAGCGCAGGCCTCGCGCACACAAACATGCGAGGCCGTCGGTGCCGCTCCTCGTCTCAAAACAAAGACTGCTAAAAGGGCTAATTATACAGCTGAGTGGCTAATGAAGACGTGGCCTGGTTTGATTGCAGAAAACACTGACTGCACACTAACAAAGGAGCGTGTGTTTGCGTCTGTATTTTTGGTTTCCTGTGAGTTAGTTACATGTTGGACTGTGGGTGCATTTGTGGTTTTGTGATGCATCAAATCAAGCACAATGATCGAGAGCAACACAGAGAGCTATTACGCAACCCTGAGCAACATAAATGCAACACAGTCTAAAAAGCTCGGCCTCGTGGGGGATTTGAATGTCACCTGTGTATCTGGCCTCATGGAGCCCATTAGAGGGAATATATGCATTAGTGAACTTACTAATGAACAGGGACTGAGGTCTGTCTTAGTGTTTGATTTTAAATTAAGCACCTCAGAATCTACTTTATCGGGTGCATGCCCCTGTTTCACAATCAGCCTCCTCCGAAACCCTTGAAAACATTCAGTGGTGTGTGTGTTTATGCACAAACAAGAGATTTGCCTCTGCCTTGTTTTGACAGGATTATTATTCCAGGTCAGCGAAGGTAACATTGCACGTCAGCAATTTTGCCATTAATCTGCTTCGGATTTGTTGAAATATTCTTCCTTTAAAAAAAAAAAAACTGAGATAGATTCTATTTTCAGAAATGCCACAACCGCGCTGTGTTTCTCACCACAGCTCACGTGGATTTCGCTTGCTGGCGAGTGCTCGGAGCGTGAAATGGAAAAAGTTGTATTTCACTTGGTTGAATTAAATATTTGCATCAAATAGACACAATCTGCACGGTTCCAGATTGGAACAAAAGACATGGGTGTTTGCTGAACACCAGGAACAGATAGCTGTTTTCCCCCGTCCGTGCTACTCCCACAGGGACACACGGCCTCTAATCATCAAAACATTGCAAACAAATCATGAAATTCTTGCAGAGAAAATTGCTGCATGTTGCCAGATTCCATCCAGTAAAGCAACTGCTGAATGTTAGGGGTGTGAGAGTACACAAAAGTCACGGTTTGGAATACCCTTAACTATGACTTTCTTACACAGAAAAAGGCTTCTGCAACCTACCAAAAAAAAAAAAAAACACTCTCTCAAATAAATAAATAAAAATGATACATATTCATTAATGTGCAGCATTTAGGAAATTAATTGTACTTAAACTGTTCACATCCACAGCTTTTAGCTTCAAATTAGGAATGCACAACAGTTTGTACTGAGATTGTTTTTTTCCAGAATAATTAACTCTTCCTTCACCAGCAACAAAGTAGGATTGTTTCCCTCCTCAGTCTTGAATAGTTCACCAATCAGTTTGTCCATGGCTGACATCTTGATAGGTGGAGATGCTCTGGGTTTCCATACCAGACCTGTTGTCTCCGTGGCTTCACCCTGCAGATTTAAACAAAAATCACATAATATTTAATGAGTATCATGAGTATAAATATATAACATATTGGAAATAAAATATTTCAGATGAAGCAACGAGACCATATCAGACAATACCGAGACCCTACCCAACCTTACACTACTGAATGTGTGCAATCTGGATTCACCTTTAAACTGCTGTCTATTCTACCTTGTGGAAAGAATGGGTGATATCGATATGTAAATGGGTGACAAGCGAAATGTTCACAAAAGTAACTCAGTAAGGTTTTTGTCCGCCACAGGCAGCCAGAGCAGCTTTGATCCTTCCTGACATAGATCCTTGAAGAACCTGGAACTCTACTACAGGGAAGATTCCCTCAGTTCGTGTTTCACTGATGATGATGTTGAGTGTCGTTTAAAATGTTCCTACAATCTCAAAAAACATGATATAATATCGATAGAACATTCATGAATAATGTGTGTGTCACAGCATCACATCTGGGTGTCATGTTTCCATCACTGCTGATTGAAGCTGGAGCTTTAATACTGGTGACTGCTGCGGAGTCAATCAACCCGGGAATGAATGCTGATTGTAGCCTTTAACACTGAAGACAATAACCAGATGTTAGTGGGTGTTAGTGTGTTTTTGTCCAGTGTAAAAGTATGGTAGGGGTATTACTCACTGAAATCATGCATACCACAATAGTGAAAATACACTCCTTCAAAGTCTTCCCTACTTTATTTTATGAGCCTGGACAGACATGGATGTGAACTGCAACTTGATTCAATACAAGTGTGAGGCGGTAATTAAATTTTTTTGGCCTCCATTGTAACGCTCATTGGATGAAGATCACACTTTGAACACATCATTTTACACATAGTCAAAACTCGAGGGTTCACGCAGTAGGTGACATCCATCCGCCCTGCTATTAAAGCCACATGTCAAGACATGTAGCACAGGGCAGGTGTTCCCAGCGCAGCAAAGTGGGCATTGTGTTTGAGGTTGAAGCTGCAAAGATGCAGACATTTGTGCAACCTTTTGTTATAAGAGCTCTGAACGGGGGGGGAAAAAAGGAGTCTTCAGAGGCAACGTTCAAAAGATACCGAAAACAGAATATTATCTCCAACGCAAGGCGCCATCCTGTTAGACTTACTTAACGCTGCGATACCATCCCCACGCCCGGTAGCTTTCTTTTTTATTCTCCACATAATAGAATTAGGCTGTTAGAGCTGCGAGTGAAGTACGTTGCACTGCGGCGTTTTGGAGGAGAACGGTGCCGCAGCAAAAAGGCACTCAGGGTGTCCTTGACAAAGGCTGGGTTTGGCAAATGTTGAGAATCTGCCAGTTTGTTTTCATGAAGCCTTTCCTTTGCTCGGCATTATCGCTCGGCTCAGGAAGACCCCCTCCGGTGCGTGTGTGTGTGTGTGTGTGTGTGTGTGTGTGTGTGTGTGTGTGTGTGTGTGNGTGTGTGTGTGTGTGTGTGTGTGTGTGTGTGTGTGTGTGTGTGTGTGTGTGTGTGTGTGTAATTGTGAGTTTAATTAGGTTAGCTGCTGAATCCAATGCTGCAAAAAAAAAATGGAGTGAGAAACCGTCTGATATAGAGGGAGGGAAAAGGAAAAGAAAGCAACAGATCTCAGCAGACTGGTGAGGAGGTAATTAAGTCGTCTTTAACAAACCCTGTGGAATTAGCCTCCATTAAAAGCCCCGGCCCCGGCCCCTCCTCCTCCTCCTCCTCCTCCTCCTGCTTCTCCTCCTCCTTTCTTTTTTTGCCCTTCCATCTCTTTCATCAAGCTGTTTTATGCATTTTCACTCTGGTCAGTGTTGTCTGCAGCCTCGTATTGGGCAAATCTCTGTCTCCATCCCATTCTCTTTTTGCCCCCCTCCCCCTCTTGTTCCCATGGTTACCTGATCACCCTTTTCGATACTCTGAATTGCAAAAGCATTTCATCTAATTGCACTTGTCCCATCAGGATCGTTTTTCTCGCTGCCTTTTTTTCTCTCCTGAAGTCCTGTACTTTTAGTGCACTTCCTCCTTCCCTTCCCTCCCATCCTCCATCCTGTCCTCCTCCTGCTTCTTCTTCTTGTTTTTCTCTTTTTTGCCTCTGTACCCGCAGAGGATGACAGCCCAGGAGGAAGCTGACAGGCAGGTTGTCATGGCAACAGCAAACAGGTAGCTTTAGGGTACAGAGCAGGTGAGGAGAGAAGGGAGAGAGGCAGCAGTAGGAGGGTTTTGAACATTGAAGTGAGTGTGTGATGGTGCCTCCCTCCCTCCCTCCTTCCTCCTCACCTTTTGACTTCTCATTGCTCTCGCCGTCGTTCCTGGATGGTGTTAACAGATAGCTGATGTGTCAGCAGATAAACCCCGGCTGCCTGGCATCGCGGCACAATGGCAATGTGGTCTGAATGGAGAAAGACTGAGAGATGAGGCAGTTAGCAGTTCACACAGCTGGCAGCGACGCACAGACCTCGTTCACCCTCTGACAAACTGATACGATGTGTGCATCCCTGCATTTGAATAAAACCTCTTCCTTATGCATTGTTTAATTTTTTTTCCTTTTCTTCTCCAGCTATTGACCTGCTGTATGGAGGAATTTACTGTTTTATGTGCCAAGACTACATTTATGACAAAGACATGGAACAGATTGCCAAAGAGGAACAAAGGAAAGCCTGGAAAATGCAAGGTATGACAACGTTAAACACATGTAGCCATACCACACACTGTGGCATACACACCGTCCCATGAGTGTTACACCTCTTGTTTAAAGAAGTGAAGTGAAATTTCAGTGTTACAATTGAAATACAATAATATTAGACATGATGATCAAGATCTTGGCAAGAAAATGTTTTTTTCTAAAGCAGGAGGATGAGGGAGGGAACCATGCAATCCTTATATATATATGTGTGTGTGTGTGTGTGTGTGTGTGTGTGTGTGTGTGTGTGTGTGTGTGTGTGTGTGTGTGTGTGGTATAGGCATAGGGGAGAAGTACTCAACATGGGAGCCCACCAAGAGGGAGCTAGAGCTGCTCCGCCACAACCCCAAAAGAAGGAGAATCACCTCCAACTGTACTATTGGTTAGTGTCTGTTTTGTCACACACACACACACACACACACACACACACACACATCAATGTTGGAGAGGATGACTAGAGCTGGGTGTCAATCTAGGCCGATCACTCAGTTTCACATTGAGAAGGACAGACTGGAGATCTCATACTTGGGCTGAAAGAATTGGTATCAGCGCATCCCTAATATAAGTGATCAGGATTTTATGCACCCAGACATTAACATTAAAATAGTCAGAAGTCCCAAAAATAAAAGGAAAAAAACAATGTTGAAGTCCCACAAGTGAAGAGTAGAATAGCATGTACTTCTTTTAAAAGGCTCAGATTTAAAAAAAAAAAAAAAAAAAAAAGGTTGTCTTTAACTCTTCCCAGAGGGCATCTTCTTTAAGCGTCTGATCGTCTCTGATCTAAGATGATGTAAACATTGCTCGCTAGCCATTGCCAAGATATGTGAACTCTTTCACATTTTCGCCCGGTTTCCCATCAAGAGACAAACAATAGTAAAACAAAAGTTGAAAAGAGTCTGAACCGCAACTTGTAAACAGATGAAACGGCATTTTCTCAAGCAAAATTGCAGTTTTGATGGGTTAAGATTATTGTTGTTTCAAGCTTATAAAAAGGAACATTTGCTGTTCTTATCTGTTTTATATCATTGTGCAATCAAGATCTTTAGGTTTTGGCCCACTCAGAAACAACAGGTCTGTTATGCTCTGGGAACGTGGGCATTTTCCATTTTCTGACAACAATGATAAGATTTTATAAAGACTTAATTGGCAAAAAATAAGCATTAGTTATCTTGTAGTTATTGCCTTCAGAGAAAAGCAGCAGAACACGTTTGAAGCAACAGGGACTGTTGGAGCAAAGCAGTGCTGGGGTTTGGCAGTGTGTGGGACTGAGGAGAGCTGCCATACGTTTAACACCTTGTAGCAGCCTGCAGGAGTCTGCTCCAGCATCATTAACATCCCTGGCACTGTCTTAGGTGAAGGAAATTACAGGCCTGGCTGCTCATCTGTGACAACACGACCTCCCTCTGTCCTCTTTTCCTGCTTTCCTTCCACCTTCTCTCCTTCTTCCCCCCCCCCCCCCCTTCCCTCTCCCCCTCTCCGTCGGTGTCTGTGTCTGGTTTGGTCGGCTGTAATCCGACAAGGGTTTCCCTGCGTGCAGTCCAGCGTTGCCTGAGGGAAATCACGGTATTACTGTGTTGTGTGTGTGTGTGTGTGTGTGTGTGTGGTTGTCGAGTGGTAACAGCATTGCAGCTTGGATGCCTCACTGCAGCAGCCAAGAAAAATGATCTGGCTCTCTTCAGCTCTTTCTCTCTGTCCCCCTCCCTTTTTCTTCTTTCGTCCCTCCACCCGTTCTGCCCCTGTGTTTCGTCTTTGTTTTCTGCGTTTCATTTCTTTCCTCTCCTCTCTCAACCCCCACCCCCAGGCCTGCGAGGTCTGATAAACCTGGGCAACACGTGCTTCATGAACTGCATCGTCCAGGCTCTGACACACACTCCGCTGCTGCGCGACTTCTTCCTGTCCGACCGACACAAATGCGAAATGCAGAGCAACTCCTGTTTGGTGTGTGAGATGTCGCAACTCTTCCAGGAGGTAACTTTTAAGAAGTAGTTCAAATAATTATCTGCATCTTCTCTACTGCACACTGTAAATAATGTCTTTTCAGTGCAATAACATAAAAATTTCTGTGCAATAGCATTCATAGCATCTTTATTCTCATATGAATAATAGCATGTCTATTATTTCTGGAGGCCAAAGACAAGGAAAACATGTAACATAGTGTAAATACTTTACCTCACTTGTCACTTTATTGTCTCTATGCCACTTATTGTTTATTGTTTCTTGTTTTTTTATTACTGCCTTATTTTTTAACTAGTCACTTACTGGTATTTATTTTTTGAGTTACTGTTTACTGTTTGTTACTGCTGCTGTGACAAGTAAATTTCCCCTAAGAGGGATCAATAAAAGTTATCTTATCTTATCTTATCTTATATAAGGAATAGATTGAATCGTAGAATTTCTCTTTCACACACACCCATTCTTTCTCCAGTTCTACTCAGGCCATCGGTCGCCGCACATCCCCTTCCGTCTTCTCCATCTGGTCTGGACTCACGCCCGTCACCTGGCCGGCTACGAGCAGCAGGACGCCCACGAGTTCCTCATCGCGGCGCTGGACGTCCTGCACAGACACTGCAAAGGTTGGACACAGAAAATAAACACCAGAGAATAACCAAAGGGACACCAAATAAATTGAGCGAGACAGATGTGAAGGAGGCAGGGGGAAAGGCTCCTTTTAGCTGGGTGTAGGAATGACAGGAGGAGAGCCGGTTAGAATGAGTGGATGAGAGGATGAAAAGAGAAGAGGTAGATGCATTGACTGACAGAGAGATGGAGAAACACAGCAGTGATCTGTCTTGGATCTATGTGTCTCTCTCTCTGCAGTTTATAAGCAGAGAGGGTGGCTGTGAAGTTACACAGCATTGCTTTTACTGACTGTGTGTGTGTGTTTTTCTTTTTTTTATATCCTCACAGACGACAATGGGAAGAAAGCCAACAACCCCAACCACTGTAACTGCATCATCGACCAAATCTTCACAGGGGGCCTGCAGTCTGACGTCACCTGTCAAGTCTGCCAGTAAGTGTGATGGTGTTTGAGGTTTTTGCTGGAGAAAAGCACAACATAAAAACCCTTTCAGACCTCACTACAGACCATATGAAGCCCAAAAGAACAAAGTCATGACCTTGCACACTGCAGCATTGTCCTCCAGTACAACTCTATTGTGTCAGATTATGCTTGTCTTGACCAAACAGCAGCTCAAAATGACAACACCTGTCTCTCACCATCTTGGATTAGAACTCTCTCATTCCCTGCCCTGAGGTGACCCTCCATCATTCACACATTGCACCATCAGTCTCTCTCTCTCTCTCTCTCTCTCTCTCTGTCTCTCTCTCTCTCTGTCTCTCTCTCTCTCTCGCTCTCTCTCTCGCTCTCTCTCACACACACACACACACAATGCTACACTAGAAAACCCATTCATGGCATACAGTTAGTAAAGTGAATCTCTAGCTCCACCTGGTGGTCAAAGAAAGACATCCACGCTCTCGAGATGCATTTTTCATTTAAGGTATTTAAGAGTTTAAAGTAGCTGATGCACTGCAGTGGGCTTGGACATATATTTCTACCAACAACATATGATTCACTTTATATAACACAGTTTGTAAAGGCATTTAGTTGATTTGATGGAAGAAGAGCTGAGATCCTTTTCAAGCTCAAGAAAAAGTAAAGGTAACAAGCTGGATGCGAAGTAGAAGTCATCAAAAGGACATTTTGCCAAATTTCAACCAGCTTTGCATCATTACAATGTGGACAACACTGATTAGATTCCCTTCATTGCACTTTATTTTGAAGTAGAAAATTATTTACTCTGTTCGCAAAATAGAAAGAAAATGTAGTCTGGGTGGATTATTTTAACCCGTTTCCAACTTGTATCAAGAATTTTTTTATGGAAAAAGTGATAAAATCTTTAAACCAGGTCACTTTTATGTAAATAGGTCGAGGTTATCTGACCATTGTGCTGGACTGCGTCACTTGTTTTGAGACTTTTAGAACTTTAATATGTAAACATAAAGTAAACGAAGAGCAAAAAAAATATATTTTTATGTAGATATTTTCCCTCTGAAATGTAGTGGAGCAAGAGTACAAAGTAACATTAAATGGAGAATTAAAGAGTAAAGTATAAATACCTGAAAAAGTACACATATTCAGCCACAGTGTTTCAGCAGGCCACGCTGAGGTGAACCAGGTATGAACAGATTTTGGAGTCTTTACTTGACCTCATGAAAACAGACTGTGCCCTTAAATGTAAAACATTTACATTTACATTGACAGCGTTTCAGACTAACTGAAAGAATCACCATATTTTCCCTTAGAGTCTAAAATGGGATGATCGCTATTAGAAAAAAGAGGAAAACTCTGAAATAATTATGAGAAGAATTTTTAAGTGTTGTGAAATAATTCTTTATTATCACAACTGAGGACCACAGATTGGGATTCTAAGGCTTTGTGTTTGATTGTATCAGAAGAAAGTCTTCACACTTCTAAAGGAAACTGCTGATTTATCATTTATTCACTTGACATTCTTTCACTTAAAGCCTAACGTGGTGCCGGTTCATCCTTTTGCTTTTAACCAAGGAAAAATACATAGCAGATATTCTACAAAGCACAGAGCAGCTTAGACAACCATTTATCAACAGAATAAAATTGATAGATAGAGAGATGTACTTTTTTTGTCCCAAACTGGGAAATTCTTTTGTCGTAGCAGTTACAGTTGAGACAATACAACACAACACAGCACAACACATTTAACAACAAGGTTACAACATGATATAAACCAACATCCAGTGCATCAAACACCAGTACCAAAAGATCACTAATCCTATGAATAATAATGCAGTGGTAGATGTGATGTGCAAGATAATGCAAAATGTTGTGCAAAGAACATTGAGTGACCAGATTCAGTGCAAACAGATCAGAAAGATCAACAAACTACAGCCTTGTGAGTCCAGTGTTTTCTCTGCCAGACTGAGCTGCAGAGTTAAACAGTCTCATTGCTTGTGGCAGGAAAGATTCCCTGTATCTGTCCTTGTGAGCTGAATCAGTTTGTTGGAGAACGAGCTCCACTGTCTGTCCAGCAGCTGGTGCAGAGGGTGGTTAGGGTTATCCAGAATGGAAAAAAAAAATGTGTCCAATGTCCTCCTCTCCAACGCAGCCTCGACAGTGTTTGGTTTGCAGCTGAGAACTGAGCCAGCCTTTTTAATCAGTTCAAGTTCCTGAATTTCCCCTATGGGGGATAAATAAAGAATTATCTTATCTTATCTTATCTTAAGTCTGTTTGTGTTACATGCTCTGATGCTGCTTCTTCAGCATGCAACAGCAAAGTACAAGGCACTAGCCACAACAGACCAGTAGAATATTTCCAACATTCTACTGCACACACTAAAGGATCTCAGCTTCCTCAGGAAAGAGTCTGCTCACCCCCTTCTTGTACACAGCTTGTGTTGGTCTTCCAGTCCATCTTGTCAATGTGGACAACAAGGTATTTGTAGTCATCCACCATGTCCACCTCCTCTCCCAGAATGCACAGAGGCTGTGTCGGCGTCCTCTTCCTCCTGAATCTCTCAGGCTAAATCCAAATGAAATTCTCCTTTCCTTCACCATGAAACAAACTCTGCCTTTTGTGGCAGCCATGGAGCTAGTTCCTGCTTTGACCTAACAGCAGGCCGGCCTGTGCTTCACTGCCGTACACTCCCTGCTCACTGTGTTCACCTCCATCATTGTGTTACACCAAGAGCAACAAGCCTTCCACTGCCTTTGTATTCAAGAAGCCTGCTGTTTTCCAATTGCAAAAGTACAGGTACAAGGAAGCATCAATGCAACACCTTTGAGAACTAGAAAAGCACTCAGAGAGCGCAGACCTCCGCCAAGCAGCACAGTTCCCCCAGCTTACTGTGACTTACACCCCAAAATATTAGTCCTACCTTTGATTTATCTATTTCAATGGATTCCTGGACCATGAGAACATCCCCTTAGCAATTGGAATCACATTGATATCATTTTTAGTTTAATAGTTATACCTGAAAATCCACATTTCTGTAATGGCAGTTTTCCGGATCACCTCTGAAATTTAATAATTTGTTCCTTGTCCCAGAAAGGACATTTCCTGAAAATTTCATCAAAATCTGTTCGTAATTTTTTGAGTTATGTTGCAAACAAACAAACAAACCAAGACCTCAGCTTTAAGCAGACCCAGGACCCCCCTGTTCTAATGACTCAGAGGTCCTGTAGACTTGTCTGGGCTCAACAACTCACTAATTGTTTTTTCCCTTCAAACTAATTAGAAGGATTTTGAATTCAATCCTCTACTGTACAGAAGCCAGCACCTACTTAATATGGTGCAGTGCAGAGTTTTACTTGGCAATCGTGCAGTAGAATTTTGAACTGATTGTAATCTGGGTTTGACAAGATACAGTGGATTACAATAGTCAAAACATGGATGATTGTTCAAATGCAGAAGACAAGAACCATTTGAATCTGCTCCACTAACTGTGGCGTCTGTGTGCTCCTTTCACCTGCGTGGGTTTCATCTGCTTCAGGTTTCCTCCCACATGCGGCAGACTTTGAATTGCCTGTGGGTGTGAATTTGGGCGTTGTGTTTTAGCTCCCGTGACAGACTGGCAACTCGCCCAAAACGGGCTTCATTCCACCCTTTGAAGCAACGTTTAAAGAAATGCTCGATGGTAGATGAGGCAGTTCTTTAAAAGAAAAAGATGTCCGCCTAAATGTTTGCCAATATAGCTTGTTTAATGTCCTTAACTGCCCAGCAGCAGAATTATCTTCATCACCCAGATGAATGAGCTCAGCTGCCAGCGTTAGGAGTGTGAGGGTCAAAGTGCCAAGATGGAGTTGATGCCAGGGTTTTACTGTTTCCCTCTCTCATATGTCTGTCTGGATAAAAGAAAACTACAAAGTGTGACGTCTTGCTGTGCCTCCTGTGAAGTGGGTAAAAGGCTGGAAGATGTGTAAATCAAAACACAGCAACTCCTTGAATCTGCATTTCACATCTACAACATCTTCTCACACGGACTCACCATCTCGCTTGTCTTCCTCCTACAGCGGCGTCTCCACGACCATAGACCCGTTCTGGGACATCAGCCTGGACCTGCCGGGCTCCTCCACCCCGTTCTGGCCCCTCAGCCCCGGGGGAGACGGATCAGCACTTAACGGAGAGAGTCACGCCACTGGAGCCACAACACTCACCGACTGTTTGCGCAGGTATCCAATGTTGATATACTTGTGTTTCAAATCTTTCTTTCTTTCTGCCACATGGCTCCAAAATAGAAGCAACCAGAGCATCTTTTTTTCTCTGAAACACAAACAACACACACACATATACACGGTTCACTGGAAACTAATCTTGTTCTTCCAAAATCCACTGGAGCAGAGACTTCAGAGATAGCAGCACACACACAGTGACACTAAACCTCATCCTATCCCGCCTAGGTTCACTAGGCCAGAACACCTCGGCAGCAGCGCTAAGATCAAGTGCAGCGGCTGCCATAGTTACCAGGAGTCCACCAAGCAGCTGACCATGAAGAAGCTGCCCATCGTGGCCTGTTTTCACCTCAAAGTAAGAGCGCGTGTGTGTCATGGCGTGGCTGCTAATTTCGGGGGATACCGGCTTATCTGAGCGGTGTTTCTCACGCTTTGTTTCTTTTCAGAGGTTCGAACATTCAGCCAAGCTGCGACGGAAGATCACGACTTACGTCTCCTTCCCGTTGGAGCTGGACATGACGCCCTTCATGGCCTCCAGGTGAGCGCAATCCAAACGAAGACAGGAAGCAGTCAGCTAAAGACAGGAAAGAAAAGAAGTAAGTTGCATTAAGACTTGAAAAAAATGGAGAGATGGGAGGAAGGCCTGTGTTCTGGAAGAACTGACTGAGCACCAGGCTGCTATGTGTATGTGTTTATTTAGCAAAAATAGAAGAAGAAGAATCCTTGATGAATGTCACACATCTTGATCAATGATTGTATCAGCGTGTGTGTCACGTCTCGTGTGACTGAAGTTTGCAAAAATGTGGATGCTTTGTGTTTGTTCAGAGCAAATTATCTGCTCATATCCAAATAATGTATTCATGTTTACTTCCCTACTGAACAGAAGCACTGAAATACTAATTGAATACAGGAATCAAAAGGCAGAGGAAAAGCTCAAAAAGAGAACGTCACATTGCAGTAAATCCTTTCTTTGTTTTGTGGTTTTTGCAGAGTAAACAGACCTGTTTGCGGGGGGGGGGGGGAATAGTACTTGCAAAACCAGTCGGTGTTTGTTGTTAGGAAGTTTGTTCTGCTGTGTGTTACAGTAAAGAAAGCAGGATGAACGGGCAGTACCAGCAGACCGTGGACCCCTTCAACAATGACAACAAGTAAGGCAAACATCTGTCTGGAATAAAGCAGCATCTGTACCAGCACAGGTTCACCGGACTCATGGAGGTCAAACGAGCGACCCTCCTGACAACATCTTGGGTCTTGTGCAGCAAATGCATGTAGACATATATTCACTTTCCAGCAACAAAACATGTCTCCTTTGGTTTTTCCTTCCTCCTGGCCCCATTGATCCTACTCAGTCATGCATTTCACTGGGGACAATCCACAACATAAACATCATGATATTTCTTGTCTGTCTTCTAAAATAAAAGACTTTTGAGCTGCTTGTGTATCAGTTGTTTGTAGCATTAAGCCTCACTGCAGCATTAATCCTCTCTCTCTCTCTCTCTGTCTCTCTCTTCCTGTGTTTCAGGTATAGTCTATTTGCAGTTGTGAACCACCAGGGGACACTAGAGAGCGGCCATTACACCACCTTCATCCGCCAGCACAAGGACCAGTGGTTCAAATGCGACGATGCCATCATCACCAAGGCCAGTATCAAGGACGTCCTGGACAGTGAAGGGTGAGTAAGTCACAGCACTGACCTGAGCACCTCCTGCTGAAACTGTGTTTAGTTCAATGTTTCAGATGAAAAGTGTGTTTCTAATAGATGTTTGTTTGAGATGCTGCAATCTGGTCTCATGGTACTTTTATCCCCCCCGCCCAGGTACCTTTTGTTCTACCACAAACAGTTCCTGGAGTACGAATAGTTGCCTCCATCAGCTCAGCCTGCAGTAGGAGACGAGTGACGGCGCAAGGATTACAGTAGCTGCATGGGAAAAGGTAACGGAGTGATGAGGGAGGGATGGAAACCGACACACAAGCCTACCTGAGTCACTCTTAAGTCGTGACTCAGCCCTCACTCTAAACATGGAACCACCCTCACTACATACTAATCTAGCTCCACTGTATGACATTGAAAGAAAGAACTGTCTGCTGTGCAGAAAAGTGCAAAAAAAAAGAAAGTGCAAGAACCAAACAGAATGCAAGAAATTTTGAACAGGCCCTGAAGGAGTATCGCACACTTGCAAAAGTTTTTTCACTTGAATTCAGGAAACGAAGAAGAAAGCAGCTGTGAGAATCTTCTATGAGAAAAAAATTGCTGGATCGGCCTGGACTCGTTCTCTTTTTCACACACAGACAGAAGGGCAGGAGGTTTTTTCTAAACCTCAGTTTACCCGGGGAAGGTTTACTTGATCACAAAATGCTGCTCTTCACCCGTTTCATGCTCGCGTACAGCTGCATTTAGAGAAGGTGCTAAGAAACGGAGTCACAGCCTTTCGCAGGAGTCTCCGCTTTAGCGAAGAACGTGATTTTTTTTTTTCTTCCTTTTGAAAAACTGGCAACTTCCTGGACGTAAAGCACACTTGTCTAACACACCCACACTCCTCCAAATGACCAAATATTTCATGGAAGTTGTCTTATTATGCATTTTTGTCCAGAATACAAAGAGTAGAAAAACAAAAATCAACCTGATAAATGGTATTATGAACATTGTATAGAGAGTCAGTTCCATTCATTTGTGTGTTTGTAGTTGTCAGATACTTTTAGGAAACCTTTTCTCTAATGAGGACAAGTAAGCAAAAGATCTGTTATCTTCTGCCTCTCATGCTGCTTCCAACAGTCAAGAGGGGGAAATAAATTACACAGTGAATATTATATTTTTATACATACTGTAATTAAAAAGTTTGTTTACAGTTTTGCATTCTCCCTGAACTCTCACATTGTTCGTCTGTGTTCCATTGTACCGTCAATCAAATGTCTTTTGTGCACACAAAAGCAAAATAGTGCTGATGACGTTCATGAAACTGCTGCTGTGGCGGCTAAATCTACAATTTTCTTTCCTCTGATTCAACCTTAATTTCTCTACTTTTCGTCACATTTTTTTGGGCGATACAGAGGCACATTCTCCACGTTCAAAATCCGCGATGCTGTTTCAGGCAAAAAAAAAAGAGAGAGACATGGAACAAAAAGAGGAGAACGATCTTCTCAGCGTGGAGTGTGTATTTAACTGGTCAGAATCTCGACCCTGCAGTGTTAACCGTCGGCCGCATGTTGCTCTAATTCGGTGTGTTTGTATGTGTGTATGTGCATGTGTATGTGCTCGAGGAAGGGGGG
>JBBMOC010000024.1:6334236-6426199 GCA_037975185.1 Centropyge bicolor | reverse complement strand
TTTTTTTTTTTTCTTCCACATGTTGACGATGTATGTAAAAGTATATATGTACAGTTTGTATGTAAGAGACAAATGGTGAAACCTCAAAAAGTTGATCTGTTAATGCTAATATTGCTGGATCCGGACACGGGGTCGTAATCAGAAGAACCTTGTCCCGACCCGGTCAGTCATTCCTCGCACACACATGTACCTGCTGCAAGAACTGGACACAGTGATTGAAAGACACTCAAATAAAGAAAAATCTATATCTGTAAACTCTTTTGAGCCTGTTCTTTCTCTTCCTTGATAATGGAATTTGAGATTTACTCTTGCTCAGTTATTTTGTGTGTTAAATAGTTGAATATTGCTGATTGAAGAATTTGATCAAAGGTTCTATCTGTGTGTTAGTTTGAGGGTCATCTAAATGCATATAACTGTAATCAGTCAACTCTCACTAGTCAAACAGAACTTTCTCACATACTCTATATGTTTATAGTTTTTTTTTATTTTTCTTATCGCTGGCAAAGCGAGTACAAGTAGATTTTGCATCTTTACATATCTGATCTACCCACGGATATGTACTTAACACTGTGCACATAATTCACATACATACATAGGCTGTAAACATTTGCACCAGTACTTGCACATATACATTTCTACAAACAGTCATTGCCAAGAATGAGCTCATGCCTCCACCCGTTCATCTCGATTTGGTGGTTTTAAGCATGAAGCCTGAAAAGAGAAGTCAGTAGCGTTTTGGACTTTGGTGACACCCAGTGGTGGTTTGAAGAAATTGCTAATTAATTTCTTGAGAGAAAAGCAAAAGTCAACAGTGCTGGTTGCAACTCACAATTTGTATTCTCAGTGTGCAAAATGATTTCATGAGATCCACAGTGTTGTGTAAATAGTTGGCTGATTTGTTTTTGTCCCTTGATGTTTCGATGATTTTTCTATTAGAAATACGACGAGACCAGACGTGCAGTAAGTGCATGTCAGTCTTAGTGATGCGTTCAAGTGAAACTTTTAACCAAAAAAGTGATAGTATCTGTCAGTCTTGCTTTGTCAGGGCCCTAACACTGCTGCCTTCAAGTCCAAGGAACCTCGTAAGAGGTTCATGGACACATGGTAACAATCAACAACAGGACGAGATCTTAATACGTTTTGTTGCCCCATTTTAAGCGATACTCTTTAAGTTTTAAGCTTTAAGCTTTTTGCTGCCCTGCGGAGCAAATTCCATGTTTCGTCGGCATGTCTTCATCAGGGAATAAAGCATGTCAGCTTTTGTATTTTGTTTAAATAACAGAGGCCTTTTTAATACCAAGTCTTGTTGATGCATTCCTGCTGTTGAAAGGTTGATAGGGATTTCACCTATTTTTCAGTTTCACGCTTTAAAACCTCAACTGTGACACTACCCACTGATTGAAAATCCACTACGCTGACAACCTTCCCCTGTGAGCCGAGGACATGATCCACCTGCGAGCCTCATCCCACCGCAGCCTCCTCGTGAGCCTCCTGCCCAGAGGTGTACAAGTTCCCCTCCGTCCAGACAGCCCCTCCCTTTTGGATCTGGGCTCTGTGGAGGACAGCCTGCGGGTAGAATGAGAAAGGTGCCCTCGATGGCCTGTCGCTGGCCTGGCCCAGTGCTTTCAGATCAGGGAAGCAGTGGACGCAGATGCAGGTTTCGGTAGGGCTGGAGTCATCCGACGGCTCACGGTCAGTCGGACGACTTGGATTTGTCGCAAAATCTGTAGAAAGACATTGGAGAAAAATGTGTGAACCAGATGTTAGGGTGTTTTCTGATTGGGACCTTTGATTTGTTTCGCTAACCTTTGGAGCTCTGCCTCGGCTGGCAACACGGCTGCCCGACCTCCTGGCCTGGCTGAGCCACGCGGTCATAGTTGTGGTTGGCCTCCTTGCGTGCTGGTTTGGAGGTTTTGGCCCTCGCTCCCCTCAGAAGGACAACAAAGGCCAGAAACAAGCTAGAAAAGAGCAGCACCAGGCACAGGGCCACCAGATAGTGCAGCACGATGGTGGAGTTCTCCAGGGCTGCTGGCGCTGAGTACGGCGGGTGTGAGGTAAGATCGATCAGTAGCTTTTTAGTGGTCACAGCAGGTGGTGGAGCTAAGGGGGACAGATGGGACGGATATCTCCGTGATGTCTCCTAGTCAGCTTGAGTGGTTCTCCTAGAGGGATTTTCTACTGGACTTTATCTCCCTGTGCCATGTTGAAACCTCGGCCTGGTTCTATCCCTATGACAAACATATAACCCGCTGTATGACGTCCTAATTGCTTCTAGTCTTTACATTGAATTTCAGAGATTTTACACTGCCAAGAATTTTGGAGTCAAAGTGGAGCAGGATGCTGATGGCTCCAAGGATTTTACACTTGGAAAAAAATCCAAGAGCAATTAAAAGTATATATCAAAAATCTAAGTCTATTAAAAAAAATAATCTACTGTTTTCTAGGAGGAAGATCTTTCTCAAACTCGTTCATTTTATTGCGTTTTATTTGGAGGCATTTGTTCTTTTATCAGGTGGTTGATAGGAAAGAGATGACAGGAAATGAATGGAGAAAGGTCAAATGATAAAATGGTAATCTTGTGGCTCATGGTCTGTGCCCTGACCCCTACAGAAGACCTCCGTGACACCCCAGACTACCTGCCTGTTCCACCAAAGTACAACCACCAAGTGTCCATCTCTGTGCATGAGTATCTTCTACATACACAAACCCATCAGCCTTATAGAACAGCAGTTGTTCCAGCTATAGTGAGTGTGTTTTGGTAGGACTGTTGGCTGATGACTTTCCAAAAAAAGGGACTGCGACTGGGATTTATTTATAGCTTGTTCCTTTCTTACCATTGAGACTTTTCTAATTGGCCAACTTTGTCCACTGAGATCTAACTCAACCAATCATTTTGACCTCCAATGAACAGAGAAATAACAGGGGAAAAAAGTAAGTCACTTAATAATTAAAGCTCTAATTTGGACCAGCATGGTCGGTTCAGTACTCACTGTGGCAGTGCTGGGAGCATTCTGCTGGGTGTCTGCCACAGACCGCAGCGCACCGCACACATTTCTTCAGCAGCTTGTCGTAGTAGTGGCCGGGCAGCACCTCACACTTTGCAGACACTAAACAGGAGTAGGTGAAGACGTGATGAACTGAATTGACATTGTAATCATTGCTTTAAGAGTTTTTTATTATCCCTCATTAGGGAAATTTTTACACTACATTATTATTTGCAACACACAAAGGCCCAAAATACAGAGGCAGGTTTGAAGGATAATTCTGATTTTACATCATTTTTCTTTAAGGCAGTGAGTGTTTTGAGCTAGACTTGAGTATTTTTGTTAAAGAAATGAAAAAGAATCTAACTGAATTGGATTTGTCCCCCTTCACAAATGTTGTCTCTGATCCAGCCTAGTAATAAAAATGTCACTATTGCAACTATTGCTCCTGCGTTTAGGACAATCAGGGCAGTTAGAAAGTGCTGGAGCGCCGTTCAGTGCATAATTTATCAGGCTTTATCTCCACATACCACATTAGAGAATGGACAAACATGCAGAACAAGATCACTTGCAGATCGGCAATACGCTCGAGCGTCGACAACAGCATAGTGATCAAAGCCCAAAAACTCAGATAAGTAAATGTGAGAAAATGTGACCTTCAATTCACAACCTCTGAATTGTAAGCATTCCTATCTGACCTAATGCATGTGTGTGTGTGTACTCACCACAGAAACTGGTGCATCTGGGGACTACAGATGGTTGCTGGCACTCCGTACGACAGGACAGACATTTTCTGATTAAGGCATCCCAGTACTCATCCACAAGGCATATTTTACCCATCAGCCCTGATAACCCTCACGCTGACAAACACACACACAAAGGACAACACAGACATGCAGAGAAAGATAAGAGCAGAGGAAGTAGGTTACTGGTATGACAACCTACGGCAAGTGTCGAAATCAGTCTGCTATGGAGCAACAGCAGCTTATTATTTAATCATTTGTTATTTCACTGTAGAAATTAGTCTATAAGCAAAAAGTCTATTCTAGTTTATTTTTCCCAACTTAATTCTGAATCAACCAACTTGAGGCTACTGCTGTAAATAAACAGAAAGCTTATGCACAATTGCAGTTCAATAGCTCAACTCTCACGATACCTTACTAACTAGTTAACTAGGCCGGCTGGCTTTTGAGTACTGGGCTTCTCAGCATCGAAGTGAAGAGCCAATGTTCGCAGCAGAAACTAGCTGGTGTGATTCTAATGGATGCTCTCTTAGAAAGACAAAATTCTGTGAAAAGCAAAACAGTGATTTTTCTGAAATGATCCATCCATCACTCCTTCCTAGAATAAAGCCACTGAATCGTCAACTCTGTAATACGTCAGTTGAGAATTCAGATGCTCATGAATCATCTGACAAATGAAGCGTTGCACGATCGTAATTATGGCATCTCTTAAAGGTGACGCTTTGTGCTGTCAGACTGTTTGCGGAAAGTCATGCGCATGACATGGACGCTGCTTTTTCCATTCCATCCTGGGAATCACAGTGGTGTATGTCGTAAATAGGGCATCTTCTGGAGTCTGTGGATTGTTGTGGTCTGTGTCACCACTGGTGACAACTCCCTGCATTTAAAGATGTATTTTTTTCCTGCAGGTCTCAAAAGTGCAACACCTTTTGCAGTTGCCATGTCAAGCAGCGTATCGTTGATTCACTCAACTGGTTTTTCCTCATGCAATGCAAGAAGCAGATGTGCTTACTTTGTCTATGGAGGTGATAAGTGACCATCTTAGATTACTTGTGATATGATGATGATCTCTACTCCAGATCCATTAATGAGTAATGGGGAGTCAAAGATTATCTTTTTTCTCTTTTCACTGTTAAGAGGCAGATTATTCCCCAGTGGTGATGGTGCTGGAGGCCTTATCGCCATTTTGAATTGTCTGGTATCTGGAAAGGCTCAGTCGTTCACAGGCAAGGATGGGGCAAGGTTCAGCAATTTGTGACATACATGATTGCATGAAGGATATTACTAAATGGATTCAGGAAGACTTCGTAAAATCTGGTAAACAGTTTTTTACAAATGATTGCATGCTGTTTTTATTTATGTTTCACACAGCGTCCCAGCTTTTGTGCAACCAGGGTTGCAGAGTTACTGAACTATTTTACACTATACTATATAAAATAGTGCTATATTGAACTGTATGATACTATATAGTATAGAATGTTTCAGAATGTTTTGCCTTCACCATCCTGTTCATCATTTTTCCCCATGCAAATGCTATAAAAAAAATAAAATTGATTTTCTATATATATCTTCATCATGTTCGATATCGACAGAGATACTGAAGACCAAGCAATCGGCCCATTACGAACTGTCACGCTTTCAACTGGTACTGCACCAGTACTACATTAAATCATACTATACAGAACTATACTATATCTATACTATATTATACTATACTACACTATACTTTCCCATACTATTGTATATTGAGCCTAAAGGATTATTATGTAGTAGGAGTATTTTATCTTGTAGTATCATACACTGCACTTTACTGTGCAATACTTAAGTATACTATTCTATATTACAGGAAACTATGATATGTAAGTCCCATGTCTTTCTGGTATCACACAGGAAGATGTCGGAAGTAAGTCTGAGCTCTACTAATGCTCGATAGTTGCATAGACTGCAAAGTCTGCACTAGCACCAGTTCGACACTGTATTATTTGATGCACTGGATGAGCTGGTTCGAGTTTGGGGAGAGGCTTTTACACTCTGAGAGTTCTGTTCACCTTTGATTCAAAAGCAAAACAGGCCCATCAAACCTTTTTTTTTAGAGCAAACCTCGTAAGACATGCACAAAGTTGAGTAAATCAAAGATAAAAGGCCATCAGCGACATGTCAGCCTCGCTGTTGCTGCAGCGCGCAAATGTCCATCCTTTGAGAAATCATGCCTTTGTTCGCAGCCCTCATCGCTCTGTTGAGCACTGAGTCAGCCAGCTGTGAAAGACACACAGATCTAAACCTCCTCCACCCTCCGTTGCCTTCACACACAGAGCCGCCTGATTTGTTCTTCAGCGTATTTGTCACAGCCTGATAATCCAGATTCGCTGTCTTACTCACACACCCCTTTCAAATTTCATGTAAAGTGAGTGCAATTATAATAAACACGTGCTGTATATAGTTTTAATAATACTAAACAGAAGTCTATTTCCATAATAACCACAAATCTTAACTTAGAGTTGTAAGTTCTTTTTCTTCCTTATTGAGTTTTGTTTTTGCTCTTTTTACTATATGTCATTTTTTCCAATGTGAGAGATTTTATCTTCTCATGTCTGGTCCGACCTGCATTATCTGTTATGGAGTGTGTGTGTGTGTTAATGTAAGTGAACACAGACTCGTGTTCAGAGCAAAGTAACGAAATTTCTCGTAATCAAAGCAGAGACGCCACAAACCCGTACTAGTTAGAAACAGCGCTGAAGTCGAGGGTTCGATTCCCACCTGGATCAACAATAGCGACCACAAATACTGAAAACACAACGTTCAGTTAACTAACGTGACCCACTGTGGGTTTAAAACGATGTTTAGAGGGATCACTCACCTGGCGAGATGAAGATGCAGTGGGAGAATCCTTGGTCTGAAGATGAGAGTGTGACAGGCCTGCATTTCAGCACGGAAGCTTATTTGGGTATGAACTCACTGCCTCATCTGGGACTTCCCCCTGTGCATGATGAGGATCCCCCCACTGAACACAGAACTCCAAGGTTAGACCAATGCACTGCAAAAAGACTTCTTTGTGGTTTGATAACACTGAATCACAGTAGATGTACAGTAATTAGGATGTTTTGACAAAAATATACTTGTCAATAGAAAAGTAATACATAATGTGCAAGATCACAGTGGTGGAAGAAATATTCCGATTTTTCCCTGAAGTAAAGATAGTAAAACTACAATATAACAATACATAAAGTATGTAAAGCAGAAGCATTCATAATCTTACTTAAGAAAAGATTTAACATCATATCAATATACTTAAAGTCCCAAAAGTAAAATTACTCATTAAGCAGAAGGATATTTTATTGTAGTGGATTATAATCAGTGCCACATTCATTTGCGCATCACTTTAATGTTAAAGCCGGTGAAGGTGGGGCTAATTTAACCTATGATGATGCAGTTATTTATTATTTGAATTATAGTTTGTATGAACATTTTAATGTGTAAAGTAATGACTTATACAAATAATTGTAGTGGACTAAAAAGTTAAAGGACTAAAAGTTATTATTTGCATCCAAAATATAGTGAAGTAAGATTCATGCAGGCTCTCTCTCTCTCTCTCTCTCTCTCTCTCTCTCTCTCTTATTATTGTTATTATTATTATTCTAAATTGTCCATAGGTGTGAATGTGAGTGTGCGTGGTTGTTTGTCCATATGTGTAACTTTGTGATGGACGGGCGACCTGTCCAGGGTGTCCCCTGCCTTCGCCCGAGTCGGCTGAAGAGGATTAAGCGTTGTATAGATAAAGAGAGAGAGAGCTTGGGAAAACTTTGGCCCCCTCAATTGGTGCTTTTTGACCTTATTGACTCATATTTGTTTGAAATGTTCCTCTGCCGTCATGATGATGCTAGTTTTAGGAAATAGATTCTTTTCACAGGATTTCGACGTCTTAGCAGGTTGAGGGTACAAATGAGTCCATTCAGGTTTTCCAGTTCTGAGGTTATTACATTATTTATGCATGCTGGCTCACAAGCAGTCTACTGGGACACTTAATGAAACTGAGACGCTGTTAATTATTCGCACATGTGCTTTTCCTGCTATGAGAAATTAAAATGTCTAGTGAGTAAAAAAAAAGTCCTATTGACAAGCTTTTCACATAGAGACGCAATTATGCCCACTTTCTCAACATTAGTGTGAAACTGCTGGGCAATTCCACAGCATGTGTTTTACTCTCCACTGAGCGCGAAGCAAGATGTCAGTGTTTCGTCTCTGCTTCTGTTCTCACAGGAACCAGGATCTTTCTGGCCACGTGCAGATTAGTTTTAGACTGAGAGTGAATACAATGACTTATTTTTAACATGGAGCATGAACACCTGGAGATATTTAACATGTGACCCAGATATAAACAGAGATTTATTTTGGTCCAAGGTTCTATAAAAAGTCATTAAAGAGGTCCATTTCCTCAACTAATAGTAACAGTGATTATTAATGATGTGTTTAAGTCAAAGTGTGTAAAGTAATGAAAGGAAACCAAGATAAGAGTAGAAGTCGAAATTCCATAATGGAGACGATAATGGTAGATCACAACAAATGAGAAAGAGATCAAGAATAAAAAGCATCAACTTTGATAGAAAGATTTCGGTTTCGAACACCACACCTGACTCTGTCACTCTGAGATTTTCAGGGAGACTTCGCTGTGCAGCTGGTGTCGGAAATTCTAGGGTGACAAGTCATTAAAAAGGTGTTAGTTTTGTTTTACAACAGACTGGTTTGGTTCTGCTTTGTGACATTTGAAACTGTTAAAACTGAAAACAACAAGGTCGGACAAGAAGGTCAAATAATCCTAAGGGTTACAATAGGGCCTTCGCCACTTTAGTGTGCTCGGGCCCTAACAAGAAGGAGTGGATGAGGGTGCATGGTTAGGGAATAAGGAAGTAGATGTTTGTTGCAGATGCCATTGACGTCAGAGGTCCAAAAGCAGGTGCAGTTGTCTTGGTAAACTTATGAGTGTTTTAGAAGACATAAATGTCACAGAGTTATTTACATCAATGATGGACTGTGCCCTAAAATGAATTGTTCACTACTTTTATAGTCCTGGTTGGATACACACAGTTGGTTCATGGTTGCAAAATGTCATTGCAGTTATGCTACATTTGGTGCCTATGAGTCATCAAACGACAGCCACTTCCACACACAGTTTATAACAGGTAGTCGCCCATCTTTGACTTTTCTGATCAACAAGTAGATGCCATTAATGCATTGAAGAGCATATGATCCCTCAATGGCTTCCCACCCACAAACAAGTTAGAGATACAAGAACTGGTCCTGGGTCTGGCTTATAGAATCGTCAAGGAAGTAGAATGAAAGCCAAGTACTAAAATGCAAAATCTCTGAAATTGACAGGATACGAACAAATAATTAATCTTTAAGTGCATTAAAATTGCATTACTACCCCTTTTTTTTGGGGGGGGGGGGGGTTGCAGTAACTAAGCAAGACATCCACTTCGGGTAAATCTGTATGTAAATCATCTGAATTCAACCTTGTGTGAAACCCAGAAATCCAGAGGAACACCAAGAAGGAAGCACAGAATTAAATTATGACTTGACCATTTTGAGTCACAGTGAAACCAGATTACAATATATTTACATATTTGGAATCTGTGCTTAAGCCTTGTAGATGCAGAAAGGCCAAAGTAAAGATAAATATTAATGTATAAGCACAGATAAGTAACATTTCTGCATATTTTGAATCAATGTTTTGTTGATCGAAGATGAACAGTGCGCACAATCATACTACCAACTTGTTTGCGTGTATCTTTTCAAAGTACTAATGAATAGATTTGATGATTATTACAGCTTTTTAGGTAAGGATGAGGCAACATGACAGCGGTAAAAGTTTTTTAAAAAATATATAAAACTTATTTTATCCTGTTAATCTAAATATTTAGAAATACCTATTTCAGGTTACATTGTGAAAATGTTAGACTATCAATTCCTTTAAAAAATGAAAGAAACATGACAAAAAGCAGGAAAAACTGTCTTAAGAAAATTGACTATGTGCAGAAATGTTTTTGCTACAAAAGTTGATTCCTATGAAAGAAGTCCACAGAGTGCTATGCATAGAAACTGTCAGGCATAAATAATGACGATGCCAGGAAATAAAACTACAGATGCACATACTGTATATATTTGCATTACCGCTTACCTCAACAAAAACAGACAAACTGAATGATCAGAAAAGAATAATTGCAAAGAGGAAGGATTATTTATGTCTGTTCTGATCACTAATGAATGATGCAGGTGAAGCATTGTCCAGTCTACAGCCTGCTCGTACATAGTATTGTAGTAAAAAGCCCAAATGGCCAGTGATTATCGTGAATCCAGAGGTGGACAGAGAAAGTAAATCAGCTGTTTGTGTGGACTGGATCACACCTCTTAACCAAACAACCACCTTCAGAAACCTGCACACCCAGAATAGACTCAGTGCAGATGGGTAGTCAAATTCAGAAGAAGAAAAAAAAGGAAGCCGGTCCACATGAGGAACAAACAGAAGAGTGTTAAATGGCCAAATCAGGACTAAATTGATCAGTTGACAGACTATGCAAAATTTTAGTGAGCTAAAGACGTACATTTTTTTTAAAGGTCTTGTCTCACTGACATATTTGCATGAACAACATCAATAAGTAAATATATACATATAAATTTATCGTGGACTTTTGTAGGTTTTGAAAAAGTTTTTGAGAATTTAGGAAGTTCTCATATGAGTACTTGTTAAATACAAACTTAGGCTTTTGTTAATGAGCTCTTTCAACACAACCACACTGAAGCACGACACTCCAACAGTACCAGAGTCTGACCAGTAGATGGAGACAGACGGCAATTTTTGACACTCGAGTGCAAGATCATTAATAATTTCCAACTTAATCTCTGCTCTTGTCAAGGATTGACAGAAGCTTACATGCACCATTTTCACCGCTGAATACTCTCTTTATCCTGTCCAAACACTCTGTTCATCACTCCTAATCCTGCTTAATTATGCAGGGAGGCAGAGCAGTGGTAAGAATAGACAAGAAAATTCCTCTTTTCTAACTGGTGAGAAAGCGAAGTGGGAAAGATAAGAGGCTGAAGCCAGATGCAGGTAGAGGATTCGGAGGGGATGAGAGCAGCCTCGCTGTGAGACATAGAGAGTATTGGCGAGTGCGTGAACATGTTTGATCAAAGGATGAGAGGCCACATGCTGCGCGGAGCTTCCCTGAAATTCGTGCTATAGATGATGAACGATGATCTTTGTGAGATCAAACGGGCCGCGTTGCCGCTTTCACGTTTGCTTTCTTCATCAGCGTTACAATACTGATTTCACTTCACATGTGTGGAGTAAAACTTGGCTCATTACAGAAGAGTGGGAAACCCAGACAGACAGCATACTTTCATTTCATTTGTGCAAGCCGAGGTCATGATATCTGATGTACTGGGTTGGTTTTCGGCGCTCTCGTCTTGTTCCTCCCAAACGATCCGACCGATGCGAAGCAGCCCGTCAAGCTGCATTCATCATTCATGTCGATCTTCTTGCAAAGTAGAGAGTCTGTTCTTGTGAAAAGTACCTGAACCTGATCAACAGACGACAACAGAAAACATCCCCCACCTGATTGAGCTGAGATAATGGAAGCAGGTTAATCACTCAGATCCTCTGATTAGGATTAAAACTGCATAGAGTCGATGGTTTTACTTTGTCAGTTAAAAGAATAGAAATTAATCTTTTTTTTTATAATAATGGATAAATGAATCTTCAAGTGGTTGCTCATAACCGACTTTATAACCCGATCCTGCAGTGACACTTAGCTCCACAGTTTTAGCGTCTTTCGGCTAATTGTTTTGGTGATCAGGTCCTGAATTTTACTGTTGTGGCTCACTCTCACAGCTGTCCAGTGAAATAGCTTTAAAGACTAATGTCCGACACTAAACATCAGTGGCTGACAATGTTACAGGTGAACATGGTGGAACATTTAGCCTCTAAAGAGCCTGATATCTTAATAGTTATCGGAGACCAAAAACAGAGCTAAAAGGAGAGCAAATATTGGATTTATTTATCAGGTAGTCAGAAAACACGACCGCAAATAAAAGCTGATGTTGCGCCGTGTCTCTCGAACGTGTAACTGTTTGCTGACACATCAATCACACCAAACTAAAAGGAGACATGTCATAATGTGGTCACAGCTTGTTTGCAGTTTTAACAAAGATAATTAACATCCATTATATATATATAAAAAATGGACGCCTACACTGATAAAATGATTAATAGAGGGAGGAAAACGTGAAAGCTTTAACAGATTGAATCCTGTGTTAGGTTCAAGGGCTGCATGACCAATATCCAACCTTTCAGAACACACTGAAAAAAAATATGATAGTTAAACTGAAAACAAGACTCCTGCTTGGCTTGAATGGGTTTCACCTGAAACTTTAATTTACTACTAGAACATCTTTTGTCCTCTCCATCCTGTTCAGTACCAATACCTCTCATGTGTGCTTGTATGAAGTTTTCATACGCTCATTCTAGTTTGGCCTACTTGTCTTAACTTTGTTCTACTTTGAGCCACTATTATGCAACAGAACAGAACTTTTCTAAAGATTTTTCCAGTCTGGTGTGAGAAGTCATTTTTTACATCTAGTTATAGATAAAGGTCATACACTCGGAGGCTTCATCATATATAACCAAAGCTTTGGCCCATGCTGACCCGTTAAATTAAATCCATCGCACTGAGGGAACGAGAGCTGCGTTCGCTGACTTTTTTTTTTTTTTTTTTCACATTGACATTCAATCCCGACTCTCCCAAAACTCATATCTATCTGGCTAGAGGTGGGTATGAAAATTCTCGTCCTACTTTGCGCATTTAATCTTCATTTCCATCCTCTCACCTGCCACCACCACAATAAAACACCCTCAGGCACGACATTCATTACAGAATACATTATTTGTTTCCACGGCGAAGCTGAGTCCTCAGCTCTGCCGATTGGCACACCGCTCATAGTCGTGAGTCATATGGAGGTGACTCAGGGGTGTTAAGAGGAGCGATGTGAGGGAATGTTGCAAGTAGGCTCGTGTGTGGAAGACATTACAATTGAGCCTTACCTACTTCTACGCGTCAGGGGAGGTCTATATAAACACACATTACACCAAAGAAAACATGTATTTGGTATGATTGTGTCTCAAGGAAGCTCATGAGATGATTCAGATTTTCAGCTACAACTTTACACAAAATGATTGTTTTTAATGCAGAAGCCTGGTAAAGCATTCATTTTGGGATTTGGAGATCAAAATACATCAAGACATAGAAGCTGAAGGAAAAATCCATTATGCAGATTTGGGATAACGCGACACAGGTGAAACAACATACACAGGGACGAGCTGCACAACCCGGCCCAAATCTTCCACGTTAAACAGCATCTTATATAAATCACTTCGAACGTTCGAACAGATGATAAACTCAAGAAAAAGCTCCAGCTCTCTGTTCGCTCATCTGCACATCCCAGTTTATTTACATGTGTGAGGCTGCGGGTTGATTTACTCTATGTTTAAATTGTAAAGTTATGATGAACCAGACGACCCACAGTGAGGATGTGAGGTTGAGAACCAGTTTGAAAAATAGCAAAGCTTCTCTTTAAACAAGAGTCTACAGCCACAGTAGTGGTTCTGTGAGGACTGATATGAAGAAAAATGTTATCGTCGACAAACATGATCATGTTATAATTAGCTAATTATATGTTCTTTGGTTATGTTTACCATGGTCGCCATCTCATTTTAGCATCATAGCCTGCTGGCATTTGCTTATTAGCAGTCGACCCAAAGTACAGCTAAGGATGATGATGGAATGAAAAATAAGGGGATCACCAACATTAGTTCAATACATCCTGTGGGAACCATGAACAAAATTTCATGGAAAAACTGGACGTCAATAGATGATACTGACATCCAGTCTGGACCAAAGCTGGCATGGCTGAAAACAAGTTGTACAGGGTTACATTTGGTTGGGAAGGTAAAGCAAGACTAGGTTGAATATGTGTTGTTTTAACAGCATTTGTGTTGCTCTGTTTCAATGTAAGTAGATTTTGAAATACGGTCACTGAAATGCTGATTGTGTTATATGTTACTTTTAAGTTGCTAAAATTCCTTTTCTTTTCAACCACATTTAGTTTTAACCGAGACGTCTAGACAGCTTTTTATTGCATTTCACAACACTTAGGGTATGAAATAGTTTGAACAGGATCTGGACCTGCAGAAGTCAGGGAGGCTCAGCTCAGCAGGACTCTGCCTAATTACATGATAGATATCTCATCTTTCACCTCTATCTTTAGGACTATGCACCTTAATTAACATTTCTGTAAATGTGTCTGTACGAACCAGCTGACTCACTTTCAAATTCTCCATTGGGCAGTTGCTTGAAACCAATGAGGTGATGGTTCAGATTTTACAGACAGAAGACAACAAGATATAAAGACCGCAAGGGCAACAAAAGACAGTGCAGAAGCCATGCAGAGAAGCAGGAAGCAGCAAAACATGAGCACAGCAATTAGCATTAATATTCACTGTTCAGTGCACGCAGAGATGCAGGCAACAAAACACAGCCGAGCAAGACAGATTATAACCGCTGTCTGACACATGCAGACAGGAAGAGCAGCAATAAGATGCAAATAAAATGCAGCAATCATAAAGGAGATCTTGATAACATGTTAACTGTAGTTACGAATTAGTCACACGGTGATATCACACACCTCATACATAAGCCATGCAGCACAGAGCTGTAAGACACAACTATAGAAGAGCAAACCACATTGTTGATAACTTGTAAACAGGCTGTACAAAGTTGACCTGGCAACTGGCAAGCCCTTTATTTTACATCATTTGCTAAATCTACTTTGTCTTAGTTTCATTTCTCTTTCAGTTGAGTGAAAGAAACTCATGTGAGGTCTCTTCTTCTTTGTCCAACCTTGAGCCATGTTGCGACATAATAAATGATGAAATTTAAATCTTCCGTTTTTGGGAGTTCCTTCCCAGCCACTTGAGAAATGCAGGAATTCCACAAATCCCACATCAGGTACCATCTGTACACAACATAGTGAATTCTGTATGATGTGTTCAGGGACCATGGAAAAACTTGGAACTCCTCCAAGGAATGTATTCCTGGAGGAAGGATCCCTTCGAGCTGCAATTCAAGGAACCTTTTAAATTATACAGTCGTCATCATACATAGTGCATTCAGCCGAGTGCCCACACTAACACACACCCGCACACAGGCTACATGTGCACATGCAATGACAGAGAAATACACAGGTTTGACCATGGGAGCAGAAACTGGCCTGCATTTAAATTGCAGAAACAAGAACATTGGCCCGTCCATTACAATCAATGATCACATTATATTCTATGCAACAATAAAGAGTCACAAATAAACATCTGCGTCTGACATCATAGCACACAAACATAAGCCATGTAAGCTGGGATAATAGTACTAAAAATCATATACAACAGGTGTGTGTTATGTTTTGGTTACCAACATGTCTGCATAGGGAAATGAAGTCCTTCTTCTTGCAGTCAATCAACGTGGGACCTTATTTCGGAATATCAGTTACTAGATAACAGCAAAAATCAAATCATGTATTGATCCTGTTTGAATTGTGGCATGAATTACACGTGATGTTTGTCAATGTAATAATTTTGCAAGTCAAGTAAGTTGCACTTTGTCATGAAGCTGTTGACGTATAAGACTGGAAAATATGTGATCAAAAAGACTCCACAACCAAAACTCATACAAGTGATGTGACACTCGCTTCAACAAAAATCCTGAACTAGTAGTGATTTTCACTTTCATTAATACTTTTTCCTTATGAATTGTGCCGAGGTGACGTCCATGTTGGTGACAGTGATGTATATTGTGCGAGACGAGAGTTGTAGTTCAGTGGTTCAACATAAAACTAAATGGTACTTTAAGATCTTTACAACAAAATGTGACTTTCTTCACTTGCAAATTTATCTTTTAAATTGACAAATATCATATGTCTAATTCATGACACAATTCAAATGAAATCAAAAAACAATTTGCCGTTGATGATAATAAATTTTTTTACAATCCAAAATAAGGTCCCATGGTGTCCTCTGGAGAGGGGACGGACTTCGTCTCTCTATAGTACAAAGGCCTTTGGTTGTTTGGCTTTTGGGAGAAACAGGTTACAATGTTGTTTTGCTGTACATTGACATCATCCAGTGATTTTATATTCAGCTCCAAGGCACATAGATAAAAGTAACTGCACAGAAAAGTACATAAAAAGTACATCCATGGCTCCATGGCATATCCATTGCGAATTTCCTCAAGGGGATGAATAAAGTATCTACCTAACCTAACCTAACCTGTACACTGTCAGAAACAAGCATGTAAGTTACAACCAGCTTGGCCAAATTTCTCTGTCAGGATTATTGTGTGAAATCTGTCATGTTGAAAACCCACATATCATTTTATTTCTTCAAAAGAATGACTCGTATTTGCAGCTGATAACAACTTATGAAGCTACAAAGTTGAAATTCAAGTCGACCTCTGTACCTTTTTTTTCTGAGAGCGTATCTAGAAAAAGAAAAAAAAAGGTGGCACCCAGTATGTGTGTAAACCTGGTGTAAACTGGTTTTGGCTAGTGAGGTGACACAGACGGTTGCCCATGCAAAGAACAAGCAGAGGTTACCACATAAATACATAGAGTTAATAGTGAACGGTGCATCCTCAGGAGTGCACGTTCTAGCCCTTCGCAAATCAACTTGTGTTTTTTCGGAAAAAAGAAACGGAGCAGGCAGAAGTTTCCCCCTCCTTCCTCCGCTTCTGCCTCTCATCTGTACACTGTACAAGAGCTAGCCGAGCCCTGTGTCGACCAAAATGAGCCCGCCGTCTTCAGCGTGTGACCTAATTTCTGAGACACCGAGGTCACGATTTCACCGAAATGACAAAAGAGGCCGCCACAACGGGCGCCGTCTCTTCGCCTCAGCCGTCCTTGCAGCGCTGCATTTACACTGGTTTTGGCACAAACCGTCTTATCAGCATCTATTAAACATCAGAACTATCCATTAAGTACATTAAGCCCATTAAGTATGTCCAAATAGCCGCCGGCATGGTGCGTCTCCTGTGGCATGCTTCAGTGGATTTCAGCTGAGTTGAATATGGGTGGGTGTAAAAAAGTGTGTCAGCTCGTATTATTCTTCACCAGCTGTGCGTGTGAAAGAAAGAAGGGGAGAGAGAAAGGAAGAGATAGAAAGAGAGAGCAGGAGCAAAGGTAATTAGCTGAAGACGATGAGAGAACAGTCCTTGTACTACAGACTTGAAGATGCTAAATACCTTCACTCTAAAGCTTGAGAGTGTGAAATGAGTTTTTCATGGTCACACACAAACACATAAACACGCACACACTCGGCACAGAGAACGGAGAAATAAAGTTATCCAGAAAAATATTGCATGTTTCAGGATGATTCACAGGTTTGCTTCATGTGATAATCTAGTCTAATTAGACTCCCAAAAACTAAACACTTTTGATCTCGGCTGTGTCACATTATTACACACACACACACACACACACACACACACACATACTGGGTCAGCATGATGCAGAACTGTGTCACCCTCGTCACCTTCTGCATTACTCAGACAATGGTGCAAGCAGCTTATGTCTGTGCGACACATTGAGCAACAAGTTAGAGAGTGTATAATTAATTGTATGTGTATGTTGTATAGAGATCATATGGAACTGTATTGTACACACATGCCTACATATGTGAGTGTGTGTGTGTATTGTTATTTTGGCCTGTGGGTGAAGAGGCTGACCCTGCCACAGATACTACTGCTAGCGGTGACAGCACAGAGACAATGTCATGACAAATTATAGACTGTGTGGTCCACGACCAACTGGGAGACATCTATCCGTCTGTGTGTGTGTGGCTACACGTAATTATTTTCTGCAGTGGCCCCCCAGGACAAGCCCTGTCCGGCTCATCTCGTTTGATCGCGCTGATTGATGGCTTCTGACTTGACTGATACGCCGGGACGAAGCAAATCCGACACTGCAGCATATGGCGCCTGACCTTATTACTATAGAGGCTTTGCAGTTGTTTGGCAAATCTCCCAGCAACCAGGTGTGGCTGCATCGTGGAGGTCCTGTTGGAGAAGTTGCACAAACAGCCTGATGGCTAAAACGGAAACAGACGTGGATGTGAGCTCATTCATTCAGTGTTAATGGAGTGATAAGGTTTCCGAATTCAGGTTGTCCTTTGTTGTAGCTCTAATAGGAAACAGGAGCTTATTGGAGCCCAGCTAAGCACACTGGTAACACATCTAAACATATATATATGGGTATTTTACACGACTGAAGTATGTAAATTGTGACTTCAAACTCAATTAGGGTATTACGTTGCTCTTTAAAGGGGCACTCCACCACCAATTTTACACATCCAGTTTTCTCATCTTGAGGATGACTACTCGCTCTGAAAGCACTTAAATAATATCTGCTGTTCTGGAAGGAGCACTCCAAATCTGATAAAATAACCATGCCAAGTCATCGGGGTAATCTCAGTTTGGGTTTGGAGACTGCAGTTATATAACAGAATGTCAGTGGATGCGGAAATAAGGATGCAGAGTTCAAAAGATGAGGGTCTGGTGATAGATGTTATGTCGTGGACTCGGAAATGTAGGATCCATTGTTAGTGGAGCTTGACCCATACTAGGACTAATATTTAGGATATCTTTGTTCCCTACTGTTTTTGACCCTTCTTTTAAAGGCCTGTCTCTTTTAAAAGAAAACCACTGGAGTCCACCTTTAAGCGTCAATACAATGGGCTGTAGTGGTGTATGACTATGTTGCTATCACCTGCATCTGTTCAGACAACAACAATCTCTCAAGCTTTGTCTTCATGTGTTGTTAATAGATACAATACATAAACAAGCTTTCATTCTTCCTCCTACTCTCTGTGTATCCCCCCTCCCCTTCCCCTTCCTCTTTGACGACATGACACATTTTTCCTGGCTCCTTTGAAACTTTTGCAAGCACACGCCGGCCAAACCAAATGTGAACACGAACTCTTACATTGTCAAAACACAGCACTTTACAAGTAGAAATGGGCTTTTTACAATGGCACTGCTGGCACAGGGAGCAACTATTATTAAGACCAGGATACAGTGAAGTAAAGAGTACACACGATGGGTTTCACAAACATAGTTTCAGAGCTGTCCTTGATGCGTCATGACAATACAGAATTTTACATCAGGGGCTGCCTTTGAATTTCGTTCAGTCGTTTTGGTCGGGACACAGAGTCGTCCATGTGCGACGCTTCCTCTCCCCCAGAGACTGGCGGAAAACCATTTTGTATATACAAAGTCAGGCTGTTTTACAGGGAGAAAGGTCAGAACGGCTGGCAAGATGTTTTCCCATCCTTCTACTTCATCAATAATCCAGGATGTTAAATTCAGAGTTTACGGATCAATGCGGCTCCTCCCGCCGAGATGCCAGCCGTGGAGGGAAAAGAGCATCCTTCCTTTCACAGAAAATAACATGTTGTGTTAGGGGGGGTGTTGCCATTTTGTTGCCCTGTTGATTATGTAAGACCAGACTAATCAGCTGGTATGAATAAAACATGACCCTGAACCTATTCAGGGTTTCTGATTTTCCTCTGTTTAGAATCACAGTGCTGGCTCTTTTCCACTGACTCGTTTGCCCAGTTTCTTCAGCAGTATTTCCACATTCAGACAAATAAAAACTCCATCATGGAGGGCATGGGTCAATCCCCTCAGATCGCTCTACCATAGGTGAACTTGATATTTCTCCAGTGGGTCCGCAGCAATCCACAATCCGATCCCGCTTCTTGTTTCGATTTTGGTTCAGTCTGTCTGACGTCGATAGAAACCTCTCACTGGCAAGCGCGAACAAGACTCTTATTCATGTTTGATTTCAACACGACTTGTCTCTACAGCGTTGAAAATCACTTCAGTCAAGAGACATTCTTGCTCCGCCTCGGGCAAACCAGCTCAAGTTGCCTCATTAACCCAAATATCGGGAGTTTTGGGTTGGAGTCAGTGTACTTTCCCTGACCTCCGAAAACCCTTAGGAAATTGTTTACTTTTCACTTAGACTTTGTTCATGTGTCAGTGTCCATGAGCAGCAGTTATTATATCATCCTCCTGCCCCCGCATCTTTGAACAGGGGTCACTAGCAGTGCACTGGCGGCCCATTACTCTGAAGCCCCAAGCACTAGTGCTCAGTCTCTGGCCTCCCTGGATGTGGACGCCCGTCCTTTCCCCTCAGATACTGGTCTGCAGCTCACCATTGAGCAGGGCGGCGTTGTGAGTCTCCAAATTGGCGTTGATGATCGCGGCATCGTTAGCCATCCTGCTCCTGTCTGCCCTGCTGTCGCTGCGCTCTATCTCGTCCAGGCCCGCCACTTTTTTCAGGCACAGAACATTCTGAAAGCTCTTCTTGAAGTTGTCTGACAGGAAGGCGTACAAGATGGGGTTGGCGCAGCTGTTGGCGTAGCCCAGCACCACCACGAAGTCAAAGGTGCTCTTCACAGCAGAGGTGGGGTTGATGGAGCCAGTGACGGAGGTGACGTTGAAAATGTAGAAAGGCAGCCAGCAGAGGACGAACACCGCCACCACGATGGACACCATCCGTGTCACCTTACGCTCAGAGCGCTTGCGCTTAGTGGATCCCACTCGTATGCCGGACGACTTGACCTGGCGAAGGAACGGACAGTCAGTGGCTTGAAACCTCAGACATATAAAAGCACAGTGGTCGTACGATGAGACCCAGTAACATCTTAAAATAATGGTTGACAATCTCCCCTTTGAGGATAATAAAATCTCTCTATTTGCCTCAATTGCCAAGATTTAGGCACTGTCCAAAAATGAAAAATATCTGTTCCCAAACTAAAATGCAAAAACACCACATTGTTGTTTAATGTAAGGTCGTGTGCCAGATTCTTTCTGAGCCAGGGAACGGGACTTTAACAAGCAAGATATAATGTGTTAATTAGTGAGCGCTAAAGATGCTGGTGGTGTTTTCATCTAAGCCTTGGCAAGAAAGCAAATGAGTGTCAAACTACTCCTTGAAGAGAATTATTTTTAAAATCAACTTTCTTAAAGTTTCGATTTCAGAGCTTGAATGTTAGAACTGTAACCAAGCATTAAGTGTTAACTAGCTCACAGCCCCGGGAATCGAAAAATTTCAGTTACGCAGGCATTCATTAAAAAAATTGCAAAAGACAGAATTTGGAAAACTCAATAATAATAAAAAAAATAAAAATTTACAAGATGGCTTAAACCCACCTGACACACACTTTCTTTTTTTTTGCTCAAACACATAACAACTCTGATGTCTTATAGTAAAAGTTCATATTAATCTATAGCTTTGTGGTGTTTTTTCATGTGTAACATTTAATGACTCAAGCAAAAATGACTTTACACAACATGCACTGTCTTTGGCTTCTTTCACGAGACAATTAACTGTGCAAAAATTAGTGAACACTGTTGTTCAGTTCCAAGTTGTCAACTGTTAACGAAACATTTTTGAGACAGTGACATTTTAAAATTAGCCGTTTATCTAGTCCACGAATGAACATGATCCGAGCGGCCAAAAGACTTTCACAATATTGGTGACAGTTGGGTGTTTGCTCAACCTTCTAGTTGTGTCCTAGAATGTTACCTGAATGTCCTGTTACTGAACTTGGAGGACAATAGAGACGCAAAAACAGAAAATTATGTGAAATTATAATGTCACACTTGTGAGACAGGGCTGCCACCTCTCATGCACTGAACATTATTTGCATGTCAAATAAGAAGAAGCCTCAAAGCTTCTGCCTGAAAAATATAATTACATATGTGAAACAGGCTTTTTCTGCACACACTCTCAACATCACGCTGTTTTCCCAAGCTCCCTTCATTTTCACATCGATGGCAACTTAGTTGAAAAACAAAACTTTTACTGCAATTATAGTTTAGTTAAGATTAATTTGACAGTTATATCTTCTCCTGCCACTAAATGTAATCTGAGTTTTCTCAAAACACAGCTTGTGATCAAGTGGTTGTATTGGACTATATTATATATAGAGAAATGTTTCTAATGTTTTGCCCACTCCATTTCCAATTATGAATGTAGTCCACAGCATAATAATTAACATCGCTCGACACTGTCAACAAAAACTAAACATCTTCCTTAGAGTAGAATTTCTGGCCGATCTGTTTTATGGCATTGGTTAAATCATATAGATTTACCATCACTTAATAAATGCATTATACTGTACTAAAGCATTGTGCTTTGTTATTGATCCCAGCTCTTATTTATCAGGCAGTTAGTAGCTTAATTTAGCTGCCGAGGTGTCAGAAGATGAATTGCCTTTACAGTCTGTAAATATGCATGAAAGCACCTCTGGCATAATCAATAAGAAAAATATGACTAATTCAAACTAAGCTATTCAACAAAAATTTCTTTCCTTCTCTTCTCTTTCTAGGCTGGCTTTGTAATTTAACCAAATGTAGTTTATTTGTTTCCTGGACAAATTTATCTTGCAGCATCCACTGTATTTGAACAATGCGTTTTTCTCCTTCATCTGCTTTTCATAGAAGCAGCTACAACCCTCCAGATTCTCCTGAGTACTCCTGACTCCATCAATTCAGTAGAATGAAGAAAGCATTCTCTGAAATTAATAAATATTCTGGGGGAAGATATCCTGGTTAGGTTTGGTCAACGATGTCTGGAGGTTTACAACGAAACATATTCATCAGTGACTGTGATTACTGACATGGCGTTTCATCTGTAAATGCTTTAAAAATTTGAATTTCCTGCTGAACTTTTGAAAGAATATTCCTGTGGGTTGAGAAGTGATGGCCTCGACCCCCTGCTGTGGCTAATGTCACAGACGGCCAACTCATAAAATGCCCTGACCGCTCCAACAGCGAATCTCACTCCAAACTAAATTGAGACGTTGGCAGCCCGGGGTGGAGGCAGGCTCTCACCTTGACTATAATGAGCAGGTAGCACAGGCATATAACTGCTAGTGGAAGGAAGAATCCAATGAAGAAGGTGTAGAATATGAAGGCTTTGTAATAGACATCCTGGGGCTCCGGCCACACGATGACACACACTGGCACCTTGTTCAGGCGGCTGAAGATCATAGTGGGCAGGATGACTAACAGCGACACGCCCCACACTGTCAGGTTAATTAGCTTGGCTACGCGGGGCTTCCTCCATTTTGTGGACTTAATGGGGTGGACCACGGCCAGGTATCGATCGATGCTCATTACCATCAAACAGAAGATGCTGGTGAACTGGTTGAGGGAGTCTGGGAGGAGGAATGGAGAAAGAAAGGTGAGGATCTATTAAGTAGCAATATTAGTAATTGCATGTTCTTCTTATTGAAACAGGAAGTGAAATAAGTGAAGTGGGACAGCAATTGCAACTACTGTCTAATATAGCTGCATGAGAAAAATCTTAAATGTGTAACATCAGTTGTTTCAAAATGCACCTTTGCATACCTTTGCACCAACTGTCATTGTTATTCAATACACAATACACAAACAGAATTTCAGGTTTCTGCTCTGCACCTACCTACAGTCATGATCACCCTGCAAAGCACCTCTCCAAAGGGCCAGTGCACCAGGGCCAGCTGCAGGGCGATGAATGGCAGGCTCATCATGCACAGAACATCCGCCACCGCCAGGTTCAGGATGTAGATGTTGGTCACCGTCTTCATTTTGGCGTAGCGCAGGATGACGTAGATGACCAAGGTGTTGCCGCACAGCCCCACGGCGCACACCATGAAGTAGATGAAGGTGATGACCACCGAGCTGGTCTTGTCCTGGTGCGGTTCCCCTGCCTCGGAGATGTTCAGGTCCAGGTCGGACTCGTTCCCCTGGATGTAGCTGTCGTACAGGAGGGGCTCGGGGATGGAGATGTTGGGGGAAGTCGGGAGAAAGGGCCACTGATCCAAGGCCATGATGGCTGGGAGAGGTTCAGGATATCAAGAGGCTCAAAGCGTCTAAAGATCGTGAGAGGTAAGGGGTAATGGTGTAATCATAAAGGGGTGTGGATACTATTGATTTTGAGGATATTCTTTTGCATGCTTGAAAGCATTGATTGTACCCCACAAGGCTGGAAATAAGGATCAATGGACTTTTAAGGTAAGCCTAGTGGACTGGGAGTTTGAGACTTCAGGGTTTCAAGGTTTGGGATTTTAGGGATTGGGATGACTAGGGATTTTCATCAACGAGGAACCACACGTATCACATCCCAGCTGTGGAGAAACAGTAACAGAGCAAGGTAGATCTAAGGAGAGAGAGAGACAACAGGGTGAAAGAACTGTAAGTATGACTAAAAACACAATATTTCAAATGACAAAAAACAATAGTCTATCAAGATCCATGGCAACAGTTGCAAGGTTACTTTGCACAACTGCTTTCATGCCTTCAATCAGAGTAAAATGTTCTCGCTAGAGAATACTCCACATATTTTCTTTACATGTTTTCACCTCCTTTATTATCCTCAACACTAATTAATTTGGGTAATTAATTTGGGTCTTACCCAAACCCATATTACTGGAGCTTTTTGGACACCTTACGTCACTCAAGCCAAACACACGTGACCTTTATGTCATGACAGTGATGACTAAGGGAGATATCTAGTTTAAAATTTCTCAAACATGTGCAGGCAAAAGTCATCACGACTTCTACTTTAGAGATTTGTATTCAAAATTTCAGCTGGATCTCACCTTGGTCTGCTCTTTTTCTGCCTCAGTTCAGTTCCACAGATCCCTCCCGCCCCCCAATGCTAACTGAGCCCAGCAGTCTGGGTCAGGCTTGTGCATATACGTGTGTGTGCATGTGCCTCCCACCATGTATGCATACATGCAAAGCGGTACACCTGAGCGAGGGCACCGCGCTGCCGAAGACAAATGTTTATTCAATTGATCTCGGGGACAAACAGCTCTGACACTGTGGACGGATCGCTCACTCTTCCCCCCCGCAGTGGCAGCAGCTGGCTCAACATGGACATTAGTCCAGTTCCTGCTTTCATAATTTACCTGAGTTACATGTGATTGACACATGTGGGCCTGGTCACCGTCCCTTTTGTGCTAATGAGGGGCACTGTGAATAAAAGGTTGGGTTCAATTACTTGTCATCACAGAGGATGAGGAACAATGAGCTTGTGTGGTGAATACTGAGGAATAATTGTCATTTTTATTAATCTCCAAAGTGTTTGTCCTTGATAAATGAATGTTTGATTTCTTACAATAGTAAAAACTAACCACAGATGCCCAACAGGAATTAGCAGAGCCAAAGAGATGTCTTTAAACTTTGGATTGTATCAGCCCATCAGACAAAAAAATTCAAAGGTCTTTGATTCTTTTTTTTTTTTTAGCACCAAAACAGTGCAACAGTGGCAATCTGCAAACTCTGCAATGGAACTTGTCTCAACCTGATTTCATGAGTTGTTAACCAACCTCAAAAATATTAGTCTAAGTGCAGAATTTTAGAAGCCAAAATTATCTACGAGCTATTTTCGTAGCTCACCCTGTGATAGAAAATGCACAGCACTGTATTCTTATACATTTAAGGGGTTGTAATGGATTCAGATACAGTCAAATTCTGATATGCTAAATGTTTCGATTAAAGTGCTTGTTGATAATTGCACCAGTGGTAATGGCGGACCATGCCACTGACAATAAAACCTATATTGAATGAATAATAGTTAATGGTAATAATGGTAATTGCATTGAATATTCTGAAAAATGGTTGAACACAAATATGAAATAGGGTCTAGGATCATTACTTTAACTGCGAAATCCTGCACAAAAACAATCCTCTATCTGTCTCTATCAGCTTTTACAGACAGATATTGGTGGAGCTCCATTATGGGCATATGTGCTCGAGTGTGTGTGTGTGTGAGAGAGTCAGTGAGTGAGAGAGCTACAGCGCGCAGAAAAACAATATGCTCCAATAATACATCCACTAATGAAAGGATTTACTGTGTTATTTGCTAGCTGTAGGCGTACACTAATTATTGTGAGCACTGTGAGTGTCAGCATTATTTGGTAACATCTTGCAGTTTAATTATAACGTAGGGTAATTGTATTATTAAGTGAGGATTCAGTGATCTATTAGAACTCTTGCAAAGGAAAAATACAATGAGACTGAGACTCAAAGGAAAGCGTAAATAGCAGGATGGATGTCAGGAGTGTGTATTGAAGCTCAGCGCTGCCTCTGTGTGTGTGTGTGTGTGTGTGTGTGTGTGTGTGGATGAAGCGATGCCAGGGAAACAGCTTTGATGCAGCCTCTCACTAACCTGCAGGCTGCATGTGATGAATGTCCAGCTCAACAACAGGAGACTTTTTTTTCCATCCACAGTGAAGTGGAAACTCTCATCCAATGAGTGAACAGGTTGGTTTTTATCTGTCTTCTCAAGGACGCTTTGACATAAAATGGCTGCAGGAAGGTATCAAACCTTTGACCTCTTAAAGAAAAGACTCTCCATGACACCCTTTATAGGCATTTCCCCCCACATAATTATGTACTTCTCTATTAGAGTTGGACCTGATTTAGCTATTTTTTGCTCATCTACTCATCCACCTTCCTCTTGAACCAAAAAGGCACACACAGATTTTGGCACGCGTAAAGCACGTGTTTTGATTTGGAGACGTTTTTACCCGTTTATGGTTTTGGGTGCCAAAAATTAAATAACCACTGGCTCATTTTTTGGCACGTGCGTGTTCTTCATGACAGATTAGACAAGAATATGACTCTTAACACACAAACTAGAGCTGACTGTGTGAGGAGCGCGTTGCGTTACGCACAGAAATGCCTGTGGATGAGGACAAATTTAATAAGCACGGAATTCCTTTTTTCAATCTTTTCCCCATAAAAGAGTCACTTACTTCAAGACAGAAAACTTCACACTCATATCAGGTCCATCGTGGCGGTGTCCTTCAGCAGAGAAACCCGAGTCCAGCCCCTCCGAAGCGGCGCTGCGCTGCCGGTCCGGTCAGCCGCATCCTCTCCATCCACCTGCTTCCCCCCCGCTTTACGCACGGCGCTGGCGCTCCGACGCCCCCTCCTCTCCGCCTCCACCACAGCTGCTGGGTGCACTGCTGATCTCAGGTCATTTTAACTCCGCAAATATTCCTCGTTTGTTCACCCAAACTTTGGCAAAACCGAGTCTGAAAAGGAGACCGTGGCGCGTCCGGACTTGGCACCGAAGAGTCCCCCCCACCCCCCACCCCCCTGCGACGCGTCGGTGAGAGCGGCGGCAGGGACGCACAACCGCACCGGAAAGAGAGAGAGAGAGCGTCACCCTGTGTGCGTCGGTGTCCTGCAGGTTGCAGATTTTGAGTCACGCAAATGAGTTGACTCCTTTTCTCCCTTGCATCATTAAGAGTCCAGCATTTGTGTTGATTAATGCAAATTGTGTCAAAATAAGACAAATTATAGGTGGATTATTTCAAGGAACTGAACCTTCGTGCAACAGTTTTTTTCATTGGATCTCCACATGCATCAAGATGTCCTTTCCTTGATTCTTGCAGAAAACATCCACAAGCATCCACCCAAAGCTGCAGCTCAAAAAGATGCCGCAATTAGACTCTCTTTCCAAAATCCACCAGCTTCCACTGCAATTACTTCAAGTGTTAATCCAGGCCTTCCACATGCAGTGCTCAGTCAATGGTGCATGAGCCGGCGGCGATGACACTCAGGTCTGGAGGGCGAAGGCGATCCAGCAGCCACGCTTCCGTCCTTATAAAGGGGGGGGGGGGGGTATCAGGCCCTTGGAGACAGTGGGTAACTTCCATGACCTCTCTCAGCCCAGAGCTCCATGAGAAAATGATCCACCCTTCCTCTCAACATAGACAACAGCAGTGCTGCGATTTTACTACCAGCTGTTGTCCTATCAAAGATTAATAGTTCTATTTATGTCCAAAAAGATATCAGGGACTCAGAATAAAGAAGGGTTTGTGAGATGGTGAGAAATCCCCGTCCATGTCAATCAGCGCAACACTCATGATGGTTATTGGTTCAGGGTGGGTTTGCCGTGCCGTGGTTTGAGGTCAACAGCGGATGAGTCCACTGTTGTGTGGGTCACTGAGGACCACAATTCACCTGCAAGCACCACTTGTAGCTTTTTATTACATCATTTAAGGGCTAGTTTGACATTTTGGGAAATACGCTTATTTGTGCTCTTGCAGTTGGATGGGAAGATTGATACCACTCTCATACTCATATGCATCTTGTATGTGTGATTAATATGAAGCTAAGTGTACAGCCAACTGCCAGTAAGTTTAACTAATGGATGTATGAAGAGAACTGGATACAGCATTGTAGACATTCATTCCTATGAAAGTTGGTCAATGGTGCATGAAGGCAAAAAACTGGATCTTCCACATAGTTTTCATGTTGTGTTGCCCATATAAGAAGTACACTTGCCTTAAACGCCACACCACAACGGCTTCGTCACAGGCTCGCTCACATAAACGACGTTTGCACACTAAGAGCAAAATAGTTTATTAACCAGAGATGTGTAATTTATAATGTTAATTTAATAATCAGATGCATTGCTAATGCCAATGCAACAGAGGTAAGATAACAGTGATAATAAAGTGTGTTATTGCACATGGTTGAGGTTGTCCATCCTGAACCTTTTAGCGTGCACTGAAAGCAGATTGATGCTGTAGATGCATTAGAGAGAAACCCACTCCTCGACCAGCTGTCTCCTCTCTTCATGGGTTTGTCTGTGATGTGATTGTAACATGAGCAGCATAATTGTTTTTCACCATCACAGATACCAGACGGTTAATACACAACGTTAGATGATACTGTTTGCTGTGAAGAATGGGTTGTTGGTGCATTTTTTTAATCATAGTTTTTGTCAACAAAACATTGGTTGATGAAGCAAAATTAAATGATAAGAATGCCATTTACGACAGGGCTTTCGATGACCTGAAGAGTGCCATCACAAGTGAATCCGTTCTCCACACTCCAGACTTCTCCCAACCATTCATACTGCAAATGGATGCTTCTGGTGTTGGACTGGGTGCAGTGCTTCTGCAGGAGGTATAGGGTGAGAGGGGTCCTGTTCTGTTTCTGAGCTCGTGGACCAGGAGACAAGGTACTCGACGGTGGAGAAGGAGTGTGTAGCCATGAAGTGGGTCATTGACTTACTCAGGTACTACCTGCTGGGACGCCACTTTAGCCTAGAGACGGATCATCGTGTGTTGCCGTGGCTGAATCGGATGAAGGACTCAAACATTCGCCTCACTGGTTGGTACCTCTCCCTGCAGCCGTACAACTTCATCGTACGGTACAGAGCATAGAAAACCAACTTGGTGGCAGACTGTCTCTCCAGGGTACATGAAAATTGAAGTACTGTACTTCTTGGAGAGGGAGGGGGGGGGATGTAATGATGGACTGACGTTACTAGTTGGAGTTTAAACAAGTACTTTGAAAGTACACAAGCACACCCAGTATTTTTAAAACATGTTTATTGATTTATCCGTTGAGCTGATTTTCTTTTGTTTGGAGCGCATGGTGGCAGCCATGATGCCAGGCTACTCCATCTTGGTTTTCACCTGCAAATAACAAAGTAGCAGGTGATTCAGAGCAGTAAATGGTGTGTGTGAGATAGAGTTGGAGCAACATGTCGGTGATTTTGGATGACAGTAAGCAAAAATAAGATAACTACGAAGGTGCATTTTCTTGGATTCCCTGGTTTTTTCCTTCATTGTTTGCCTCTGTTGCTCAGGCAAGTTGACACCATTTGATAAAAATGGGATTTTCAAAGCTGTTTAAAAGAAGATAGTGAATCTGGCAGGTCATTCCACTGTTGTAGTGCCATAAAAGCAAAAGCTGTGAAAGTCTTTCATCTGGTCTTGGGACCAGGAGGTCTCTGCGTGAAGACCTCAGACTGTGTGCAGGTTGATAAGAGGAGAGTTGGTAAAGACAGAAATATAATCCAGGGCCAGGACATGAAGTGCTTTAAAGGTAATGAGTAGGATTTGATAATCAATTCCAATAACCTTAGAAGGGGGTGGACATGTTCTTTATTCCCCCTTGGTTTTGTTAAGAGTCCAGCTACTGCACAGTTCGACATCCGTGAAACATTTTCTTTTGCCAATTAAAAGACTATTAATGAATGAAAATGACTTGAAAGAGATGCAAAGCAGCTGCAACAGCTGTGTCTCCTCTGTTGTCTGTGCACTGGGTCCTGGCCTGTGAGGCCTCGCCTGTCTTGTCCTAATGTGCACTAAAAGGAAATCATTCAAACTTGTATGAGGGGCAATGAATTAAAAAAGAGTGTGTTTTGACACTAATTAAAAAATATTTTTTTCTCAAAGCCAAGCAGCAGAAACAGTGTCTTCTCTTGTGGTTTTGCGGCTGTCATAGCGATCAGAACAGAACAACACATACTCACTCCCAGCGCATCAAAAACCGACGCTTGGCCTGGGCCCTTAAGCGTCGGTTTCTGACGCATAAGGTCTCCCCCAGCCTCCTAATCAGACGCAGCAGGTTAGCAACACAGTCTCACTCCCAGTGTGCCAGAAACCAATGCTAAAGGGAATGATGCTGGGATCATTGAAAACCCTAACCCTAACCCCCTAACCCGCTGTGTGTGTAACACCTTGTGTGTCAGAAACCGACGTTAAAGGGCCTTGACCAAGCTTCGGTTTTTAACATGCTGGGAGTGAGACTGTGCTCAATGGAACCCAGATGGGAAAATATTCAAAGAAATATTCAAAACTCAGTGACCTTGAGGACGAGCCGTTATGTTTCTGTTTATCCACACTATGTGATCCGGTTGATGTGCAGCACCTTTGCACTGGCTCTGGCACTGGGGGCATCACGTGTGTGTGTGTGATATTATGTGCAGCAGCACCTCGCTGTCACCGGGAGTCAAGGTGACAAACAGCAGACAAATCACATCACGACGAATGCTCACTTTCTCACGACAAGCGCAGCATCAAAGTTCTGTGTTTTGTAGCAGCTCCGAGTCAGTCGCTCTTTGGAGATGTGTGTTTGTGTGGTGAGTGCGCCGGGGGTCATGAAATGTATGTGAAGCCGGCTGAGAAGAAGGAGAAAGAACAGATGGTGACAGGATAACAGGGATGAGGCATCGGGCTGCAGAAGGGAAAAGACGCGTATTGAGGTTGACACTTTTCTCCAGCTGCTTAATTCTTTGCAGCAACACCTTGTCGACACAGAGAAAACAATATGCCAGCAGCACAACATCAGCAGCTGCAGTCCTCTGTCTGTGTCCGTCCTGGATCTGTTCAAACGGATTTGACTGACCTCACAAGCTCAAAGTGCACAATCGTTGACTTCAATGAAAAATAAAGCTTTCAGTCAGCTTCTCTTTGTGCTGCCGGCGTGTTGCTTCTCCCGCGGAGGAGCAAGAAAGGAAAGAATGCCAGAAAGTGACTGGTCCCAGTTTTTGATCTCTCCAGTGTTGTACCCGAACGCGTTCAAAGAACGTTCGTTCATGAACTAACTCATATTTTGGGTGAACGTGAACGTCCCGTTCATTTTTGCTTGATGAACGTTAAATTGTGAACGCACTCATTTTGCTGTTTCTTGAACGGCACTCTGATTTCGTTCAGATTACGTTCGTGCCAGATTTCAAGAGCCCTCGGCGAAAAACCAAGCTAAAACAGTAAAAACACATGGTAAACGACCATTAAAATGTCGCGGATAACCACCCGATCTGGCAACCGCAAGTCCTGCCTGTCGCTCTACCAACTTCGTCATCAGCGGTCGTCAGTCTCGTCACAATTCACATGTGTGCAAGGAAGGAGGATGCGTTTACTGAGAAACTAATTCCCATACAGTCGGGAATTAGTAGGGATGAGCCGGATACTCGTTTCAGACGAGTATCCGTTACGGATAAAGCATGTTTGACGAATACGATTATGATACGAGTAAAATATGTTAATATCTGTGTTCGTGCTGAAGGAAAATCCTCATTGTGGAACTGACTGTCTTCTCTCTGCGCTCTGTGATTAGCCAGTCACACACAGCGCCCGCCCCTCCCTACACAGACACGTCTCTGCCATAGACTGTATGGTCTCTGCACGTCTCTCCCAACCTGCTCCCAACATACGCGCGGTGCATTTGACAAGACAGAGCTGAAAACGGCTCGCGTCGCGTCGGTAAATGCCTCCGCTCCGATTTTTTTTTTTTTTTTTTTAACCGTCTGCTTGCTCTTAGTTTGGCTGGTGATATGAAGTCAATTGAAAAACTTTGCTCGTACTGAACGCGGCGCTTTTGAGAAGAAGTGAACAAGGCTGACATATTATTTCCCTGTTTGCATCACTGGATGTTTGCATGAATCATGAAGTTCACACAGATCATTAAAAAATAAACAGTCTCACAGACCATTTACACACATACACACATATAGCTGTAGCTGAACACACAAAGTAGCCTATATTAATATTTTTATTGTATGTGGCTGCATGCAGTATCTGACACTTTCTCTCTGCAGTTCATGAAAATAACATTATAAATCTTATTGAGATATACTGTATATAGGCTTTGAATACAGTAGATTAGCAACTTCTGATCAATCCATATCAATTTCAGACTTAAAATAATGTACAGTTTTAAGCCTCACCCATTTCTGCACTCACTTCCGGTTTAAGCCCCGCCCACTCCGAATACAGATACAGATACAGATAATGTAGATGGTTGAACAGATACGAATACAGATACAGATAGTGGTGTACTCGCTCATCCCTAGGAATTAGCTCGTAGCTCGTGGCAACGTAAAAAAAAAAAAAAAAAAAACTAAAAAAGAACGAAATAGTTCATTTTGGGGAAGCATGAACTTTAGTTCACAATTTTGAATTATGAACGATGAACTGAACTAGTTCATTTTAAAAGGTTTGAACTGAACTTTGAACTAGTTCATATAGAAAGTGAACTTTCCCAACACTGGATCTCTCTTATCTGTAACAGACCTTTACCCTTCAAACTAGGCTTTGTATTGACTTAGACGCGTGTCAGAGTTGAAGGCCAAGTGAAGAGTTGTTGACAATGGACGTTCAAGGCTAATGTGCGTGTTTGTGTGGAGCGGGAAGCAAAGTGTGTATCAGCTATTTAAAAGCACAATATGCTGTTTTAAACGCTCATGTATCCAGATGAGATCATGGCCCGACAAACAGCATAGTGCTTCACAGCTTTGAGTGTTTTCATTTAATTTGTTCATTTTCTTTCAGTAGGATTCTCAGTGGGTGGTGGTATTGAGCAGTCAAATCAATTTTACAAAGCATTTTAGGTGTAATGTGGAGCTGGTTAAAAGATTGCTGAATTAATTTTGTACCACTTTCGGATCATGCCTCATGGGTCAGGGCCTGATACCAGACATTCTGATGTGTTTTCCAGTGACAATCTGCTGATTCTTTCTTCATGACTGTCTTCTTTTCTGTGACATTTTTTTTAAGCTGTCAGTGATTTTCAGCTCAATTTTGTTTCACTCTTGTCTCTTACATAAAATCTTCATACAAAGGAGAAAATGTCACTTTTCTGGACACAAGGTGCTCTCTTGAGCCTCTCTCTCTCTCTCTCTCTCTCTCTCTCTCTCTCTCTCTCTCACACACACACACACACACACACACACACACACACACACACACCACAGTAATGGCTTCTATAAGTTCACCTGGAACTCCCAAACATCAAGTATGCTGAGTCAGACCTTTTTAGGCTCCAGGTAAGTTTCTGTCTGCCATTGTTTTTCACACAGAACCTGACTCTTGCTCACGTCAGCACTTGTTCCAGCAGACCTGTGTCTGACGGGCATATCGTCAGTCAAAAGCACTTTACCTGACTGTAGCCTTTCTTTAACAGTCTCATGTTGAATAAACAATGACACAGAGAAACGAGAGCCTGGAAAGATAGAGGCTTATGAAGTTCAATTCAATTCAATTTTATTTGTGTAGCGCCAAATCACAACAAAAGTTATCTCAAGGCACTTCAAGTCAAGACAATACCCTTATGATATTACATATAGAGACCCAACTGTTCCCATCATGCTTCCTTCCTTTTAACAGGCAGAAACAGGCTCAGTGATGGACAGCCATCTGCCATGACTGGTTGGGTTGAGAGGGAGGGGGGAGGGGGGAGGGGGGGACTCTGCAAGTCCGGACTCTGCAAGTCCAGTGACATACGAAAGCAACAGGAAAGAAGAACACAAAACTAGGAGAGAGGGAAGAATAGTAGGCTGCATTGATGGGTTATGAATAGATACAGGTGGAGGAGAGTGAGAAGGAGAGTGAACCTCAGTGCATTGAGGAAAGTCCCCCGGCAGTCTAGGCCTATAGCAGCATAACTAAGGGATGGCTCAGGGCTCACCTGGACCTAAGTCTTTATTTATTTCCAAGATTTTAAACAGAATTACATGCGACATCATTTTGCGTGCAGTAAATTACTTTCAAATTTACCTGATCTTTTATTGTTGTATTTTGGTATGAAAACCTGCATTTTTTTATTCTTTTATTATTAAGTACTGTGTTGGAAATAAAGGTCTGTCATTTGTAAGAGAAGAAAATTCAGTTTACGTGTGAACAGATGAAGCAGCTCTGTTTTGAATGCACAGACCGACACATGTTCTTCAAAGATGCTGCCAACCAGGAAAACACATCAGTCTGAAGGAATATACATCACAAGTGGCATCGTACATCAGCAAATGCACTGACGGCTAGTTAGGTATAACGTGGTCATGACAAACTGTTTAGTCATTTAAACTTGTGCATGCGTACGTCTAATACGGTGAGACTTTAACTGTTTAAACGGCTAAATAATCAGTCCTGTCTCCACCCTCCATAAGCAAGTTGCGAGCTTACATAAGAAATCTCTGCTCATCCAGACAACATAAAGTATGATCGTATCATGGCCGCTGGAATATATTTGAGGCACAAACCTTCGAGGCTCTGCGCAAACATTTCTCAGAATGTGAATCATCCTGAGATGACAAGTGTTTTACACGCTACTATGTTATTGCCGTGGCCGGACTGTGATGTGAATGTGTCATGAGTTGAGGGCCCGCGCGGTCACACGCTCCGTGGATTGATGTGAAGTACCACTCAGCTGAATAGCAACCGTGAGCTGTTGCTCTGATAGAGCGTCTTCATTAGCCAGGACTGAAAGTGATGGAAGGTTGTCAAGGAGCACAACCACAGGCCATGAGCTTCATTTTAATGACAGTGACAATCTTTGGAAATTATAGTCATATTCTGCCGGTGGGTGTTAATGTAATTGCTTTTTATTTGTTTTTTATTTCAGTTCATTCTCGGCAGAACAGAGCATCAGTGATTGATTCTCACACATCACAGCAATTTTCGGCTTCCAGTCTCTTTCGGAATGCACTTTAAAGTGTTTTTAATCACAGACAAGCCTTGAAATGATCTGGCGCCGTGGAGCTCCTCACACTACACTGCCCAAACAGGCCCCTCGGGTCGACCAGTTTGGCTCTTCTAACCATTGCAGTCCAGGCTCCATTTACAGAACGGCTGGTCCTAACATCTGACTGTTTTTGTAAATATCTGCTCATTCTGAATGGCAGCAGCATGTTTCAAACAAGTTGGAACAGGAGCAACAAAAAACTTTCAAAGTTGAGGACTGATCCAAAGACAGCTGTTTGGATCATTCCACAGGTAAACAGGTTCATTGGTAACAGGTGATAGCATCATGTTTGGGTATGAAAGGTTCATCCTAGAAAGACTCAGTCGTTCACAAGCAAGGATGGAGAGAGGTTCACCACTTTGTCAGACACATGATTGCAGAAAGGAGATTACTACATGGGCTCAGGGACACTTCATAAAGCCATTGTCAGTAAACACAGTTTGCAATTGTCCCTGATGTGTTTTACGTTTTTACATTTCCTCACTTTGAAAAGCACTTTGCGCTTATTTCTTCAAAAGTGCTCTATAAATAAACATTATTATTATTATTATGTGGCATTGTAGACTAAGGGTGCATTTCCAATTTCCTATTTATGACTGTAGGAAATACTTTTTAGTATGAACTTAAGTGTTATGAGGCTCTCACTCTTTTTAGCCTGTGACCTCACAAAGCATCCATTCTTACATGTGTAAAATATTCAAATGTGATTATGTTGGAAAAATATTGAGTTTTCTATGTGGGTCCAAACACAGTTTTTCATGGAATTACATATAGAAAATGGACATAAACAAAGCTTTTAAACTGGAATTATTTCAAAGACGCCAGACACCAGTGGAACCTTACTGTTATTGCACAGAAGTTCAATCATGACTTTTGAAACAGTAATTTAAAAAAAAAAGAAAACAAAACTCCACAAAAAAACTTCCACTCTTTGTCTTTTTACAGAGCTTTCAGCCTCACCTTGCAATGTTTGCCAGCTGATGGAGTTTGTTGAGCTGTCATGGAGTTGGCTCAGTAGTCTTAGCAGACAACTGATAGTTTGACACTTGACATTGGCACTAGTTCTTAATAGATGTTGTGATCTATCACCTTTTCCAAATTGTGATTCACCTCATCCACCTGATGGTTTTAGACTTGTGACCCTACTTGATTTTGTTACTGTTGTGAAGCCCCAGTGGCCTAATGGATAAGGCACTGTCCTCCTAAGCCAGGGATTGTGGGTTCGAGTCCCATCTGGGGTGACTGACAGCAGAGTGGCGCAGCGGGAGCGTGCTGGGCCCATAACCCAGAGGTCGATGGATCGAAACCATCCTCTGCTAACACACTTTTACTGACAGCTGGGTCATCTGCCTTCGCTGACATTGGTGATCCTGGACAGCTGGTATCATGAAGCAGGTGATCAACTGGCTCTGTTGTCAAAGTACTGGCAAAAAGATGCTGTCTTGTTCAGTGGGCAAACAACTTCCAGCTTTTTTTTCAGCATTTCAGCTGTAATCTCTACTGTATACAAACCATTACAGCCTCTTCTCCTCTCCTTCCTGGTCTTATTACAGACATGTCTCAAACAACTGTGACCCCTCAACTTACACTTGGACGCTTCTCCTCTGTTGTCCACTGACACTAACCCTGTGAATGTCAAGGGTTTATGGGAAATGATGTTCAGGACAATAGGCCACACACTGTGAGTTCGAGTCCCATCTGGGGTGACTGACAGCAGAGTGGCGCAGCGGAAGCGTGCTGGGCCCATAACCCAGAGATCGATGGATCGAAACCATCCTCTACTAACACACTTTTACTGACACAGTGACTCAGCAGGGTAATCCAACCAGAGATAATGATCCTCATCCTGTGTCCTATATCATGAAGAGTGTTAAACTAAACTGGGCACTCTGGGTCTCAACCAACCATCACCCCCTAACTCACATATGGACTCTCCTTTGTTGAACCCTGATGTTTAGCCTGTGGATGTCAAGGGCTTATAGGAAATTGTGGCCACAGTTTTGTCTCCAGTTCTCTGTTCTGTCAGGGCTTCACTGGGTCTCCATGTGTCTCCGGTCCTCTTTGTGTTCCTCCATTTTGTTTCCTCTCTGTTTCTGCCACAGAAGCATCAGGAGCCATTGTTATGTAAAGCCACATATTGTCCTTCCCATATTGTTGCTTTTTAGTGAAACTCACTGCACATCACCTCTCATCACAGAAGCCCCAGTGGCCTAATGGATAAGGCACTGGCCTCCTAAGCCAGGGATTGTGGGTTCGAGTCCCATCTGGGGTGGCTGACAGCAGAGTGGCGCAGCGGAAGCGTGCTGGGCCCATAACCCAGAGGTCGATGGATCGAAACCATCCTCTGCTAACACACTTTTACTGACACAGTGACTCAGCAGGGTAATCCAACCAGAGATAATGATCCTCATCCTGTGTCCTATATCATGAAGAGTGTGAGGCTAAACTGGGCACTCTGGGTCTCAATTAACTATCACCCCTCAACTCACACATGGACTCTCCTTCTCTGTTGAGCCTGATGTTTAGCCTGTGGATGTCAAGGGCTTAAAGGAAATTTTGGCCACAGTTTTCTATATGGATATGGATCGAAACCATCCTCCGCTAACACGCTTTTACTGACAGCCGGGTGGTCTCTTCCACTGCTCTCTGATGGACACAGTTCCATGGGTCAAGCCACATTCATCATCACTCTGAATGTATAATTCAACCAGTCATCCTGTCACAGTTCTGCAGTCAAGTTTCTGTTTAGACTTTGTTTTTGTTCAACCTTAGTTTTATTGTCACGTTCCTGCCGGCCATAGCTCTGTCTTTGCTCTCAGTCCAGTCTCTGTTATGCCATAGTCTCTATACTGCCATAGTCCCCGTACTGCCGTAGTCCTGTTCGTGTCTTGTATTTGTCCTGCTATGTTCTGTATTAGATTTGTGTCTCAGTTTTCTTTATTGGATTTGTCTTAGTTTTCTGGCTTAGTTCTATATCATAGTCTTCTATCTTTGTTCTGTCATAGATTTATCTTAGTTCCTGTTTGGCCTTAGTCTCTGTCAGTCTCTGTTATAGTTCTGTTAATTATGGACCTGTTCATGTCACTGTTCTTTCTGTTTAGTCCTGTCATGTCATTGTCCTGTCCTGTCTTAGCCCAGCCTTGTCTCATGTAATGTAATGTATTAGTTCTGTCTGTTCTAGTTCTGTGTTCTGGTTTCTGTTCTGTCCACCATATTCTATATCCAGTGTCTTGCCTCTGCTTCATGTCACCTACCAGCCACACCCACCTCATCAAGTCACCTGTGTTTCCTGTTGAAGCCAATCACCACCAGGACTAAGTCAGTTCTTTTCTGTTTGCCATTGCTGGATTGTCTCTTTATGTTCCTGTTGTATTTATTGCCCTGTCTTGCCCATTCCTGTCGTTTTTTGTGTGTGAATTTTTGACATTCCTTAACCTGACCTTGCTGTGAGTTTTTGTTAAGACTTTGTTTATTTTCATAAAAGCATTTTTTGCATTTGAGTCCTCGACCACCCTCCATGACACATCCAGTGTCCTGTATCACAAACAGTATTAAGTTCAGTCTACCACTATCACAGTGGACGACTGGAAAAAGCTGATTGACTGATGGTTGTCCACAAATCAGAAGGTTGGTAGTTCGATCCCTGCCCCCTGCCGTCTACGTTTTGAAGTGTCCTTGAGCAAGATACTGAACCCCAAATTGCCCCCATTGGTTGTTTAGGTCTTTAACTTGACTTGGAATTTGTTAGTCTTGACTTGGGACATTAATTGGAGCAGACATGAACTGCAAAACTGAAATAAGGCTTGTGGGATGGGAGTTAGTTTCACTATTCGTCACATGACGGAGACAGACAGTGGGAAAAGACAAGGGAGCATAATGCTAGTCATTCTGTTGTCTTTCTCATTCTCTCCTTATCTGCACTGGTTGCTGGTTAGTTGCAGCCACCTGACAGGTGCATGATGTATGTGGACTGAGGATTGATGACGCATGGTGCAGCCACTAAAAGGAGGGCGAGAACATCAAATCAAAATCTTTGCATTGATGGTTGTCATTCTTCTGTGATTGACAGGAATGTTTTTTTTTTTTCAACAGAAGTGAAAATCCACTCTAACTGCTGCTGACCATGCAACATCTCCTTGTGGCTCCAGTTGACCTTTTTCAAAAGGATCCGCATAAATAATGTGAGTCACATCTCAGGATAGATCCAGGAAGTTGATAGTATCTTTAGTTCAGCCGCGGAGTCCCGGGGAGACCTTTTGGATTCAGAAATCTCAGCAGGAATGATGCTAAAGAGACCATCATGGACACAGTGGGGCATTAAAAGCAGCCTCTTGTTTTAAAGTCACAAAGAAGATTGACAGCTCTGTAGAATTCCAGTCAAATCCAGTACTGACAGTACCTTTATGAAGAGGACAAAAACAAGAGGACGAGAGAGATTGACAGCAACAGAGAGACATAGCAAGATAGAAAAAAAAGACACAGAAAGAGATTTAATAGTGTAATAGTCAAACTGACAAGCAGGCAAAAGAGTATTCATGCAGATGGTTTGTAGCTTGTGTATTAGAAAAACTGATTAAAGTCAATTTGATTATGGTGCGAAAATGCCACCTTTTCAAATGCAATTCAAAAAAAATCGGCAACAAGCAACACAGTCAGTTTACTGGAGAGAATTTCTTCAGTGTTTGAAAATCATGTGCTGCAAGGACGGCACAAATCACGCTCGAAGGCCGACAGAGCAGCCAGTAATTCATACAATTTCCTCTTATCAAAGCTCAGAGGTCAGCCATCCAAGTTTATGAACCTCTCCAAATCTTTTCAAGCAACTGAAGAGACGTGTAACGTGTAGGCTTAACACACCAAATAAATAAAATACTAACAAAATATTGGAAAGACATTTTTGGCAAAAAGGCAAATTAAGTACAAGCAGAACAAATTGAAAACCCATACTTGAAAAAAACAACGATGACTCATTTGACCCCAGCGTCCACCAGCGACTTTAAAACCTGAGAAATCATTGACAACGTATTGATTTAGTGCAGAGGACTTGGCTGGCACAGACAGAGCAGGCGGAGCAGCCTGTGTTCATTTTGTAAAATACATCCTCTGCCTGTTAGTGATACAAAGAAATATGTGCAAATTGCTTTGACAAAGTGATTTTCCCCGTCTTCAATAACAACATGAGCAACTATAGTATTTGAATTCTGTCATGTAGAGAAGGACAAACAACACTCCAAATCACAAGATTGTCCGATTTCAGTCTTATTTTCCTGTGGTGAATATCAATGTCTCGGCTGCGAAGGCCGATTCGGGCCGAGATGACAGGGAGTGACAGGTGGGAGTTTTGGTCAACATCGATTCCAAACTCGTCGGTGTCTTGTTATTGCAATAATTTTTAACAGTTTAATCAATACTTGAGATCTTTCCCATGTCCTCTCAAAGCACACAACAAATATTTTAATGTTGAATAGATGCTGGATCTCAAAGCTGAGATTGTTGGCAGCCTGTAGCTCATGGCTCTCTCTGTCTGTCTGTCAATATTACTCTCTGAAATTTTGTCCTTAGTTGAACTGATGTTAAAAATTGTTAACTCAGGAAAGAGGTATTAGAGCTGTAAACGTCTTTTCAATGTATTTTAGTCATTTCTATTACTAAGCCAATTCTATGAATCTTGTTTGGCTCCTGTTGACCTTGTACATTGTGTCTAATCACACTTTTCTTGTGCCTTTCCGCATGACTAGAACCTGCGACTTTTACACTTACACCATGCAGATCAATCGACCGGCCCGGATATGGAAGTCACTTGAAGGTGAGCAGTCAGTTTTATTATGAATGGAAAGTAGGAAGAAAAAAAAGGCACAGATGACTGCATCTGTCTGTTCTGCAGCAAAGTTCAGTTCTTTTTTGGTCAAATATTTTTATTGATTTTTTCCATTTATGGGATGGGTACAGAGATATACAAGGACATTACAGATGCACAACAGTGATCATGCCTCAAATGTATTAAACCTTGCCACATTTGAATATAATCTTCAAAACCTGCATTCTATGAATGCATGCTTAATAGATTAAGTGATGACAGGGGGGAGGGGGTGACCCCTTGGGACAGGTTCTGGGAAACATAAAGTTAGAGAATGACCCCCACTAGGTTTCTGGTTTTTCTGATTGTCTTGTTTTTCTTGTTTCACTGGGCTTTACCCAAGTAGGAGACATTGTAAGGTGTCTATATACAGTAAGAAAAGTTCACTTTTATATCACAGTAATCTCAAGACATCAGTTTTGGCCAGAACAAGTAAAATTATGCTGCAATTATATATATATATAAAAAACAGTTTATAAAAAATCTTTTGATGACAGCCATGTGGGAAATCATACTGTGGATCTGCTCAAAACAGCAGAGCAATTTTTCTGCCATGCCACAAAAAACCATCCCATTGTCAGACAGCCGGATCGTTGATCGTTCAGGTGATTAATCAGGCATTGTGATCTCCCTCTAATTGCTTGTCAAATGACCACCGATCTGGCAGAAATTCACTTGAATCTCTGCAGTGCCTGTCTGGTTTGATACAAACGAAAATGACCTGCCTGTTTTCCATCGCCTTTCAAATTACTCCATTTGTTGAGACAATCCCAGTGAAACTTGGTGTAGTATATGTGCTCCTTTCTGCTCATTGATCACATTCTATCTACATTATTTATTGAGTTTACAGATTATGTTCAAGAAACATTTTTTTCAAAAATCCAGCTTGTGCAGAGTTTAGAGTCATCAACCCTCTTCTTTATTTACTTACTTCATCAACTCATCAGTTACACCTCATCCTCAAATTCAATTTGTAGCTGTCGCCTCGTTCTTTTAGCATTATTTTATCATAATATATGTAGTTTATAACCATTTTAACCCTGTAAAGCCTGAACAATGAAATAATTAACAGAAAATTCCAATTCTATGAAACTGGAGTATTTAATGGTCCTTCTCAACAAGCAAACAAAAAAAATTTCAAATATCAATTTCCGTAAATTACTTTTTAAATTTTTATCATATTTGAGACATCATCATCATTTGAGACTCAAAGTTTCATTTAATTTCACAAAATATGTCACAAATTGATCATTCTAGTTCCAAACAAGAAGATATTTTTCATTTTATTCCACTACTTATTATTGTTATTACTCTGTATAAGCTACTATCTGCTATCATGCAGCAATTAGAAATGAATTGATGGAGCTGGCAGGTGGAAGAGGAACATGTCATTTATTTTGGCTCATTTTGTGATTCACAGCCTTTTTATGTTGCACACTGATGATGTAGGAACCTCCAAAACTCATGGATCATATATGATACATTTGCTGATATAGGGGCAAAAGGATTCTCATTTTGCTTTTGTTCGCCTTTTTATGAAATTCGAAGGCAAAGTAATTGCAAATTTCTAGAGGTAAATCTATCACCATCGCCTTGTAAACTGCAGATGAGCCGTGCTGGAATGGAAAGCTGGACGAACAGTAAGGGTGAGCGCGTGGTCAGTTTCGACACCCAGTGTTTGGTAGCTTGACTTTGTGGGAAAAACATATCGTTCCCAGCAGAAAGTTATGAGGTTTTCCAGTTAATTTTGACCAAACAGAGGAGACACAGTGTCATTAATATGAGCAGTACCAGCCTCTAGAACTCAAATATCATCAACAGAAAGACACAGTAAAGAGTACAGGACGAGGCTCTCACAGATTACCACTATATTTACCATATTATCTGGACTTTCTCTGCACCTTCTGACAGCTGAAAAACTGCAGCAGCAGGTCATCATCAGCTAAATAGATATGCTTTCTGCAGCTATTTCTGTATTGAGCGCGGATTGAAGAGCCAATCGGAGACGTACTGGGAAAGTCAGACAAAGCTCGGTACCTTATCACTGTGAGATTCAGCCCATCAACGGATCCCCATAGCACCTAAAAACAGCTCATTGATAAACATCATTGTGTTCCTGGATGATTTCCAATGGGAATGTAGATTGCTTCCTGAGAGGCACATTAATGGAGATTGATGGTCTAAGCTGCAGAATGAAGTGGAAAATTATGTTTTTAGATGATGTAAAAAGAAAACAGGAACAGAGAGGATGGCACGCTCGTGCATTGACACAGATACACACTGGAAAGATCTCGCTGTTCTGCTTTATCGAAACATAGGATTCATCTTTGTGATATATGCCTCTATGCATTGTCTGGGTCTACTTTTGAATCAAAGGTTTGAATTCATTTAAAAACACAAAAGCTTTTTTTTTCCTGCAGCTGCAAGAAGTGCTGACATTACTCACTTTGCAACTCAGCCTGAAAACAATCTTTTAAAGGATCAGATTAATTAAGTGTTTGTAAAGCTGACCCAATTATATTTTTTTGCTCACATGTGGTTTTATGAATCCAAAAAATCCATTTCACGTTCAGAAGTGTAAACAAAATCAGATAAGTGTTGATGCAGCTTTTGTGCAAATGAATGAATCAATTTTCAGGTTATTGCTATTTACCTGCAGAAAATAAAAAGTGCTAGATAAAAAATCAGGGCGGACAACAAGACCCTGCTGCCGCCTCTTCCAACCAAGACCCAAAACCTGTCTACAGCTCTGCACTGTCTGCCTTGTCCATGGCTATACTTATATGACCTTACCTAAGCATATTGAAGCACATGAGTTCGCTTAAAATGTAATCAATGCACTTGAAATTCAAGACCTAGAGCTGTTTTCGAGATGATAATCAGTTCCTTAAGATGCCTTAGACATTCATCTAACTTGTTAAATATATCATTATTATTCATTGAGAAAATCAATGTTAGGCTCAAACATGGATTGGAAAAGGGATATGTGTAATCAAATATCCTCTTCATCGCTAACTTCAAATGCAAATGATGAGTTTCAGCTCTGAGGTCCATCCACTGTTTCTGTAGCATTTTTCTGATCCATTCTCTCTATGATCCACAACCCTCTTTGTTCTCTTTGATGCACATCTTATGTCCATATTAAGCACGAGGTTATTCACTTGAAGGAGCAACAGCGACCTCAGTCATGAATTACTAATGCGCAAAAAGAATTACACATATACTTATGACAATGATGTGCACATTATTATTATCTGATTGCCTGGCTTTGCTCGCACATGTTTGAATACAGTAAGATAAGAGACAAGCGACCAACGCCATGTTTTGGTAGTTTTAGGTCATTAGAACAAAGATTTTTGACACCTTCTGAGGTGCAGATTTTTCAAGACTCTGGCATCTGTGTATCTGTGCGGTCGTGTAAAATGGAGTGTTTGGAAATTACCGCATGCTCATTATTGCCTTGTGTAATAAGCCCGTAACGAAGAACATGTTAAATATCTATAGATAAATGAATCATTGGCTAGTATTATTTGTGGGTTTTTTTGTTATAACTGATGGAGGAGAATGAGCTCAGGACACATGGTCTTCTCTGGTATTTGATGTGTCACCAATGTATGCTTTACCTACTGGCTTGACGCGCTTGTTTGATGTAATTTGAAATCGTTTTTGCATTCTCATGTGTCCGGAGATACTTTGTTAGGTCAACAAAGGTCATGTAGACATTTTTTATGCCTTTTGTATGTGTTAAAAAATTATACTAAAACATATCAACTAGCTGCTGTAAGATTTTCATGAAAACACACTCCATTGTTGATACCATTTATGGATTGCTTTTGGCCTTACCATTCAATATATTTACATTCATAAATGACCTCTCTTCATATTTATTTCATTGTCTGTGTCCGCCATTCACTGGATTCCAAATGCCTTAACACACATGAGGGATTTGCAGGAAATGACCAGCGTAAAACAATCTAATTGATAACAGCCTTGCTGTTTTGGTCCTCACTGCTCACATGCTTTACGCTATTTCAGAGTGTGTTACTGCTAATGCAGAACAGAAAAAGCATTCAACTGGAAAAACACTGGGTCGAGACGCAAAGCTTGTTCCCCCCGGTTTGCATTCGCACATCAAATATGCACCTTGCAAACAAGACTCTGGCTCTTATGTTTGGCAGCGAGTTGTTAAATGAACAGGTGACAGACTGTACACCTCCATCTTCATCTTTCACTGGGTCCTGCTGTTGTGAGCAAAACTATTAATGCGCCTTGAAATCAGATTGCAGTTATTTTTCACTATTAAAGTGTCAGTTTATTTGGCACAGAAAAACAAATACAGATGCTCTTGTGTTATATTTCTGACAAAGAAGGAACGTTTGCAGTATGGGAAGTATTAAACTGCACAGTAACTTAAGGATTACAACTTTAAAAACAATGTTTTAATTCCGATCAATTGATAAATTAAAAGACAATCATAATGTTATGGAGCTGACAATGAGCCACTCATATGACATGTCTGCTTCAAAATTAGGACTCAACAATACATATTAAGGTCATTCTTATTTTAAAAAAAAGTCAACTCATATATCAAAGGACAAACTGGTGTAAAGTTGTAGTGGTGGAGTTTATTCTTCCTATTTCTATTTAGTGTGCTGCTCTTTGCTTCACTGATTCACTGTCTCTGCAGAGATCCGTCATCATGCACTCAGTCGCCTTCTATTACATCACTATTGCAGATAATGCTGTTATTGCTAAGTAGTTACATTTGTGAATCATAAACAAATCAGTGCAACTCTCAGCAGACTAATTACCACATTCACAAAACTTCATTGAAAAATGCCAGGTGTAGCTCTGCACAATAAAAGATCTGTGCATGCGCTATGAGCTGGAACTCTTTCCACTGAGCAGATGTCGGAGACATTTAGAAATTTTGGAAAACATGATCTTTATATTTTGAACTTCCGTGCCTTCCAAGAACGCAGCAAAGTGATGATAACTCCTGGCTCTGCTCGCTGCCTGTCCTGCTGCCATACTGCAGCTCTGGCTCAGGAGTTTCTTGTTTTTGTCGCAAACATGTCATTTTTGGCCGGTTGTCAGTCCTGTTGCGCAATCGGAAAAAAAATGGGATGTCGAGATTTAAAAGGATAATTCCATTGTTGGGAAATGAGGTGAGGGAATGACAGGAATGAGCGAGGAGGAGGAGGGTGAGGAAATCGAAGAAGAGACATGAGAAAGAAATGATGAAACGCCTGACGCCAGCCAACTGTGTAAATTGCCTAACTGACCTTTATTGATCCTTTCCTCTAATCACATCGCGGACAACCACGCACATTCGGACACGCAGATGCACACACACACACACGCTCGCTCTCAGGGGTCCTATCAATATTCTTTACTGAGAAACCTCTCAGGCAGTTTGCATCTGGTCTTAATTACACAACGACGCTGAGGGTTGGATCAGTCAGACCAAAGAGGACCAATGAAAATAACTGCTGTCTGCCCAGTGCTTTAATTAGGACCAACACACACACGCAGTCCACATAGGAACACACACTTGAGACCTTTTGATTAGCATGACCTTATGGATTGTGGCGTAACAATACACTGTAAACCTGCAGCACATTTGACTGAATGGTGGTTAATTGAACAGTTCACCACAGGTTTTGTGAATCGCTTAAACACATCATACCTGTGGTTTACGCCTGGTATTTCCTGCTTTTTCACAACAGCTGGTGGTTATTATACTATTGAAAAAAGCTGACTTTGTTTTGCGTCATACAGTATGTGTTGATTCAATTCATTGATTCACACATTCAATGAGCCAAGAAAAACCCCAGTGTTTTATTTTTAGATCTCAGATAAGTCACTTAAAGGAGCAAAGTTACATCGATGCTCTCATAATCCTTTAAATAAATTCAGCTGCCAGTTAGCTTTTCTCTATTTGGCATTTAGATCTGCGATGATATGTTGAAACATTACTTATATTTAACTCACCTGATTGCACTGGTGCACTGGCCATGCGGCACAACTAGACCAGTCCCGTTGGGCCCCGGTATCTGAGGGCCATTCAGCCCAGTCTGCCTCTTTACCGGCCATGATCCGGGACCGTGTGCAATCACAACCAAGCAAGCAGGCCCTGATGAATTCCCAGGGCGCACTGCAGTTTTCAGAACCAGACCCTTTGAGGTGTCTTGGCGGCAGCTCTTGACATGTGGCCTGTTGACGTTTCCATAAGTGATTTTCTTTTTCTAATTAGTTTAAGACATCTTATTAAACAGGATGATCACTACACTATTTTTTCTAGAATTTTACATGACCAATGTGTTCTCCTTTATTTGTGATTTATTTATTTAGAAAACCTTAATATTGCCATGGAATACAATACTGATTACAAACAGCTGTTAGCACAATACATTTAAGGTAATGTCAGTGTATATCTGCTGAAATTAATATATCAGTATGATGTTTTTGTACATTTGTTACATGTACAAAAGACAAAAATAAAGTCAATAATCAGATGAATCCAGGGTGATACTGCAGAGGGATTTAAATACAATTACATTTGTGGACATTGGCCACTTTACTTCACTCGAGTCCATGTCCAGATTCAAGTGTAGAGGAAATAATCAGTCCTTGTATTTCTGAACAAGTTAGTGATGATTTTTAACTGACCACAAGAGGATGCATGAGACAGATGAGCAACTTTGATCTAGTTCTAAAAACACTGAACGGTGAGTCTTTTTCACTTGTCTTTGACTGTTTTTGTTTTGACTGTCATTTTTTATTTTCAAATATGAATTTTTCCATGTGCAAATTGTTGAAACTGCACTTTTGCTGTTTGCTCCTCTACCTCCGTGTGGTGGAGGCTTTTAATTTGAAAACTGTGTGGTCAGTCGACAGATGAGTCAGTGCCCCCAAAATAATCAAGGAATAAAGTCATACATTTTTGAGTAGGACCACTGAACAGTTAAGAACTATCCTCCGAATGGAAAAAAAAAAAAAAAGCTTAAAACCAAGACACATCAGACAAGAAACTGGCATCTAGTGGCTGTCAAAAGAACTGCATCTCAAGTCTCACCTTTGGGTTCAAAATCCAGCGTTGGCGCAGCCAACGGGCTCATGACACAACACAGCACACTTGCCCCAAACCCTGCCCTTCCTGAACTCCAGCACCTCACCCCGCCCCCACCTCAACGTTCAGAGGCAGATAACATGAGCAAGGACTCAATGACACCCTGAGGTAAACCTGAACACCTTTTTTTTAAACAGCAGTATCCCTTTTTGAGGTCACAACTGCAGACTGGAAATGATACAAAAATACACAAAACAGATAATGTTCATGATGTCAATGATTTATTTTAGGGGCATTTGGCTCTTTATTTGATGCTTAACAATGAAGACAGGCAACTCCCGAGTCAAACCCAGACCAATGGTTCATCCCTCAGGTAAAGGCAGATTGTTATTTTGATTAATGTTATTTTCAATAGAAGAGTGAGTAACATAATAAGACACAAGTCATATTAATTTATTGACCAATACCAGCAAACCTTTAGGTGTTCGATGGGTGACGGAAACACATGTAAGCAAAATAAAACATCAGATGTCACCATTACTGCAAACTAACTAATTAGGCCTTGTGATATTATTTCAAAACCGTCGTAATACCAAACAATTTTCAGCTGCCTATTTGTGAGTGTTTTGCGCTCCGGGGCCCACACCGACGTTGGCCTCCTCCCACTGTCCATCAAATTATTCTTCACTGTTGGCATCTTTAAAGCCTGATGTGGCAGAGTTTATTAGCTCTTTTATATAATAAGCAGGCAGACACAACTGGGTCTCAACTAGCAGGCTTGACATTTACAGTGTCCTTCCAGTTCACAGAAGGCCCTCTAGGGAAACTTTCAAAACAGATGGTGAAGAAGACGCCTCAGTTGTTCATCATACAGTAGAAGACCACGGCGTCCCGGAAATAGCAAGATTCTCTGGACAATTTTCCAAAGGACTCGCAGGATAGATCTGGGGGTTTGTGAGATGATCAACTGGCCAGGAAAGAAGACGTTTAGATTTTTATACATACATTCCATACAATATTGTGTAAGTAAAAGTAGCAGGATCCAACCATAAAATATTGTTACAAGTAAAAGTCTTGCATTCAAACTTTTACTTTGATAAAAGCATGGAAATATTAATTAAAAATATTGAAAGCACTTAAAGTATCAAAATGTTAGTATTATAAGATTATTATTGATGAATCAAGCTGGCAGAGATAACTGCAGGGTAGTTTAATCTATATTAGTGCATCGTTTTATAAGACATGTTTTGTGTGTAAAATCTGTGTGTGAAGTAAATAGCAGGTGTCAGATAAAGGATTAAAAGTGCAGTGGAGTACAAATATGAAGTAGCATAAAATGGAAATACTCAAAAGAAACACAAATATCTCCAAATTGTAATTAAGTACAGTACTGACCTAGTTACTCTCCACTGTTGTGTGTTTGTTATGTAACATCTCAATTTGAAAAGTAACGAGTGACTATGGATTCCAAAAATGTGGCGGAGAATCTAGTGAAATATCAGCATGAAGTAGTACAAAATAGAAATACTAAAGCACAAGTACTTTAAAATTGTAAAGTACTTGAATAATTGTACTGACTTCCTGTGGCAGAGCCGTCTCAAACTGGATGTAAGATTGTTGGGGTCTTTTCTGACTCTGTTTATAAATCATCTACACAATATGATTAATGTAAAACATTTCCCAGCATCCATTCAAGACAACAGAGCATTGACACACTGAAACACAGTAACAAGAGTATGAATCAAACATGAAGCAAACTAATTTATTTACAGTTATACAGTATACGGTGACTATATAATCAATATGAGTCGCAGGCCCATGTCTTGATTAACAGCCTCGATAAAATCCATGACACATCTGGATTTACAGAACATCGTTTATCTGCGGTGTAAATGGATCACGTTGGCAACAAGTTTTATAACGAGGCATTGGTATCTCACACATTCTGACATCTGATGTGTGTTTTCACATCATTTATACATATTTACATCACCGATAATTGACATCTGCTTTGAAAATCAAATGTTTCTATAGCGTTGCTTTCTGTTGGCTTTTTCTTTGCATCTGTGTGCAAAACGCATTCCTGTTTATTGATTGGCCAAGTGATGGAAATCTATTTTGAGTGCATGTATATCTGATTTTTATGTTTGTGCCCACTGTTTTAACAATGTTAATTTATGAGAGAAATTGGTCTTAAAGCCAAAGCAACATCTCTGATGAAATGAAAATCTTTTTTGCTGAAATTGACAGATTGTTTGCCTCTGTGTTATTTTGTGAGAACCTTTCAATCACGATGTCAAAATGCTTTTTCATCAAACTAAACCCACTCCTGCTTTTCACATTTCTCAATTGCTGACATTTTACAGATACAAGGTTTTCACTTAAGAGCAACAAACATTTTAGCCAGGAGTGCTGGAATCTATTTGAGAGAAATTCAGAAAGAGATTAAGACTCTTACTGCAACACAAGACAAGTGCTGGGAGGTTTTTCTCACTCACTTCATAGGAATAACCTCAGTAAATAAAGTGAATAAATGCGTTCACCCATATCCTTAAAAGTGTCTTTTGGAAATCCTCTTTAAGTGAGTCAGGATCAAGCAGAATACCACAGCAAGCCCGAGGCACACAAGGCTTCCAAACGTGAACGTGTACAGGTGAATGCACGTGGCCACCCATGCACAACAACACAAATCTGACACATCTGTACTGAAAGCCACCAGGACATAATCCAGCTGCGGGAGTCGAGGAGCTGTCTGTGTGTGTGTCTTCTCCCTTCAACCCTCTTGTGCCTCATTTCATTAGTTCTGGTGAGATGCGGGATAAGAGGAGATGCAGCAGAGTGGGTCTGAGTTAGAAGACAAATTATACAACAGGTTTGAGTCAGACGGAGCGGGAGGTGTCTCTATCAAGACAGGGGATCGGTCAGAGAGTGTTATGGAAAGTTAAATTGAATTATGCTGTTTGATGAACATCCCCCTTTCCCTTTCTATCTTTTCCTTCTGTTAAAGAAACTCTTCCTTAGAAACTGGGAAGTAAAAGTCTTTTGAGGATTCACAATATTGACAAGATTCACAATATGTACTCAAACTGAAATGTGTGATCAACTCAAGTGTGCTGCAAACCCCAATCTCTGTAAAGCTGCGATCAAACACCTGCATTTGAGACAGTGATGAACAAAATTCATACTTTGCAAACACACGACTCAGTGTACAGTAAGAACGACAGCATATCTGATCAACTGGAGCAAATCAAGGAAATTATGTCCAACTTCATTCTTGGAGGCAATTCCAACAAACATTCCAAGTTTAGTGTAGAAACTAAAAACAGAAAAAAATGATCACATATCTACATTAAATGAGTAAATAATCTTAAAGAAGTTGAAAAGTATCATGCAGTGCATCATGACAGGAAATGGAGTAAAGTGTCAGTTTATCGTCCTCTCTCTATGCCAGAATGCTCACATCCCGGACAACTGCGTCATTTAAGTCATACCGTTCAGTGTTGCACTGCATGCTGGGAGACGACTTGGCTGCGGGACAGAGGAGCGTGCGGAAGTGTCTCCTGAAAGTGTCAGAGAGGCAGGCGTAGAGGATGGGGTTAGCGCAGCTCCACGAGTATGACAGCAGGACCACGAACTCAAAAGCTCTGGCGAAGGTCAGGACCAGGCCTGTTTGATACAGGGAGTAGAAGTTGAAGGTGTAAAACGGCAGCCAGCACATCCCGAACACCACCACCACTGCGACCACCATTTTGGTGACCTGTCGCTCCAGCCGGTGGCTCTCGTGTTTCGACGTTGACGCTCTTAGCCGGTGGGACCTCAGAGTGAGCAGCAGCGCCGTGTAGGTGGCCGTCATGACCGTGAACGGCAAAGCGAACCCCATGACGAAGGTGTAAGACAAAATGCCGAGCCACCAGGCATCCGAAACGAGGTCCGGTATGCACTGTCCTTGATCAGCTGAGAAGTGAAGCGCCATGGGAAGGATGGTGAGGAGTGAGAACAGCCACAAGCACGCCGAAACGATCTTGGCGCAGCGGGGCGTTCTCCAACGGGCGAACCGAAGCGGGTTGGCCAGCGCCATGTAGCGGTCGATGCTCATCACCGTCAGACAGAAGACGCTGGTGAACTGGTTGATGCCGTCCAGCACCATCACCACCTTGCACGCCGTGTCACCGAACATCCAGTGTTTCTGGAAGTTCTGGCTCGCTATGAAGGGGAGGCCAACCATGAAGAGTCCGTCGGCCAGCGCCAGGTTAAAAATGTACACCGTCGTGGAAGATGCCATTTTGTCCAGTTTCAAAATGGCGGCGATGACGAGGGAGTTCCCAGCAAGTCCCAGGATGCAAACCACCAAGTAGAGGATGGCCATGGTGATACCAAAGCCATCAATGCTGTCCTCAAAGTCATCCACGTAGGTGTGATTGTAGTCGATGTCTGAGGCGTCCATTCTGCCAATGAGCGATCAAAAAAGAGAGTAAAAATCTAAATTATAGTCACCTCTTGGTGGTGGAAGTAAAAAGTACTCAGAGGGAGAGGAGTAAACAACTCGAGCGAAAAACCTGAAAATCAAACACCATTTTCAGGTTCAAGAACAGTCAGGCTTCAGCAAGTCTTCAACTCCCCCCATCCAGTCAATCGTTTCCTTCCTTTTATCTTTTGACCAAAAAAAAAAAAAAAAGCAACCTGTCAGACTTCATTCCTTTGTGGTGGAGACAGCAGCTTCTCTCAGATACCCATGTGCACTTTCTCACACACACTCACACTTGCACACACACACAGGCGTGAACACACTCTCAGCAGTGGAAATGAGCGGGACGGACGCTCGTCTGACCGCTCGTCATCCCTTTATATCTCTTCCCCCCACAGTGTGTGAGGAGTGTGTCTGCTGCTGTGTGTGTGTGTATGTGTGAAACCCCTCCTTGTTCATCAGTCTCCAGAGATTGTGATAAACTCCAGCTTTGCTCACGCTCCTCCTCAGCCCCCCCCACCCACCTACCCCACCCCCACCTCCCAGTTCCTCTGCCATAATGCTGTTTCCAAGGTAAAATCCTGGCCCCATCTGCTACAATACTTTTGTTTTCATAACTTTTTCTCTCCACTCTTTCTTCTCTCTCTTCGCTTCTGTTTACTTCACCCCCCCTCTCCTCCTCCTCTGCCATCCATTTTGTCTCCTCTACTTCTTTGCCTCCAGTGCTCCTTCACAGTTCAGTGGGGGGTCATACAACTAAACCTAAACAAACACACACACACACACACACACACACACACACACACACACACACACACGGATAATAACACGATCTTGTCGCTCGGGCCACCCACCTTTACAACTCAGACAGAGTAAATCTGCCGCCAGGAAAGTGAAGTCCGCTGTCTGTTTTTCCAGGGCTTTTGTTTTTTGACATTTGACATGGGATGCTGTTTTCGCTCTTTCCGTCCTCCTACCAACCTCTTGCACCTTGTTTTTCTTACTCTGTCAATCACAAAAGGAGGAGGCGAAAGAGGAAAAGTGAAAGGTGAAAAGGAAGAGGAAAAAGATGGAAAAAGAGGATAAAGGAGGAGATGGGTAGATTGGAGGGTGGGGGGGTGGTGTTGGTGAAGATTAAAGAACCTGGATGAGCGATGACCTCCTCTGTTGCCACTCTGACACGCATAGCTGGAATACCCCGGGAACATCCCCCCAGAAAACCTTCCACCACCCACCATCAACTCTGTAGGCAAAGCTCAATCACGTCCACTCGGTCCTTCCCATCGACTCGGCCCTCATCCAGTCATTCTATCTAATTTCAAAGACCCTTAACATCTTATCTGAGGGCCCATTCGTCAGATGCTGCAGATTTCCTCAGAGATTTCTCAAGACATACCTTCACTCTGGCTTTTAACTGGTTCCAATTACCTAGAAAAAAATGCCTTTGTAGTCTCCTGAAACTCCTAAACTCCTGATTAGGCAGTGGCTTAACTTCCCCCCAGAGACTTGCACTTCATACGACGAGGACTACCTCCCCGCCCCAGCTCCAGCCCCCCTCCTCGCCCCGTAAAAAACATCACTGCAAACACTTTGTTTCACGGTGCTAAATTTGGAGACGTTCGACAGCTTCATATTTCACAGGCAGTATTTCACGGCGGTGTTCAAACAGACGCGCTGGCATCTGCATCCACGTGCCGCAGAGCTGTCTGTGGCGAAAGGACGAGCCATATGGAATCGAACGGACAACGTGTTTCGACGCTGCCAAACTCCAAGCGGAGGGCTGCTCTCATCGTTTATCAGAACAGAAGCTTCGAATGCTCTTATTTTTCTCAGATTATACTTGATCATTGTGGGGTCACAAGGAAAGGTTTTGATGCTTTAGAAATATAAGCTTATTTTTGTCTTGTAGAGATCGGATGAGCATGAGAGGATTGCCTGAAACTCAAAGTGTAAACCATGCAAGATTTTACAGCCATGTTAGTGTGAGGCTGTGCTAACAGTGAGCTAACATCTGCATGCTTAGTTATACATGTTGGCATTATTTTGGACAATTTTTAACCTGATGATGGCACTACATGAAAAGTCACTAATTAGCAAGATAGGTTATCCAAAACCTCACGCTGGCACAAGATGAAAAGTCAGGGGATCGCCAACATCATTAGGATCCATCCTCTGGGGGTCATGAATATCTGTGCAACATTATGTGGCAGTGCATCAGGTAGCTGTAAACAATTTTCAGTGTATAAGCGAAAATCTTGATGTTCCGTTCAGCTCTACAGGAAAAGTCAGAGGATGACCAAAGTTGTTAGAATTTACCCTCAGGAGACCTTGAATATCTGTCAAACTGATGCTAGAGGAAATGTCAGTTGATCATCAGCAGGATTCATCCTCTGGGAATCATGAATCTCTGTACCAAACTTAATGGCAATCTGTCCAATAGCTTTTAAGATATTTCAATCTGGACCAAGGTGGCAGAGTAACTGACAGACCGGCATTGCCATTCATAGAGCCATGCTGCTGGCGCGTATAAAAATAGCTCCAAATCAAACACAGAGTGCATCTGCAGCTCGCATGCAGTAAAACAACTGTTCCAGCGAAACACGACACAAAAGAATGTTATTGTAGCTTTTGACAAAATTGTTTCATAAGACGGTATTTTCAGGAAGAGATGTCGCATATAGAATGGCATGCTGCACCAAATGCTTTCAGCATACTTGGAAGTCAGAGGAAGCCACAGAAGAAATCTGGAAACTCCACGTGTCTGATTATCTTGTTTATTGTTTCTGGGCATCCGCTTATTTTCATCTTTCTGTTTCCCAGCAACACTGACTACGAAGCCAGCGTCACTCCTGAGTAATACAAATCTAGTTTCCTACAAATATAACTCAGAAATGTAAAATATTTAAGAAGATGTTGATAGAAGAATAACTGAACTGCAACATATGTGCTTCATTAATAGTTGTCACATCATCTGAATGCACCAGTGGATGGATTTATTGTATCCTGGGTGCCATATCAACTGTTACATTCCCTCATGATTGGTGAGCAATTATGTTTCAGCAAGACTCATAGTGGAAAAAAAATAAAAAGTGCGGGTCACTGTTGGTGATTCTTTCTTCAGCAGTTTATTCCTGTTGTTGTCATGCAAAACGGCCCATAAAAATGCAAAGCAATTTCCTGTTGTTATGTTTCCAATGCAGGTGTTTAGAAGCTGTATTAGCATAAAACAGCACGGTCTGACACATCACAGGTAAACAGCAGGATTTAATGACAGTTCACAAGAGCGAGGAATTCTTTCCTGAGCCGTCAATAATCCTGCAGGGACAGAAATCCACTGAAGAAAAGGCAGAAAGGCCAGTTCATCCTCTGAGATAATAAATATTTATATATATTATATATTGCAATGCGTAGATAAGATCTGTTTCATTTTGAGTCATGAAGATTCCTTTATTTTTCTGCAGCACGGGGGGTTTGCTTTTGACTGAGACAGTGGAGCAGATTTATATCACATGTGTAAATTCTTGTTATTAGTGTAAGTTAGTCATTCTTGAGCCTTAATATTGAGTTTACATTCATTCTCTAAATGTGTGATGTGTATTATTAGAATCTGTGTTCCATCCAGTAAATGAAGATTTTTAACTTGGGATTCATAGTTCTAATCTGCTGAAAGTGGCTGAAATACTCACAAGATTTTATTTTGATGGTTATCTGTGATTGTATGATGAACTGTGATGATTACATCACCATGTTTTCATATAAACATTAGTGTTACAATAATGCTTTTTGAGAAATTTCACAATTATGGATTATGCAAAAACTGTGAGTAGAAAGTGTGCAAAACAGGACATTTAGTGCTTAGGGGAAGAGTTGAATCAGTTACTGACAATCGGTCTATGGGTCAAAGGCCAACATGCCTAGGAATTACCGTTGAGAGGTGAATGAGAGCAGCAATCTTGGAAATTTCCACTGCGAAGAAAAAAAATCCCCAGCAAAATCCCCAGAATCTGTTCCTTGTCAAAATCCAGCAAAAAATGTCCACACATGTACACACACGTGCACCCAAAAAAAGAGTGTGCTTTTTTCCAAACTGGTACTGCCACAGTGTAATACACCGTTACAAGAAAATATCCAGCATTCAAAATGTGACTTTAAAAAAAGCTTAGGAATTATCAACAACATTCGCTTAAAGTTTAAAAATAAAAGTTCTCAATACAGAAAAAAAACACAGTTATACAATTCAAATCAGATTAAGATTAAATTAGATTATATTAAATTCAATTTTATCGTGATTGCACAGGGCACAAATACAGTACAAATGCTGAGACAACAAAGTGCAGTTTAACATCAAAACAGAAGTGCAAGTAGCAGCAAAGTACAGAGTCATGTGCATGTGTACAGATATATAAATAAAAGTGAGGGGTATATGTGCATATGCTTGGATAAATACAACACGTATGAACAGAGTGAAATGAATACACTAACATGTAGCTTGCGCAGCAGTTACAGCTGGCAGGTATGAGAATGATGCTAGTAGACATTATGTATAGAATAAATAGCTGGTTATGAATACTGTGTATATACTACAGGACAGATTTGTACAGTGTAGACAGCAGTATAAATATGTATACGCTCTCAGGCAGATATGCACAGTATGAAAAGGGGTATATAATATGTATGTAAGAGCATAATAGTGCAGGTGTGTGTAGGTAGTGTGTGTGAGTGGCAGTGATAAGTGAGTGGGCGCCAGCAGCTGGAGAGGCAGAGGCAGTTCTAGTGCAAGAAACAGTCATAGTGCAAATGTTTGGAGTGAGTGAGGGGGTCCAAGGTGGAAGAGGGGAAAGGAAAGTTAAGAGTACAGAGGATCGTGTGTGCGTGTGTATGTGTTGGTCCTGTAGCTCCTACTAGAGGGGAAATGAGCAAAGACCAGGGGGAGAGGACTCCCCAAAGATGATGTGCACTCTACACAGATTTCATAAATCTAATTTCACATTCGATTCAGCTGACATATCCATGATGAGACAAATGTCCTTGCAATGCTGAAAATCTTTCCAAGTGTTTCTTAAATATAAAAATTCCTGAACTTTGTCACTTTTCAATTCATTAAGTTGCCTCCACTGCTGCTATGTCAAAGCGATTCACCAATAAGCTGCGAGGAGAGGCGGGGCTTCTCCGTCATAGACACGTGTACCGGGAAGTAGGAAGTAAATACAGAGGAGTCGAGGTGCCACCTGAAAGAAGTGAGTAGACCCGAAACTAATGCCGAAAATGACCGATAACATGAATTTATGGGGAAATTAAACTTTGCCGAATGAATGCATGTTGTTTCATAGTATCACAGGGAGAATTTGAGTGAAATATAACTGTGTTGTTTTATAATAAGAGGCGAGCATTCATTTAAAGTTAGCCGGCTTGCTCTCAATTACAGGCTAGTCAGGTCTGTTACCTGTAAACATGATGCACTGTTTGTCTGTGTTTGTCTTTGCAACAACACACATCACAGTGTGAACGCAGCCACATAAAAGCAGTTTATGCAGCTTCCTTTTACATCAATGAATTAAAAAACAGCCACATATCTAAGCTGATTCCGCATTTATGAGCTGGATGTCAGTATTCTAAAATAAGTATTTACCATATGAAGCTGTCAGTCGTCAGACGTTATAAAAGCAGCCTTCAGTTCAACTGTGTGGTAAATATTCCCATCGCATATTTTTTACATTTATATACTCATGAGAAGGTCAATAAATGATTACATGAATATTACTTAAAATATATAATTTTTAAAAATCCACTAATCACATCACGTATTTATTTATTGCAAATGAATGGGAAAAGTCAATTAAAGCTACATTACTTCTTTAAAGTCAGACCATGTAACATTTGACAGAAGAAATAACACATTCTTAGGCTATAAGACAATCAAGCTATAAGACTGAACCTTGCTCATTTTATATCCTCTGAGGTTTTTTGTATATATAACACCAAATAACATCATGTGAAAGCCATGTTACATGAATGTGTCACTCAAATAATTACAATTTTAGAAGTGTTTTGCACTATGAATGACAAATTGACAATTCTAGTATTCCCAGTGCCCTGCTATGCATTACTTTTATTGTATGAGAAACATGACTCATCAACATATTTCAGGCTTTATTATTGACAAATTCAGGAGTAATGAGCCAACCAAAACAGGTTTAGCAACACATATGCAAATGTCGCACTCCGGGACATTAAATTCCTGAGAAAACAGGATTTGACTCTTATTTGTTTTGTAGGGTGCAGAAGCAAACACAGCGGTTGTGTCAGACTTGTGATTTTTAGGGCTTAAATACAAATAAGGTGTCTGTAGATATTTGTTCTCTTGTCGTTCTTGTCTTCTTGGGCATCAAAGCTATGAACTTTCAAAATGTGTAAAAGTTCTCTTGTTAGATTTATTATAAATGCCAGCTCCTAGATAGAGGACAATATTTGCTTTAGTCTTATGGGATTATTTAAATCAATTCGTTCTGTTTTCCACCTGTTGTGCCATGAGATAAGTTTGAGTGTAAGTGTGTTTTTTTTTTGTCCAGGTCTGGCACCATGCTGGAAGGCTACAACCCTATGACCCAGGCCCTGATGGGAACTCTGTTCACGTGGGGCCTGACTGCTGCCGGAGCAGCCCTGGTGTTTGTCTTCTCCAGCCGGCAGGTAGTGCATGAACCCACAAACACGCAGAGCTTGATTAAACACTTTGTGTTAAAGGAATAGTTGATAATTTGGCAAGTATAATTAGCCACTGTCTTGTAAGGAGTTGGATGAGAAGATACCACTCCCTCATATGTACATTGAAGGTGTAGCTGGAGCCTGGTTAGTGTAGTTTGACATAAAGAATGAAAATAGCGGAAACAGCAAGCCTGGCTCTGTCAAAAGTCAGGCTGCCTGCTCTACTAGCACCTCTAAATTATACTAATTATCACATTGTATCTTGTTTCATTTACGCAAACAAACATTTTTTGATTTACGACCTCATATTTAACGACCAGACGAGGGTGATATTGATTCTCGCTCTTGGCAAGAAAGCAAATAAGCCTATTTCCCAAACTGTCAAAGTATTTCTTTAAATGTGGATGTTCTTCATGCTATCTAATGTCGACACAGCCCACATTGAGAAATTGGTATTTTAGGGAAGCAGCTTTGTGTCTGTGTCGACACAGGATGTGCTCAGATACAGTAGTAAGTGTAGGTCACCTGTGTTTTTGCAACACTCAGATGTGCAATGCAAAACACACAATCACTATAATTACAGGCATTAAACAGGTGAAAATTAATATGAGGTGTAAAAATACACTGGGCTGTTGCATGGCCGTTGTAAACAACTGTGTAGATGTTACAGCACAGCTTCAGGTGAAGCATCCAAACACAAATTTGATCAGATATATCAGTGATAAAATGATCCGTTTCTAGATGAAAACAGCTCATAAAATAACCAGATGTTATTTATGTTAAGTCATCACGTTGTGAACCGTTCAGCTGCTGTTGCCAAGAGATGAAGATTGCCAATATAACTATTAGAGAGTGCGTTAAAGTACGTCAGTCTATTGATGGAATGGTTTTCCTTTTGTGTTATGGCTCTCAGTGCATGTTGCTTTTTTGCCATTTAAGTCTACGGTAAGAGGTTTTCAATCTCTCCTGTCTGGTCTGCCCTTTTCAGAAGCGTATCTTGGATGGAAGTTTGGGCTTTGCAGCTGGGGTGAGTTAGATTTCTCTTCCATTAAACCACACTCACTCACTCACACACACACACGCATATTCAGCACAGGTAGGCTGCTGCTGCTGCAATATGAAGGGCTTTTGGATGTTTCAGTGCAGCAGGCTGAGCCTCTTCCAGACACAGACAAAGCCTCACACTTCCAGATGCCACATTAATTCATAAAAGTTTGAGATAAGTGCTCCCCAGAAGGAATCCTTGGCCTTGTCATGTCTAAGGAGGTATTATGGTATAATAGAAAACACATCCCCTAACCCCGCTATCTGACTCTCACAGTTACACGTTTTGATTTCCTGAGGGGGAAACAGTTCATGACCAGTATTTATCAAGTGTCTCAGAGTAAGAAGTCAAGTAGCAAATCTGGACTGGCACAGAAGTGTGAAATCTCCGAGCGATGCCTGTTAAAATTGCAAAATTGCTTTTAAAGCTTTTTAAGCAATAATCTTGTACTCTATCTCATCTTGGATTCTTCTTTTAGGAGCTGCACGGCAGTTTTAACTTATTACAAGTTCACAGAAAAGTAAAATGATAGAACCAATATCTGCAGACATTGTGTGTAGAACAAAGTGTTAAACATTTATTAGATTTTAAATAACTGAGCTTCTTTAATTTGCATTAACTGTTTCTTTTTTTAACCTCAGCACAACAAGCTGTAAACAAAACGTTGACACCCTGGAAAACTGATTTGGCTAATGTGTCAACAAATAGTCACCTGATCAAAAATATTGATTGATGCAGCTTTAAATATATTAAAACTTCTTGTGACTGATTCTGTCCACAAAACCATCCCTGCACGAGGAGAGAATCGGCACTATGGCAAAGAGTTCATAAAAAATGATTGATCTAAGTGTAGATAAGAAGAGGGCACACTGCCAAGACTTGCTCATATTATAACTATGTGACAGTGAGCTTCTTAATTTAGTGCTCCAGCTAAAAAGTGTAAGGTACAGTGTTGGTGTGTTACTTATTTCAACCTAGTTTGCAATGCACTCACATCATTTTCACACAGCTCAAGAGTTTATTTTTCTCCAGTTCCAGATATAGAGTAACTCTGCTCCTCAGTCTTTTGATTGACTCCACTGAGAAATCACACTTTTCATTAATTACTTTTTACAGCATTGTTAAATGATAACATTCATTCGAAGAGAGAATCTACCTCTTGCATGTAGAAAGCTTCATAAATAATTGTGTGAAGTGGATGATTTTTTTTTTTATTCTGTTCAAACTTTAATTGCGTCTCCTCATTGCGATTTTGAGGTTGTTGATAATGAGAGTTGTATGACTAATGCCATGTGATGAGAGATTGTCCACGCTTCGCAGAGAAGGAGAATGGCAGAAAAGATAGATCCGTTTTCAATCAGACCTTATCTTGCTTATCTCTATTTTGGTCTCAGCAGCTTCTCAGTAATGTCCCAGGCTAGGCGGATGCACTTATACATTTAAATTTCCAATTTTGTGAGTTGCATATCTTTCTGAAATATATTTTTGATTAATTTAGCTGCTCAGTGTGAACACTGTGAATTATTGATGGAAACTGACAGAGTCTCTCCAATTTTACAGCCTTCTTGTTGGCATAACATGCTTTTCCAGTGATTTATTTTAATAAGAAACTCAATTTTTCATGCTGCTCCCTGCATATTATATGTAAGTTCTTGGCCCGGATAATCCTGTAGGTATTCGAAGTTGTTAGTGGCTGGTGGCATAGCGACACGTAAGACTGGTGTATGTACTTTTTCCGATTTCATTTTGTGAAATAATTGCTGTACCTTGGCTCTTGTTTGGTTTGTATTACCTTTTGTGTGTGTGTGTGTGTGTGTGTGTGTGTTTGTGTGTGCGCGCGCGTACCTACAGCATTTGTAGAAAGAAATGTAAGAAACCGTCTGCAGTACTAATACAGGATATATGGCTGGAGTGAGTCTAAGTGCTGCCGCTTGAAAGTAGCCACCTTCTGCAATTTTGTCCTTGTTGACTGCTCTCTATAAACAGCAGTCTTCCACACTTGTTGATAATTTTTCCTCCGAGATGTGACTGCGCCAAGTGGCAAGATTTGATTTTGCTGCTCCATGTGGCTTTTATATTGGACAAATTCAACTGTACAGCCATGTCAGTTTCTAAGAAAAAAAATTCCAGAGGGGGTTGAGTGGAAATGGAAAGAGGAGGGAAGCAGATCGGTTCTCCCTTTATTCCATTTTCAAAGAATGTCCTGAGCAGCGTTGGGATTGCTTTTTGGCTGCAGACTGACAGTAAAACATCGTCAAACAGATAGTCGGAGCCAGTTTAGAGAACGGCTGAGGAACAGGACGCTACTCAGCCTTAACTGATGGTGCTATTTTCAGTGCTGGACAATGTTCAGCAGAAGCAGAAATCGTTCTACGAGCCACTTTCTCCTGCGCTTTTGCACCATAATTTTCTTTTTCTTTGTTCATCGTGAAAAGCACAGTGATTACACACTCACACACATGCAGTTCCACAATTCACAAGCTTTTCACCTTGGGCTCCTAATGAGGAGTCTCACCTGTGGAGTGACTATGAATCTATGAAGTGGAAATGGAGATCATCGTTTATTTCATGTGTTTGACCCCAGTCCTATAAATGATGCTGCCCTTTGGAAGCTGTTCTGGAGGAGTGGCTTCTTACATGAGAATTCTTACCCCACTGTATATTCACATTCATTCCCTTGGTCTCTTTCTGAGTCTCCTGGGTAATTTAACATCACAGTGTAATTTTAGTTATTTCAATCTGGTTTCTGAGAACTCTATGTTTGCCATGGTGGATGGCTCAGCTGCCTTTGCTTTGGAGTAGAAGCCAGTCATGTATAAACCAAAGCTGTTGCAGATTTAGAACAAATGAAATTTATGTTGGAATGTTGTGAACAACACAGTCTGCCACGATTGCTGGATTCATCCAATACTTACCCAGGATCCAGAAGTGAAGTGATGAGAATGCTGTATTATTGGATTTCTTGAAATAATTGCATTCAGAAAAGCTCTTCGATTGGATGATTCTAATGTCTTTGGAGACATAGTTAGCTCCTCTTTTTTTTGGGGGGGGTGGGCAGTTTTACAGCACAAAGGTGGACAGAAAACAGGATGAGACAGGGATATGAGATGGCTGCTTTACAGTTGTAAGGCATGTACCATTTGGCTACTAAGGCACTCAAATATTCTGTCATCGCCCTTCATCAGTCAACAACATCTGTGTGCAGCAATTGAGCCACAGGGTGGAACAGCCAATCAAAAACCACCAACACCTGAGACAATACACCATCAATAATTAGACAGATGGATCAGACAAAAAATAATCTAATTCTCATTGATGATTGGCTCAGGAGAATTCCACATTTGCCCAAGCCTTAGGAGTGCTTCATCTTCCAACCACCTGTTAAGACTTCAAGAAAATCCAGGGCACCTTTTGTAAAATGCACAAAGGAAACTGCAAATGTTGTTTACTACAGCTGTCAGAAATGAAAACCCCTCTTTATTAAACATTTGCAAGAAGCTAATGAGCTCACCAGAGTACTTGACAACATGATAAATCTTTTAAATCAGTGCTCACAAGTTAGATAATCTACATCTCTAACAATTTAAAATCAAGACTCTGACTTGTCTGTATAATTTGAACATGTTGTATTGCAGCTTATTTGCATAATTTAACACAGTATAAAAATCTATTATTGCATTGGTTGTTTTATCGACATTTATTTCTAAATCTATGCACTAAAGATATAGAGAGAGATTCATCAGTCAAATGTTACTGCAGGTAAAAAAAATCTTGAGGTGACTCATGAAGACGTCGCCCGCTCAGTGATTGTAATACACAGAATAATTGTTAGTAAGACGAACAATAGGTTGAAAAGTGAGAGGAAAAGCAACAGCTAATGGCCCCTACTGTTGTGCATATGCAAATTTCATAAAGCCAAAGACACGATGCAGTAGACTTTTTCACAGCTCGTCTCAGAGACAGGGCTCGCAGTCTGCACTTGTCTTTATATGCATTTGCACAGTCATGACACTGTTTCACACATTATGTGTTGCACAGTAGCACAATGTTGAGTTGAACGGCTGCCACAAAATACTTATCTCCCTGCAGGACAGCCGTGCTCAGGTCCCACACAGGACTTTTAAGGCTGACCTGAAAAATCAATTGTGTGTGTATGTGTGCCTGCGTGTGCATGTGAGGCTCTGTGGGTGTTCCATGACATGTGTTTTGTTTTTCGCATGTGATTCAGATGCCATCATGTTCCTGTGCTTTACATCTCCCGTGCCCCCCCCCACCCCCCCACCCCCAATTCACAGGCATTGAATCTTACACATGCAAACACACACGCAGATTCAGATACAGATGGACACACACACACACACACTCAGACATTTGTCACAGCAGAACATCACGTCACACTGTTCCAGAAAAGAATGTCTTTCAGCTGTGATTGCAGGCAAAAAAATAACAGCTCATGATGATTTCTTTATTTATATATATCTCTGTCTATCTTCCTCCTTCTTCCTGCCCTGCCAGTCCCACCTCTCTTGGCACGTTTTTGTTTTTTTATTCTTGGACTGAAGTGTCAGAGAAAGCTGTTGCTGGGAATGACGTTAATAGGCAAGATTTAAGCCCAGTTCTCTGTTTCTTTAAGTTATTATGCAGGAACATTTTTCAAGCCCCACTTGATACAACATTACAGTAATTCCCCCACAGACAGATTATAAAGCTGGCTCCAGCTGGGTTTTTGTAATCTATTACAGTCTTGTACAAACAATTTTCATTGGCTAATAAGTTTTCTCTGCTGTGTAATCACGTCACACTACCTGGTGCATTGGAACAAACTGCTGCCAGTGAACATAATCCGGCCAATATTATGTTTCCTTCAGAAAGTAGCCGCCAGTATCAATGAGTTGTGTTACTCTAGGTGTTTCCTGTTCTGGTGATTGGAAGAATTAGTGATACACTGTACTTTTTATAGTTTGAGATCAGTGATCGTCTCTCAACAGACCAGAAACAGAAATCAAATCTCCTGAAATTAAAGTTTGCGGTTCCTATTTATTAGTTGTCTCAGAGTAGTAAATGGTTCCTTAGTGGCTCAGGAAAGTTCCCAGAAAAATGTATATTTGTTCTATGTACTGCCCAGGATAGGAATTATTTCTCCTCTAGGATTTAGCACAACGTCCCTCCACCCACAAAACCTCTGTAGAAAATGAGTTTTTGCAGTTCATGTTTAATATGCATTGGGGAAAAAAATGACTGAAACTGTTGGATGTCATTGCTTTGTGTTTATTGCCCATAAGGGCTCTAATGCCGCACACATGCAATTATTCCCCGGCCACGTGATGAAGAAGATGAGCGGTTTCCTCTTCTGTGTCGTGAAATGTTAAATAAATAAAATCACTGGTCTGAGCATAAATGAAGACACTAAATTAATTATTATCAGCAGTCTCAACACATGTAAGTGGTTGTGCGTGCATGATTTCTGAAGTTGTAGCTGGATGGCCTGAGTCCACATGACGCACAGATGTGCACAGACTACAAGAGGAGACCGACAGCAGTGCCGAAGCATCGCATAAACGCACATTAATACAGACCTCTAATGTGCAGCAGTAAAAGATGCTGCACTACATTGAACTAATAGAAGCCTAAAAATAAGTGTAAAATAATTTGTGTGAAGATCATTTACATCAGTTGAGCTGACCACAGTTATTATAGTCTCTCCCCAAACATGAGGAGAGATCATAACAGCTGAGGTCGGAGCGAACTCTACCCAGTCACGAAGCCCATCAGATGTGGTGGAAAGCTCTGGAAAACCAAATAAGTGGCCTCTATGATAAAGAAATAAGTTGAAAAAATATGTTTATGCCTTACTTATGCCTAATGTTCTTGGCCTGCAAGACTATTGTATAGAAGTTTATATTTTCCCCCTTTATTTTTACATCAAGCAGAACAGCTATTAGAACATGTTGGATCCACATCATAACTATGAAGAATAACTGCAACAAGTTATTCATTTAATTTGACATTAAACTTTCATAAAAACTCATGCAGTAGATAGATAGAAAGCTATACTTTATTGTCCCAAACTGGGAAATTCTGGAAATAATGAAAGTGCTTGTAGGAAGCTTTACAGTGTGCAGAACCATCACATCCTGCTTTCAGCAATTAGTCTTCTTTTTCGTAGTCAAATACAATGTCTGCAGAGGTGATTCTGCGTTGCACGTCTGCTATAACTAGTTTTCATGCAGCTCTCATCTAAACTTAACATTTTAATGATATGTGGCATCATTACAATCGCAATCCCATAGATGCTTTAAAGACTGTTGCAAAAGCAAAACAATGTATATTCTTCAATCTAAAAATAAAATCAGCAGGTGATGGGAGAGCTCTCTCAGCCAGAAGCAACGCAATTACTTGAACAGTTAAGACTGAAGCGATGTGGAGATTGGCTCAGTCGCCCGTGGCTGCCAGTGAAAATACAGTTAACTTCAGACTGGCGCATTGACATATTGAAGAAAGGATAGTGTGACCATGGCAGCTCATTTACCCCCAAAGAAAGTTACTCGGTATCTAATACGCGTTGCTCTCAGGCTCCAGCTGGCTGGCTGCCCACACATATGGATAACCCTGAGAATTTTTTATAATGCAATTCATACACTGAGATACAACAAATGGACTGTGTAATGCACAAAGGCTCATAGTGTGAAGGAGAGGCCTCCACCAATAAACAGCCTTTTATGTAATTATACTGCGATTTTCTTAAGGTGTTACATTTCACAGAACTCAGCCCACACTGTCTCCAAAAGGCTCTTTGCTGATTTTTCAGCATTCCAGTGCACAGAGGTTGAAAAGGAGCCCAAGGAAGCGGCGGCAGAGGTGTAGGCATCCGTCCATATGGGCATTAGTTCTGTTCTAGCTCTGCCAGATGCACGTTGTGCGTGAGGTGAACGAGCGTCCTGAGGGGTAGATGTTAAGCATTCCTGACAGCGACCAAGACTGCTGTGTGGTTTCCTCTCTCTGTTGTTGAGACTCGGGCGCACAGAAAGTATAAATATTTGCATGTATCAGATATGTAATAACGAACAGCTAGTCTGAATTAATTGCATTTCAGTGAGTTATTTCTGGTTTGAAAAGCAGCAAATGAGGCGTTACAATAAGGTTTACAGTGTTGTACCCACACATGCATGCACATTTACAGATCATATAGCCACCATAGATACTCCAATGTATATTTATGTTGTGTTGTGCACGGAATATTTACAATTTTCAAGCCAAGTGGAACAGTTCATTTATGTTTATGTATGTGGAATTGGAACTAATCCAGTGTCACAAAGCCTTACCTAATTACCATGGTTCAGCTCATCCACTCTGGGGGCATATATAGAATTTCAAATGTTTTTTTTCCCCAAGCTGTCCTTGCACCTTTCCATCACGGGTATCCCTCCCACTGCATCGAAATGAGTGAACACAGGAGCCAGTGTCACATCACAGTGTTGAGTGGCTATGAGGACCTATAAGTGGAGAAGCTGCGATCGAATGAAGCGTTGAGGTGTAGAAGGAATCTAGGAAGCAGAGGTGGAGCACTGCTTTAATGCGTGTGACGTTTTCATATAGGTGCAGCTTGCTCTGCGTGAAGGGTCGGGTGGTGTGCAGGATAAATAAATGATGGGGCAGAGAGATGCTTATCATCCTCTCAGCCAGTCATATTTGCAAATTAGCTTTTGTACTTGATTCTCTACAGAGTAATGATATATTATCTGTTCATTATTATTAGTGAACAATTCATTCTTGAATTTTTTGTCACATCTTCTTGATAAAAATAGAGGCAATATAGCAACTTTTTAAACCGTTCTCTCCTCCAAACAGTGCAGTAACACTTCATTAAGCATGGATGGGATTTCTACGTTTGTGCATAAAATATCCTTATTATTCGCGCATGGATAAGCAGGATATTCTGTGTTTCTTTGCACGACTGAGCGCAGCTCAAACTAACTGAGTCATGGTCATTCCTTGTAGGATCCGCTGCTTGCATGAAGAAAGAGAAAACCAACAGAAGCAGCAGAGTTAATGTAAACATTATCCCCGTCACCACACACAGGCATTGATTTCTTCGCAGAGTCAGTTGTGAGATATTAATTTATGCGTGGATGATGGAGAGCTGCCGGCTATGTATGCTTATTACAGCATACTTAGCCAGCCTGTGGCTTTACATGCTGCAACTGGAAAATTGGCTGAATGTCACTGATCACGTTAATGTTCAGAGATACTGTGCAGTTTGTCATCTTCAGCTTTAATTCATATCTCTGTTAGCAAGAGCACAGTGCTGTGACAGTGGCAGCATGGCTTCTTGCGATGGGTTGTTTTCTCTGATTCCTCTCAGGTTAGTGCCTTTACACCCACATCTAAAGGCTAGGTGGCAACTGGCAGCCTGAAGGTCAGAGAAGTGAGTGTGTGGGCAAAGGTCTTTGAACCAGTGATTGTCTGAGGAAATCTTGACGAGATTCTCCCTCCACTAGCAGACCTCAGAAAACGGACACTGGGACTGGACACGTCAAACGCTTGCTCCATTTTCTGACTCATGAAGTTGGGTCTGTGTATCATCTGCATCATCATGTTTACATTGCAGACTGATTTCATGCTACTGCTCTACTCTGCATGGGTACAAACTGACTACAACCCCCACCTTGCAGGACTGTGCAGAGCCAAAAAGTGAAGTGATGATCGCTGATTTTAGAACTGGTTTCCCAGATGCTGTTCTGCAGTGATCATTTGGCAAAGATAAATCAGGTTCAGAGGCTATTTGTATAAACTCTTTCTTGCCATATTATGTTCTTCTAAACTCAAACGCGTGAATAATACAGAATGTGTTAGAACAGACATGCAAAAGTGTCGCTGCCTTTCTTTCCATTCTCCTTGCACCGCAGTATTTCGGTGTGGTCCTTCACTAAATCCTCACTAAACATCACCTACAGGGCTATAATATATGCACAGATATCAGTATCTCTTTTGGATGGGAATATATTATTTCAGTTGTGGAAAACCAGTCTTTACATTTTCAGCTGATACGACATTCCTTGGGGCGGTGATCTGTCTAGCCGTTGTGGAGCTGCAACTAATAATTCATGCATTGATTTTATTTGTGATAAATTATGTAACAAGTCTGCAAAATGTAACCTTTGCTGGATTAAACAAAATTAATTGCTCCATATGTCTTGCAGCAAAACCCTATTTTTACTTAATCAATGTGAACTTATAGTTACATTTAGATCCACTCAGTAGCGTTGGAAAATAATGTTTGAATGACACATAAAAACTATGCAGGATCACGTTTCTGGCTATTTCTCCACTGACACTTCATGTCTGTTAGTCTGTTCTTCTCTTTCCATCTTCAACCAAAAAGCTTTAGACTAATCTCTTCCTGTCCCTTGTGAAACCATAATGATGCAGAACCACAGGAGGAAGAAAGGGGAATGTCCTCTGAGGTATAGACCGAGTAAGTAGGATGTAAGCCTTCATTTTAAGATTGGTCCTTTGATCAGTGAAGCAAATGGATGCTCAACTCCAGGGTCACACACACGCACAGACTTTCACTTCAGAAGATATTACATTGACTTACATTCATTTTCTGGGTGCACTACTTGTCTAGCATAAAACTTTGCCAAAGTCTTTACCCTGAAACTTTATTATTTGTGTTATGGGGACTTGTGTTATGTCACCATAAGAAAGGTGAATCCCCACAATGCGGCTGTGTGAACAAATTTATGTCCCCACATGAATAATACATGTCTATGCACACATCAGTAGAACACACAGCATGTATGTGTGTGCAAATATGCAGAGGTGTCAAAAGCTTTACATATAATTAAATATAGCTTTGTATATGCTTATATCTCCCTCTTATACAGAACCATTCAAGGATTTGATCTCCATATGCCAGTGGAGCGTAGTTCACTTTCAATGTGATGTGGTTGATGGATTGCAGATGAACCCTCTGAACTGATCAATGCAGCACTGATTGTCTGTGGAAAGTACTCGAAATTAATTGATTCAAATTTAACACTGGGATTCACTTATGCTATGTGTTTCTAGCCATGCTTGTGGCTTTGTACGAGGGAGACCACCATTTTGGTCCAGACTAAACCATCCCACAACTACTGGATTGATTGCCATGGTATGAACGAATGGCATTCGTGGCACCATGGGGATGAGGCCTGATGACTTTGATGATCCCATAACTTTTCATCTTGCGTCATCAGAATGTTTTCATTTAACCTGTGAAACACAGTTGGATGGCATTCTTTCTTGACATTCTTTTACTAACTTCGATGATGGTGTAACTTTTCATTGTGTACCATCAGGTCAGAATTTAATTTTCCAATACTTCAGAAAAATACTTTTTTTTGCCCAAATACCTGCAGAATCAGCTTGACCTTTACTTTGCCTTTAGTGACCATGCTGGTATGTTGATGTTAGAATTTAGCTCAAAATACAAGGAAATACACGTTTTACTTTGTAATTATCTGGAATGAAATAGCCAGATCTGGATTTCATTAATTAGATGGATGGATTTGCAGAGTGGCTTCTCTTTTGAAAAACTTTAAAAAACTTTGCAAAAGTGTTAGCTGATCAAATGATCAAATTCCTCCAGCCAAACCTAAAAATAAACAGCTCTGTGGAATCTTCCCCTTGACAACTGAGGGAGGAGCTACGGAGAAGTAAGAAATTGAGGACGCTTAAATTAAATGACGGTTGAAGTGCAGGATGAGAAAGATTAGGTGAGAGATGGTGACATACGGAGAGGGAGGAGAGAGAGACGCAGAAGCCAAGGAGTAAGATTGATTAAGCTCGGAGATGAAGCGGGAGAAGGTGGGCAGCTTTGAACGTTATACGCTCCCAGATAGACAGGAGGCGTGATGGATGGAATAGAAGATATGTCAGGAATGAAGATGAATTGACCTGCGAGGGAAAATGAATTGAAGCACCTTCTCCTTAGTGGGAGATTTTGCACTGACAAGGGAATACAGGACATTAGAAAGGGAGCGATGAAATTGGAAATAGACACATGCTGAGAGGATGTTCTAAGCACCACCTTGAGGCTCAGTTTAGTCTTATCTTAATCTGGAAGTCTAGTGAGGCATGGACAGAAAAATGGTATAGATAGCGAGATGAAAACATGCACAATTTAGTCTGCCTTGCTTCCATAATGTAGGGCATCACTGAGTCACTTGCCAATGATCATATTGTAAAGTAGGAGCTTCTGTATAGGGCCGTAATCAAGTTGCGTTATGCCTGTCTTTGTCTTGGCAATCAGTCAAACTGTCTCTATCCAGCTTAGTTCTCCATTTGCCACGGGCTGTGATTAGATGATAGAGCCACTAACCACCACTGGCGGAAAAAAAAAAATGCTGCAGTTATTTTAGAAACTGGAAGAACTCAAGCATTCAGAAAGCAATGAATCACCCTTAGGAAAGACTATAGCTCACTATTTATTTTTTGCCTCGTGCGGCAAAGGGACGGAACTCATCAGCAACATCCTCAAGCTCATTTTCAGTTGGTGAGCTTCCTGTAAATAAATCATTACATTTCCAAGGTCCAAGACAATCTAAAGCATCACAAACATACTTTATGTTAATAACATGCTGAACACATAGACCAGAGAATCCACATCTGCAAAATCTAAAAGGTCTATATATTGATTGTCACCTGTCATTTGAGGGTATCTACATCCACATTTGATCCCAGCTGATAACACACTCATCAGAATTCTGTCTCACCTTTTCACAGGTATATATTAGTATATACTGATATATAGTATTTCATAACCTTTTTATAATAAATCTCTGTTTTAATACAGGGAACATATGCATCACGAACTATATGCCATTAAAAGACTCATAGCTGTGTTTCTAATATTGACATTCATGGCTCACGTGGAACCTCCATACTCAGCAGGGTAATCGCTAATTGCAGGATTGATTGTGCTGCGACATGCATCGAGATGATTGCCCTCCAGCATTGTAAGACGAGAGCACCCTGTCTAGAAAGAGTCCTTAACCATGAGAGCATTTTTGAGGTACTGTGGAGAGAGTAGGCTGATTAAGCTACAACTTTGTGATGTCTGTCTTCCTGTTTATCTTAGAGAAGGATGATTAAAATGGAAAAATGATTAGTTCTCTTTGCTGCAGGGCAGAGTAGACTATACGTATTGGAATAATAATAATAATAAGTCCTGCTGATCAATCTATCATTTTAATTATAGATAAGTTATATTTCTAAATGAGATGTGCTGTATACAAATTTTCCTGAGTGTATTTTTGACCATAATCTATAAACAATTAGAAAAACACTCGGAGAGCACAGACCTCCATCAAACAGCACAGTTCCCCCAGCTTATTGTGACTTACACCCCAAACCATTAGTACTACCTTTGATTTATCTATTTCAATGGATTCCTGGATCATAAAAACATACCCTTAGCAATTGGAATCGCAACAATAGTAATATTAGATTAATAGTTAAACCCGAAAATCCACATTTCTGTAATGTCAGCATTCTTCTGGATCTATGATGTACTCGCCCAAATAATACTCCTACATTTAGTTTATCTATGTTATTGGATTCTCTGACCATGAGAACATACCCTTAGCAATTGGAATCACATGGATATCATTTTTAGTTTAATAGTTATACCTGAAAATCGACATTTTTGTGATGGCAGTTTTCTGGATCACCTCCAAAATGTAATCATTTGTTCCTTGTCCCAGAAAGGACATTTCCTGAAAATTTCATCAAAATCTGTCCATAACTTTTTGAGTTATGTTGCAAACAAACAAACAAACCAACGCCGGCAAAAACATAACCTCCTTGGCGGAGGTAATAAAAATAACAACAAAATGGCTGAGAAGGAAGTACATAGAAATATGACTTATTGTTAATATATTGGAAGCAAATTTCCAGGTGATCACAATTCTACAAACCCAACTCCAAAGAAGTTAGGAAGGAAGCTGTGTAAAGTGTTGATGAAATCAGACTTTGATGGTTTGCAAATCATTTAAACCCTATAGCTAATTGAGAATAATGCCAAGTCAACATATCAAATGTAGAAACTGAAAAATTTTATTGTTTTATGAAAAAGTGCATGCTCATTTTAAATTGATGCCAGCAACACGTTTCAAAAAAACACTCTTTAACAGCACTCTTTTAACAACACTCTGTAAACATGTGTGAACTGAGAAGACCAGTTTCTGGAGTTCTGACTGGGAAACGTCCCATTCATGCCTGATATATAATTTCAACTGCTCAACACTTTCGGCCTCCTTTGTTGTATATTTCATTTCATGATGCATCAAATGTTTTCAATGGGTGACAAGTTGGGACTTCAGGTACAGTACAAATATGGTGGCTCTAGATGAGAGGTCAAGGGATCAGCAATCTCAGAAAGACACATCCTTAGAGCCTGACTGTTTCCCTGCAGGAGTTGAGATATTTCAGCCTCTACAGATTATTAATTGACCCATCAACAGTCACACTGCCAGCGCAGCTCAAACTGTGAGATGTCCTTCCTTCACAACTTTGCCTCTCACCCCCTTGTATGTTTCAGAGGTGCGCGGTTCAACGCAAATTCAGGCATATTATGTTTGACTGGACCGAGCTGTGCGTGTCCCTAAATATCTCAATTTGCATATGAATGAGAACAACAGATGCAGTTCCCAGAGGCAATTTTTGTCAAAGGCAAATAAGTCAAAAGATCAAAAGTTAAGTAAAAATAGTGAACTACTAATAGAACTACACTCCTTTCTAATTGCCATCTTTGCACGTTCCTCCCCTCCATGATAATGTTATACAGATGAATTTCAGCTCTGCTCACATATTCACATTATAATTTTTCTGCGACAGAAAGCGCCATATTCACATCTAAAAGTAGTTGCAAAAGAATGGAAGTATTTGGCCCCAAGTGAGCTAACAAAGCAGTAATTGGGTGCTGGCATGGGTGTTAGACAGGTGTTTCAATAGCCTTGAGGCTGTGCTGAGTTCAGACTTAATGAGTGAGGCTCTACATTGGTTGGAACGGTTCTGGGGTTTTACTGCTGGAAATGCAAATCAGAGGGAAGAACCATAAAGGAAGAAAAAACAAAACTACTTTGCTGTAGTGAAACCGAAGGAAAGAAGGGGATGAAAGATAATAAATTCACAGGGAATAAAAAGTAGACAGCGTTTTCCACTTGTGTCTCAGGTGAGCTAAGGAAGATTTGCTTATTGACCTTGAAATGCTCAGATAGTCCGGTATCAGCATCTGTACCCATCCCTTTAAAAATTAGCTTTGAATAGCAGCCAGTGATGGCTATGCTCAGGGAAAGTTGGGCTCGGGGAAAATTAGATTCCCTGTCTCTCTTTGCCCTCTGTTTCACAGATCAGCTGAGTCGATATGAGTGTTCTGCATGGAGTCAAGTGATGTCATACATTACATGTGGTTACTCGAGTTCAAATATTTCACACTGTCCTCCCTCACTGCCACTTGGAGATGCCAGCATGTGAAATTGCCTATTGCTGCTTTGAACCCTATATACCAAAGAGTCACCCACATTTTCTATACTTCGACCATATTGTTATTCACCTTCACCATTCCCTTTGTCCTCGGTGTAAAATTTGTTTTTCTCTTTACTTTTTGTCAAGCGCTGAACAGCAGCTCACAAAGCACTCGGCCTGAAAGTGTGCTCCACATTTTTGGGCTGTTCAATAATTTATAATGAGGCTGAGCATACCCATCCAGAATTTATATCCTACATATACTGGATATGATGGCAACAGTGGTGTCACTATTCTGGTACACAGTGTTCAGAGAAGCGGATGCCGACCTTTGAAAACTGAAGTACTCTGTTTTTGTTTTTCTCAATTTGGGCCTTTTTTTGCGAGAAGCTACATTGAGAGGACTCCGAGCTGGTTTTTCATGTCACAATCGATGAAAAACTGTATTTTCAAACCATAAATCAGTTACATGAAAGCAAAATCAATTATCTCCCAGTATTGCAATTAACATTTTGTTGTAAAATGATTATTGTATTTTCTTTTCTCTTCCCAAAAGTCAGGACAATTAGTGAAGGAAATTGAATTACTTTAGTATATAGATATGAAAATCTTTTTTGTTTGTTTGTTTGTTTTCTTGTACCTTGTAGAATTTGCAACCGGGCTGTGAGTTTGGTTTGTGGGCTTCAGACCATCAAAGAAATAGTCTGACATTTTTGGGAAATACAGTGCAATAGAGGCCTGACAGAACATCACCAGGGACCAAACCCAGCGTCTGGTGATGTCTGTGGGTTCGAGACTTCAGGCTGTCATGGGATTTGCAACTAATTAGTGAAAGTGACAATTTGATTTATGACTATGCTAGTTTGCCCAATTACTTTTGGTCCCTGAAAAAGGTGGAGGGCACATATAAAATGTGTTGTAATTCCATTCACTTGATTTGGATGTAAATACCCTCAAATTAAAGCTGAAAATCTGCACTGGAAGCACATCTTGATTCAAATCTATTGTGAATGTTCTAAATGTCCAAACATTTATGGACCTGACTGTAAGCTTGTTCTCTTTCTTGGAGAGTTGGATGGGAAGATTGATGCCAAAAATATATCAGTCCAATAAATATGAAGCTACAGCCAGCAGCCTCTTAGCTTAGCTTAGCATAAAGAGTGGAAAGAATTAAAAAATGAAAGAAAGATGAAGGTCAGAAAATCCACCAAGAGCATCTCTAAAGTTCACTAATTAACGTGCTTTATCTTGTTTGTGTATATTTTCCATATCAATCGTCCAAACACTTAAATTAGATTCGTCTTAACAGCAGTAATAGTAATCCTGGAATTTAATTGCTTAATCAATCTTGCAAGAAATCTAAAGCATGAATTCCCACATGTCACACCTGCAAAGTTTGGTCTGTTTTTAGTCTGTTCTGTGCACCTTTGAGGCTTGGCATCCGCAGCAGCAGTGTGTCGAACTATTTATCTAATGTGCTCTCTGGATTGTTCCTAATTAACATGTAGTCCGCTCCCCACCTTCACTCATCTGGCACGGAAGTACACCATGTTCCCCCAGATTGCAAAATTGCACCCTTGATTTGTAGACGATGGAAAGTTAATATGAAGAGAGCTGGCATGGAAGATAAAAATAATTTTCCCCAGGAGTGTTTTTTTCTGTGATAATGGGTTATACTACCGGTGCGGCTAGGTTTGAGGAAAGTTGAGGAAATTGGTCTCTAACAAGTTGGCAAATTAACACAGATGCATGTAGAGCAACTGAAACGTGCAACTTTATGGGAAGTGTGGTCGGAGCCAATTGCTGTGTTTGACCAATCATATAGCTTAGATGAAACGACCTGGTGTTATTGAAAACGAATTGAAGCAGTGTTGAATGGAAACCAGCACTTATTAATCAGTCTGCTTCTTCTGCTGTAAGTAGTAATTAGGCCTGTAAAACCAGTGCTCCCATTAGGTCAGTGTCCAGCAATGTGCTCTGAAGAGAAGAGAAGATGACAGTAATCAGTTTCATTGTCAAAATCCTTTCTCTTTGGTAAAGGATTTAACAATTATACAAAAATCAGATGATGTACTGATTGGTTTTAAAATCTGGATATTCATTCAGTGCATGATGGAAGAATGAAGCATGCGTCTCCAGTCTGGATGTAAATGGACATGTACAGGTGTCATAAGTTCAAGTGCTTGTTTGTTTTGCTTTACTTTTTACATTTCCAACCTACCTCAAGGCAGAAAGGTGGAGCAACCAATTAACTTATTTGATGCTCAGGGCTCCGCTGTGAGGGATTTAGTTTGATAACATGAACACTTACATCACATGGCAAAGGTACAGTGAGCCGTCGTCTATTAAGTCCATCGACCGCCAGATGTGACACATCTAGCGGTCTGGCGATCTGACGAAGCTCAGGTGAACATGATAGGTCATCACATTGTGCATTTGCTTTGCAGTAATCAGGGCAGGACATCGCAATGTAATGAATAAAATAAAATAAAGTAAAGGAGAGAGAGACAATGCAATTAGTCACATGGTGAATAATAAAAATACTGTGAAGTCAGGTTGGTAATCATTAGCTGGACACATGTACCCAATGTGGTGTGCATTGAGTTGAAGTATGATTAAAGGTTTTTTTGATCAGTTGAACTTGGCTGACTAACATCAGTACTGCAGGTCTGTTTGCATCAACAACTATAATCAGAGAGACATATTGAAGAAAAGCATTGCCAACACAAAAATACCTTGCAATATTGTAATATTACTTTAAAGCCATATTGCCCACCTTTAGATTCATAGCTAAGTTCAGATTAAAATTTAGTCTGTTTGATCTCTTTTAGTCTGTTTGATCCCCACGTCTGTCAGAGTGAAGAAGATGCTGAATAAATACAAATAAATAAAGTTTATGTTCCTCACAATGTGTCCAGCCTTCTACCATGAATCTCCCTCCCTGTCCTGGCTTATTGCCTTGCACAGCCATGGAGGAATACCTTTGAAAGCAGATACGCTGAGAGTATGTGACATTCACATCATGCAAACTGTGAAAGTAAATGCAAGTTGTTTTGGAAATTAAAGTGGCATGAGTCCTTGCTGGGGCCAGTGAGGAAGAAATTCTGTTTGGGAACATGAAGAGAGGTTACACTGTAGATGGAAAACAGAGTGGGATCATTTTGGAAAGTAATGAAAGGATCATTTTCCCTTTGCAATCATGGCGAGGATTTGATTGCTGAATGCAATAAGACCGGAGTAAAGCTGTCGAGTTTACCATAATTCAGGTTTTCAGCTCTGAGCGTTCCAGTTTGAGCAAAAGCAAATGAGCCGCAATCAACTTAGCCATTGTTATACATCGTCTGATTGATGAAGCTGACTGGGTTCGATGCTGGCGGTGTATTACTTTTGAGTGTGGGAGCCTAACAATATGCCTCCATCGCTTTTGATTGCCAGGACTGCTTGCATGCTCACGTTTCAAATTTCCAGTGTCAATGTGGCGCCAGGAGACGGCTATGAAAGAAGCTGCAGGAGCCCAAAGAGAATCAAAAATAGCACAACCTTCAGTGTTAGACAATAGAGGCTATGGACACTGTATGAATGCAAGAGGCTTGAAAAGGCAAACAGGTGTATTCAGAGAAACCTTCTACTCTCTAGTGGGACTTTGACAGCCGATACAAACACAGTGGATGTTGGAGTGGAAGATGCCTTGAGGGCAAATTACCTATGAGGATCCTGAATACACTGGACACCAGCAACCAATGACATAGCACACACATCCAATGTGGACAAACACATACGAATGCAAGATTAAACTAGACTAAACCTATTATTATTTTATATCAGACAAGTTTTGGGCTCTCTATAGTTTCCATAGCTCTTGAGTCTTTCAAGGCAAATTCACCAGACTCCCTTAACTGCACAAACACTCTAATTGTTCATTACAACTTGATGAATGCTACCTGCATTATGTGAAACATAAATAAAAACAGAAGGTAATCATTTGCAAAAAAATCTGTGTTACTGACAACAGTTTTACAAAGTGTTCCTGAGTCCATGTAGTAATCTCCTTTATACAATCATGTGTTTGACAAAGTGGTGAACCTCTCTCCATCCTCGCTTGTGAACGACTGAGTCTTTCCAGGATGAACCTTTCATACCCAAACATGATCCTATCACCTGTTACCAATGAACCTGTTTACCTGTGGAAGGATCCAAACAGGTATTTTTGGATCAGTCCACAACTTTCACAGTCTTTTGTTGCTGCTGTCCCAAATGTTGCTGCCTTAAAATTGAGAATTAGCAGATATTTACAAAAATCAATGAGGCTGATGAGGTGAAACGTTAAATACAGTATGTTGTCTTTGTAAGTTTTAATAATTGAATTTATCTCAAGAAGAATTAGCAAGTTAATACTTTCTGTTTTACTGACGTTTTACACAGTACACAGCTACCTATTTTTCTCCTGTTTGTTGGTCATTTTCATTCAAAAAGTATTACCCAAAAGATGAAAGAGGAATTTTACACTGCTCAGAGTCCTGTCCTGCTTTTGGAAATCAGCAGACCAACAAGTAGCAAATGTGATATGTCAGTAGTCGTTTTAGAGCACCCAAAACAATTGGAAAACATTAACACAGCTGCCAACACCGTGCCATCAGAACAGCACTGTGATAAAACTTCAGACTGGGTAGTATGACATGAAGTTAAATACTGACATTTTTTTTACTTAATATGAGTAATATATTTTATTTAAGTGATTTTAGTGCCATATGGACAGTCAAAAGTCATTCAGATTAAGTGTTTCTTAAATCAAGTATTTTCCATCTGTAGTAAACTATCTTTACATGACTTGAATGACAGATCTAAACCCAAAATAAACTTTGTAAATATGAGGATTTGCAGTTGTGGCAGGTTCTATTAAATCACTCAGACGTGCTACTTGGGAACAAATCTGTTCATATGAGCAGTTCTTGCATCTCATTTTGGATGAGATATTTTAATAACAAGAACATCACCTTCAAACTGGCTCATTCACAGCATTTTAGTTTTTAAGTGACCTGTGTATAATGGCATTTCCATCTGCATAATGACAATTAGTGATGACACATTAGGTCTTTATATTTCTGTGTCTGAGGGCAAATGAGACGATGCTGCTGATGTTGCAGGTCTGTGTGTGAAAAGTTATTTTACTTACCAATTGAAACTTTTCTTACTCAGGCTGCTCGACAGTTCAGGAAGTATCTTAGTTTCATCTTTTTCTCTCTTTCCACCTTATCTCGCCCCTCTCAGGTAATGCTGGCCGCTTCCTATTGGTCATTGCTGGCACCGGCGATCGACATGGCGGAGGATTCTGGGAAGTACGGCTCATTTGCATTCCTGCCCGTGGCTGTGGGATTCACACTTGGGGCGGCCTTTGTTTACTTTGCTGACCTGGCAATGCCCATGCTGGTAAGAACCCGATGTAGAGACTCTTACTAATGTAGTACGTCCTGTACTGAAGATGGCATGAATAGTGTTTGTGTGCTGTGCGACCACTGAATATGACAGGAGTACATTCGTCTCTATGTTGAAGAGCTGTGACAGCCACTTAAATACAGCAACTGTGTTATCATTCAGAAAAATTGAGGGACATGTAGACACAGACTATGAGAGTGCTTTTATGGACAGGACAGGAACAGTAAGGACCAGATCCATAGATAAACTGTAAGGACATAAAAACCTTAGCATAAAAGCATTTGATTCCCTGACAACTCAAATTAGAAGCTTCCTTTCAAATCAGCACTTTCTCTCAGTTTTTGCTGTGATTAGTCTGTGAATACATGGTCTTTTTTAGGAAACGTTCTCGGAATTTACTCTCAAAGGAAATATCAGCTATTGTGTTACGTGTGTAACTGAGGCATTGATTTGTTCACGATAGAATGGGTTAGTCAGCCTCTTAAAGGGACAACAGCTTAAGACAAAGTACTTGGCTTCTGAAGAAGAGATGAGCTTCACACAGCCTGTTGATGCTTAGATGCTACCAGGGTTGAAGTAGTACTCAAGTCTGGTCTCGGCCTCTTTATTTTTTTTTTAAATCTCGGACTTGCTTCAGGCTCTGAGGTGATTTGACTCTGACCTGTCTTGCTCTTGGTCCCTGGTGTCGCCTGTTATGTCTCTAGCTGTGACAGAGTCCAGATGGCTTTTTTTGTTCTCTCTCTGTCTCTGTCCTCCTTTGATTCCTCTCTGTTTGCGAGTGTGTGTGTGTATTGCCTGATGTACACTGCACTGAGTAGCTTTGAAATCAAGAATACATGGTGACTGTGACGGCAGATACAGTTGACAAAGCTAACATGACCCAAACACACTGGTCCAAATATCCTCTCAGTTTAAGGAATTAACTGTACTCAACCTAGATTGACTCAACCCTCAATAGATTTGACTGCAGCCCTGAATTCTACAGAACCAATGCCATTTATGATCAGTTTGCTTTGAAAAATATAGCAAGGTCATCATTATTTTAACACAGTCATCTCTGCAGCCCTGCTTAGAATTTAATACAATTGGATGTGATGTGTGAAATGACCCTTTGGCAGGTGAATGGGAAAGTTAATACTCAAAGAGATGTACAAACCTTGAATTACAAGAAGCTGAACCCAGCATTTGAAGATTTAATCATTTTCTTTTGACGCCTTCTGAAATGGAAGATCATCATTATCGCGTTATGCACGTCAACATTATTCGATGATTAATTCTCTTTCGGCCCGAGTATAACACAACAGGAAAGGGTAGAGACGGGACTGAGAGAGACAGAAATGTGGTGCAGCCACTACAGCCAGAGCAGCAGAGAACAGCTGTTGCCTTAAGCTCCTGCAGTCACACCAGGACAGCAGCCCTGACACGAATTACATATGAAGGAGCGGCTGACACATCACCGTCTTGCACGCTCATACGAGATGACACACACACACACATGTACACACACGGACACACAGTCTACTGAGGACAAAGGAGAAGGAAAGAGGATGATGCATCTCATCTGTGTGTAGACAAACAAGCTGGTTGCACATGTATGCAAAGTAAGCATGTTTGTGGTTATTGTACAGTCTTTTGGTGAACTCAGGATGCAGGTTACTTTTCTGCATCTTTCACGGTGCTTTGAGCCATTCCACATATTAAGTGTGTCATGATGCAAGCGAGTATGACTTCATTATTCAGTTCAAACTCTCAATAGAGCCAAACAGCTTCCATGTCTTTGGAGAAATTTTTTTTTTTATTCTGCTGAACTGTCACCAGATTGACGCGATTTGCCACAAATGTCACACTCAGAAACCACAAACAGCTGCACCGTGAATCATTTTAGGTTAAAAAAAATTCCCCTACTGCTTTAAAAAAAGTTATTTAACCAAACTAGGGCTGAATAATTATTTCAAACCGGACTCATGAGTTTTGAAAATGTTAAACCAATTGAGGAAGCCGGACTAGTTCAATAAACTTGAATCAACCAAGTGTCACATGTTCATAAAAAATTCCAGACAGATTTGCTTTTCGTTCACATTTCAAGTCTTGATTTGACAGGAAGAAACTTTCTGTGTATAAAAAAAAAACACACAGCATGTTTCCCTCGTGAATGCTTTCTTCACGCTAGGCAGGCTCCCGAGAGTTTCAACTCTTAAACAATGCCTGCTGGGAAGTCTGATGATACGCTGATGATCCTCCTTTGACACTTAATTTGAGGAGTTTTTGGAACTCTGTGCAGCAGGTATATTCGACTTATCAGAAGTCAGTGGAACTGGTTTTTATTAGTTCTGAAGTCTACTCTTGAATTTGTAATCTTTACTGGGTTTTTACTAACCTTAATTTTTTTCAGCCCTTTTTGGAGGTGGGATTCAAATACAAATGATGTCATAGAAAACAGTTGAACATAATAAATGAAAGGGTCAAGATAACTTATGGTTTACATCTCCCTCACTTCTGATATAAATACAATACAGATATTTTTGTGACAGTACCAGATAGACTTACCCGTGGTAGCTTTGTATTACACCCAGTATATTTTAAGTGCACAAAGGTTATTTTATGCAGAATATATGATATTGCTAATAAATATTATTCAAATATTTCACTGGTTTTTGCCACCCCTTGTTGCAGTCTTGATTCTGAAACCGTCACTTCAAGCTTAATTGTTTGTCACCAAATAGATTCAAATTTGCTCTTGTGTCAGAGTGACTCACTGCTCTCAGACGATGATCAGAGCCTCACTTCCAGCTGCACTTAAAGTCGGCCTTACAGGTAGCCGTTAAGGTCCAGCCCAGTCATTTCCCGGCTCTCCACTCAACTCAGCAGGGGCTAATTGGGCAGCTGACCTTCCTCCCCTAAAACCATCCATGCAGCAGTTCGGTGACCACACTCCATTGGTAGTCTGAAGCAGAAGGGGGAGTGCTCTGAAATGAGATCTGTATCAGCAGTGATGGGCAAACAAGCCATTCTTTAAGCATTTAGGCTTTCCGGCCAGTCGTGTCGAATGGGTTTCATTTCTTAAGGCTTGAAGTCGTCACCAGGGGCAGATGCTGGTCAAAGGAATTTACAGCAGGCAGGCAATTTGTTGCAGTTTGTACAACACTGGGGCCAATTAAGTCTTTTAAATGAAAATGGTCATAAAGATACATATAAGTTAAAGCTTATTCCTAAAAAAGACAACTGACCTAAAGAGACCTAAAGGGAAATTAAGATGTTGAAACCAATCTCTTATATGCTGCAGTAATATGTTGGTGCCTAGTAATACACATTGGAGGATTTTTCTTTTTTAACGGTCAGATGTGGCTGTACCCTGTGTTTCTGTTCTCTGGTGGAACAGGATGTATTGAGAATGTGCTCTGATGGTAAACATGCTTTTGCAGGTCCTCAGAGGGCAATGTGAGCATTGGATGGTCAGCCACAGTGGACCTCATGCGGCATTTTAGTATTATCCTAAATCTCTTGCTTTTCTCTGTGTTCTGAGTTCACATCACCTTTCAACACAAACTGTAAATGGCTTGTTTCAGCCTGATGAATGGCTGTTCACGAGGAAGTAAGAGCGTCATTTAACGCCCCCAAATCGCTATATATACATGGCTGCCTGTTTCGCTCCATTTGAGGGTTCCCATTCAAGTGTTACCCAGGAATAAAAAGCTCTGCCCTTTAAAATTAGCAGACAAAAACACAAACACATTAAGCAGCGTCTGTTAAAGAGTTAGAAATTAAATGGTAAAATGAATACAGCGACGTGTCATCAGAGCAGCATGTTCATTTTTCATTTTCTTTTAGTTGAGTTCGGCAGCAAATAGTATTTAAAAAACTTTTTGATTGTGAGCCAACAAGTGTTTTTCCCTTTGAAAGGTAGACTGAAACGACAGGCCCGGACCACTTTTGAATTCTTTCTCTACCTTTCTACCACGTCTTTAATCATTCATACATCTTATTTCATTTGTTGGAGGGGTTCCTGCATGAGGCCCAATATCTTTGGCTACATATCCATTAGTTGTCAGGGGTTGCGCTCCCTCATAAGGTCATCACACGCTTCACACACAGTTTTCAAATGCAATGATTTTGTAGTTTTTTGAGCTCCTGTATCAAGTGTAACATCACTTTGTGTCATCTTCCTACTGTGTCACAGCTTTGCCAGCATTTAGCTCTACTTTCACTCTTTCTGTCGGATTGAAAATTCGCAATCCAAAACATCTCTGTGTACTTAACCTTTGGCACTTAGACAAGAATAGAAGCTTGGCTTCCAGCAGTGTTAATTAAGGTGATGATCTGCACTAAGTGTGATAAAGATGTGGGACTTTCTTTTTTATTTGTCATCATCTCATTGGCAGTTGTTTTTGTGCTCTTTGGTCTGAAGCTATAGCTCACTAACATTACATGCCCTCGTCGACTCCTGTATTTGTGATGTCATGTATCATCATTTTATCCTTGATTCTCATCTTTTCAATGCAGTCACTCTTTTCCACTTTCATCCCCGCTTAATTTCTTTATCTCCCAGTTCCTCCCCAGTTGCCTTCCTTTCTTTTCATTTCATCACATATTCCACCTCTCCTCTGTCTTACTCTTTCCTCGGTACCACGGTGACAGTAGTGGAAACGTCAGGCTGTGATAATAGCTAGCACGAAATCAACGGGGAACGTGGTGGTGGTGAGGGGGTGGTCTTCCATGCACACACACAGCGGGGGGCCATCAGTGTTTGGACAGCTGCTGGTGCCACTTTTACTGGCTCCTCGACAAACACTGGGACTGAATTGGAAGAGCGATTGAGGAAGGGAAGATGGACCGAGAAGGGAGAGCTGGGGTTGACAGAGAGAGAGGGATGGGAGCGATAAGGTAACGGACACAGGGGAGGATGAGAGAGGGAGAGAGATTGGCAGAGAGTGGGAAGGAGCTGTGTGATAAACACAGGTTACTAAGACACCGCATAACAGTCCCAGTAAGATGTTTTATTACCACTTCTATTTCCCTCTTTTTTCCCCACACATCTGTCTTGCTACCCCTCACACTAAGGGAATCAGAGAGGCGTTAAATGAACATCCTAAAATGTCTTACATAGAGTATATTATGTTTTTATTTTGAAACCCTGATTATTTTTAAACCAGTGCTTGGATTTTATTCCAAAACAAAATTACGAGCCGAGGTATTAAAAGACTTAAATCTTTACACTTGGCAATGTAATGTTTTACTGTTAGATAAAAAAGGAGGAGTTGAGACCAAAAAAAATGTGAATTTTGGACATTTTGCCTTAAAACTTTAATTTCCCATTCTCAGTGTCAGCAATCACAGTATATTAACAAGGCAATCATGGCACTAGCACAGTGCACAGGGTTAACTGTGCCCAGACAATGAGGGCAGACAAGGAAACAGGGAACAGTAGAAAGCAGCACTGAGGCCAGTTACAATGTTACAGTGGTAAATTTTGTACCTCTTCTTCAGTCCACTTCAACACAGACTGAACAACATTGTTGCACATTGTTCCCAGACTGTAAATAACAAGAGAAGAACATAGATAGATAGATAGATAGACAGATAGATAGATAGATAGATAGATAGATAGATAGATAGCTGGCCTTGCATTGCTGAATTTGCATGGAACTCCTTTGTTATGTCTGTCCTCTCAGCACTCTATGCATACATTTATACTTTTGTCTGAATGTCTTTAAAGCAGCTGTGATTGATAGTTTTACTATCAATGTGTGCGGAAAAAAATGTGACATTGTGAAAGCAGTCACTTGTAGTGATGAACCTACAGAGAATTACCACCTGAATCGGCAGCTCCCCTCAGCTTAACTGAGTTTTATAGGATGTTTCAGCTCATTAATTTGCCCTGCGACTTCACTGTTTCAGTTCACTCTCACTGCTCTTATAGCATTGTTTCCAACTTCAGCAGTCCGCTGTTTTCAGCAGAGCATTTTGAAAAACTGACTATAACGCTCCCTGTTCAGCACCGAATGGCAGGAGAAACATAACTCCAGTTGCATTATAATATTTCTCCATGACTGCTGGATGCAACCAAAATCAACTTTGACCCCAAATGTACTGACCTCAACAAGGTGCATCCAATTGGACAGAAGGTGGAAGTTATGGTGATGACAATGCTACTGTAAGGAAGACTGGTGGAAAAGTGTGAATTCTCAGAGTTCTATTACCTCGCTCTTAGGACTTGAGTCTCAAGCATGACAGAAAATATCAAGGAACCAGTTTGAACAATTAATGTTGTGATCGTATACATTTGAATGTATGTTGTTGAATGTTCAATGATAGAAAGTCTTGCATGTTTTTCAGATTGTAAACTCCTCTTCCACAAATCTCTCTCTTTGCAGCAGCATAAAAGTAAGAGCTTAGCTATGACAGCATGGAAATATTCTGTTTCATTGCCGTATTTATTTTTGCATGGCTGACTCTGTCCAGATAGAGAGATAGAAATAAAAGGCTATAAAGACATCCTAAGTTCAACTTTCTTAAAACCCTGGTAATCCCATTTTCTGGCTTTCATTTGTCCCTCGGTGGAAGTCACAGAGAGTACAGATGATAAGGAGCCAAGCTGTTGCAGGATTAAACGGTTCAAGGAAGCCAAAGTGCTGTACCTTGGAATAATATATGGAGCGAGAGGGAAGGTAGAGAGAGCAAGTAGAGTAATGGAAGAGAGGGAGAGAAGCAAAGAAACAGGGAGACTGTGCTCCATTTTCTCCAATTCTTTTCAAACTCTCACTTGTGTGCCTCTGATAATATGTGTGAAAGTACAGTGTTTGCGTGTATTTGCCGAGACCCCAGTGTGTCTGTTCTCACTTGAATGAAATACAGTGCTACTTTCTCACATTATTATCCTCTCTTTCCCACCCTACCAGCCATCACCATAATGACAAATAATGATGGTGAGCAGTGGAAGTGCTGGCAGCCCTGGGAGCATTGCATCTTGGTATACAGTATATCACCAGATCTGGGTTTCCCGTCCATAATACACAGGGGATACTTGGCCAAATGGACAGCAGTAACAATGAGCAGAGCACAGCAAACACATGACATCTTTACTGTTTACTGTGTCTGGGGGGAATGGCTGTCTTACTGGAGTGACTGACTGGGATGTTTAGTCATGGTTACCCAGGCTGAAAGTCTCAACCTTCAGGACTCTGACTGCGAATGAGAAACTGTAAAATACCGACAAGCTTGTTTTGAACACTTTCCTTAAAGTCAGTTTGCTTCGACTGCCCGATTGGAGACAATGAAATTCAACCCAAGCAGCCACAAAATAAACACAAGTATTGATCTGAGGCACAGAGTGAGCTGTGTTGAATTTATTAAGGGCCAGGACTCAGACCAAGCATCGAATCGCAACACTCTTCATACCGGACAAATTGTAGCTGTGGCTTTCACTTATTTATTTACTTGTCTTTCATTTCCATTCATTCCATCGATTCCTAATGTCTGGTAAGATCTCCAATCTGTTTATTTGCACTTTGATCACATAATTTGTGTTTTTAAATGCAAATCAAACCAATGTCATTTTTGTATAGAAATATACCGATTGACAAGTGCCAGTGTTACTCACATGTGGAAAGCAAAGTCTAATTTCAGACTGCACAATTATAGCCAAATCTGGCAGATCTGTCTGGCGCAGACAACGATAATTTTATCCCTTGTAATATGTCATAGTGGATGACAACTGGCTCTGCCTGTGGGACGCCTCATGACGTCCCAACAAAGAGACTAGTCTGTCTAGCTCTGTGATGAATTTGCCATCGTGTTCCAAGTGTCGACCAATAGGAGCAGCCTGGGACTTGTCTATAGGACTGTGAACATGGCGGAATGAAAGCAGAATGATGTTGTTGGTGTGAGGAGCAACAGTCACATGATCTTTCTTTAATAGGCATTTCTGAAAACCTGACCATACACACCAGCATTGTTTGTTCACTGTTTGCGTCTAATGACGATGTTTGGTGCCAGTGCAGGAATTGTTGTGCCTGTGATGTAGCTCAGTGGAAAGAAGCATGTGGATGGATTTAGGTTTTTAATCTGGCAGAGACCTGAGATTATTATCTGTTGAACCATTAACAATCTTTCCCAAACCTTAATCAAGTGTTTCAGTTGCCTAACCTTACCCATAACTTAACCATGGGTTTATTTGCCATCACCACAGTCTTTCCCTAAGCTTAATAGTGTAGATGACATGAGCTGTCATAGATAGATAGATAGATAGATAGATAGATAGATAGATAGATAGATAGATAGATAGATAGATAGATAGAGAGATCCTTTACAGGAAATTGCTTTGCTACTGCAGCTGCATTAGTCTTAGAAAAGGAAAAACCTAAAACTGCACAAAATGACAAAAATACACATGTTAGAAATGCTATGTTGTTGATGTCAAAACGTTTTGTTATCAAAGTAGTATTCTGAGTGTTTCAGAATTATTAATATACTGAGTTTTTATTACTGTTTTTACTGCTGCACAACCAGTCGCTGGCCAACATTCTCGTTTGGTCGTGAGGTTGATTTGTGACCCCCTCATTTAAGAATTAACACAAATGTGAGTGATTCTCCATTCAGGCTGGTTTGTCTCCTCCCTGCCCTCTCTTACATCAGGATGCTTACGTCTTGTCACCTGCCCAGACAAAGCTGTCAGCAGGACTCCCGAGCGGCGACCGGGGTCCTTGCTGAGTTTTGTGGATTCGTAGTCGAACCCTTGACCACCAACAGGCCCGGACTGTTACTCTGGTGATGATGTTCTGCTGATGACATTCAGAGTCAGAGCCTTATTTATCTGCCAGGTTCATACCCTGTTCATAACAAGTGAAAGAATATGTGTGCGTATTTTTTCTTGTGTTCTGTAGTGACAGACCATTAGTTTCTCATCTTGCAGTGAGAGCATGTTTGCCATTCCACCGCAGATAATCTGTCAGATTTCATTTTCTTATGATGCGGTCTGATTTCATAATTGGTTAGCATTTTAAAACGTCTTCGCCAAGGCCCTCTGGAGCCACGCAGACAAGGCTGTGGAAAAAAAAAAGTATTATTGCACAAACATTACAGCCATCTGGGAAGCCTGCTTTAATGAACACACACACAAACTCTTTGTCTGTTTGGGTCGCTCTCTCTCTCAGACACAAATTGGAGGAGAGTGCTGAACAGACATGGCCTCGTTACTTTTCCACCCACGTCTGCTGTCAAACAGGTTTCCTCTATCTCAGAGGGTCCCGGTCCAATTCTTGTTCTGAATGCACTGCACCTTATTACACCTTCACCCAAAAGAGCTTAGATGACTTTATTGCATTGTTTTGCATTCTGTACATAATGAGATATAATAGAAATCAGCCTTCACTTTGGTCAATGTGCACTTGCATATTGAAGGAAATGTGGTCGTTGAGAGGTTTAAAATTCTAGACCTGTTTTTTTTTAACCCCTCTAGATGTTACTGACACACTCCTTAAACCTGTTGACAATTGACTGAGCTTTGTGTGAGCCAAACAATAGAGGGAATTGAATTAAGTAGCGTCTTGATTTAACTTCTGTTCGGCTGTTTGTTGTTCACTTTTAACGAGTTGAGCGTGGTTGTCTTCTTCCTTGAGGAAATGTCTTATTGTTTCGGGTATTGTAAGACCTCGGAGGACATGATTAAATACTGCATCAAACAATATTGTTTATGTAAGACTGAAAAAAAAAAGTGTCGTGAATTTGGTTTGCAAATGTATGAAACATATTCCCAGACAATAAGTTGCTGCTCTTGCTGTTTTAGGGAACTTAGGGGAGTATGATATCAAATGATTTGCGCAGAAAAATCAGACTTTTTTAAACAATATTTATGCTCTGTGTACACAAAAAAATGAGGAATGATGATGCACTGTCAAATGGGATTTTCACAGCAATAATTATATGTAAAAAGCATGAGGATGTAATTGTGTTATGTTTGTTTGTTGACACATAACACTGACTGATGATTAATAAAGATCTGCTCCAGCTGTTTAATATTGCAGATTAGAAAACATAGAGACCCTGACTTTTCGTCCCTAGTGTAAGTCCAGACCCACAAAACACCAGATCTTACATTTCCCATAATACATCTTGATAATATCTTTCAATAAGGCTTGCTAAGTGTCTTTCAGGGTGCTTTCACAGCTAACCACTCTGGTGTAGTTAAAAGGAAGTCCTTTGTGTTGTGTGTGAAAGCTATTACTCTGTGATGCGAGCCAAGCTACCTGACTGAGGCCACATGAAAAGTAGGGTCTCAATACGCTTCCAAGCAGGCTATGATTACAACAGATCTTAGTAGACATTTCAAAAACCAAACTGCTCTTAAATCCACAATGTACACTTTACTGACTGTGAACTGTAAAGAAGACAACCTTAGAAACAATCCATCTTTTTATCTATATATGCAGATAACTTGGTAACCATGGTAACATATATATGTGCCAGAACATGAGTTGCTGCATCAGACAGACGAACACATTTAAAACTGTGCTGTATAGTGCTTCCATGCCACATTGGAAATCCATCCAGTTTTCATAACGTGGGTGATTTGCAGTCAAATGATACTAATGATGCTCATAATTAGTTTTTTCTTCATGAGCTCTTTGTGAAACCCGAGAACCGCAATTTGATTTCTCCACATGGGCTCTGATGATACAGGATGACAGGATCAGCGTGAACAGGAACCACAGCAGAATTCAAAGGCCAAAAATATACCTTGTTTTTCCTCTGTCTGGACCAAATGAATTGAACTATAGGTGTGAAAGTGCTATTAAACTATAAACATTCTGACTTTGTCACAGAAAGACACAGAAAACTTTATACAGATGTTTTCATAGTCCAAGCAATACTCCTCATGACTAGTAAACAGACTTATTGGGTCAAACGCTGGAGAGCACCTCATTAATACCAACTCGTACAAGAGCAGTTGATCAATCAATGACTGAACCAGTTTAAGAAACTCTGAACAGATTCCTGCACTAACATCACACGTCTCTGGTTGAAAACGAGGCAAATTTTCTCCTTGCAAAATTTGACCACTGGACTGTTTGTGCAGGCCGCCCCACACAATCAATGTTCCAACTGTACAAACATTACCTCTAAGATAGCTAGAAACATTGACCCCGACCATATACAGTATGTCACTGATCTCATGTGGAAGGACCGTGCCGACATCTAAATTCAAATTTCCCTGATAAGGCAAATCATCTCAGTTTGTGGATGGGAGCACTACTTTGGAATTTAGACTGAGAGGACTGATGGACTAGCTATCAAAAAACTTACCCCAGCGTCAAGAAAAACTTTTAAAGGCAATATTGAACTTAAGTTAAACCAAACAAGCTTGACAACCCTGTGACCTGAAGGGAGCAATCTACTATCACTGTCTGGATTTTTAGCATACTTGTTCTCTCCCTTATACTGCGCTTGCACCGCAACAGATAAGGGTACTAAGAGACACTGCAGCGAGCTGAACGGCTGATGCGTCTGACTTACCATTGAGCCAAATTGTGCTTTGATAACGTGGCGTATGCAATTTGATGAGCTCTGTTCTTCGCAGCCTTGTAGTGTTATAAGTGTATGCATATTTAACACGGGCGGCTCCATTGGGAATGATTCTTGTTATCCCTGCAGCGTCAGTGCCATGCTGTACATACTGAGCTGCACAGAGCCTTTCTTAACACCTGCGTCCTTGTGTGTGTGTGTGTGTGTGTGTGTGTG
>JBBMOC010000024.1:6184912-6333854 GCA_037975185.1 Centropyge bicolor | reverse complement strand
AGAGAGAGAGAGAGAGAGAGAGAGAGAGAGAGAGAGAGAGAGAGAGAGAGAGAGAGAGATTCAGACAGCTACACAGCAGCAGATTGTAATGTGAATAAGAGAATGTTCATAGACTACATTAAATACATTGGACACAGTTACGTTGTCTTGTTTTTTTTTTTTTTTAGTCTGATGGCTCAGGTCAAATTTGGCTAGTGTCTTCACAAAATAAATAAATTGGGTTCAAACTGAAACAGAATCAAAAGGACATGCCTCGAAAATTTATAGCACTGGTCTCTTGTTTGTTTGCCTTTTCATCTGTATTAGGCACCTGAAGATATTTATGAGGCTAGGTAGCACTGTGGGACACTGACGACCTTCCTCCCATGGAAAATCAACAATCATTTGATTCAGCAAATACCGCAAGATGGCGGTTGTTTATGTTCAGTGACAGCAGTCATTGCAATTCTAGAGAACTAGAGTAACTTCATTATAGACCCACAAAGTCGGTAGAGGGTGGAGGTCAGGATGTTTAGATGGGTCAACAAAACAGTTTGAAATGGGAAAACGCAACAAAGAGCAGGATGTAAGTGGCCCCCAAATGTGATACACCACATACACTGGCACATTAGTCCGAACTTGTCATAGGCAATATATATATATATATGTGGTGTTTTATTATGCAACATACTCGCCATTAATCATGTTAAATCATGTAATGCAACCATAAATCACTTGAATGAATTAGTCCAACTGGATCATATGAATGATGTATTGTGCTCAATTAACTTCACAGTCACATAATAACATTCAGTTGCAAACCTCTAATTGGATCTTTGCTGCTTCCTGCTCCTCCATCCTGTCCCATTTTTTTAGAGCCACGCTCACTTGGAGAGCGCATGCTTAACTATAGGCTCTAATGTGTTCAAGAACTGATGAGTAGTCGAGAAGTAAATGGCCAAATTTATGCATATTGCATATTCAGACAATGTTGTTGACATTTCATTGAACACCTCAGAGAGATTGAGAGTAAACTCCCCCAGATGTTATTGCACTAAGTCTCACTACTTAGAGCTTGGAAATGGCTGCAGCAGGACTCCAGCATTGAAACCTCAAGGTCAACAAAAACATTTAGTTCTGTTCACTTACTTACTTATAAGCCTCGAGCAGAGATGAAGAGCAGGCCACGGAGGTCTGGTCAGCTCGCTTCTTTCTCACTTCACACCCCCAGACTTTTTCATTTTCTAACTTGTAGTCTGCAGATCCAAACAACCCTTGTTGAAGCAATTTATCAGACTTTGCATAAATCTGTGTTGAGCTCCAAAAAGGCTTCATGAAACATCCACTTATGCAGTAGTTTTTTGGAAGAGCATATTTCCAGCTTAGTGTAAATTGAGTTATTTGAACCAAAACTCAGATCGGACGTTAAACAAATTGTCTCTGTGTAACAGGGTCTATTGTACAGTACAGCACAGTATTATTTATTTGCTTGTGTAAATATGTATATATATAATAGTATGTGTTATAATTACACAAAATCTGTGTAACATTGAGTTTATTTTATTTCTATTTATTTTAGTTAATGCCTGACAGGTTGGTCCTCCAAGTTATGTGGAACTTTGATTTTATTTTGTACCCCTACGTTTATGTTAAATGTAACACTTCAAACTATAAGTAGCATTTTCGCGCCCTTGCCTCTCCCCTTTTGTTTCTTATCTCCATGGGAGAGGTACGTGGTTTAGCCTCTGCTACTAGTATTTTTAAGTTTCAAGTTAGCTTGTTGTTAAGTGTAGTTTCCTTACGTCTGTGTATTTTAATTTGTTTAGGGGCACGTTTACGGAGGTCACTGACTGGAGGAGTATTGTATTTATGCTGTTTTGTCAGGAAAAATAAATGGACACCACCTCCAAAGACATACGCGTCTGAGCCTGTCATTCAACACAACGCAGAGTCAGACCCGACCGGTCACATCTGTGCCTAAATCAAGCCAAACCTAAAACATGTGAATGTCAGATCAGAAAACAGCTTTATTTATTTATTTTTTTTGTGATTTGTAAGAGGTTTGAAAAGCAATGAGCAATGATGACATTCTGCCAACCTACGTCAATCTTCTGGATACGAATGACTTAATTTCTTGTTTAATTTTGTTGCTTCTATTTTTGTGGAAATGAAATTGCTTTTTGTTATTTATAGAACCTTGTCCTTATCTGTGTTTCTCACTGAGGCATAACACACACTTATGCACAGGTGCGCACAGACTCACACACACACACACACACACACTTTTGCATAATTCCATTAGTCAAATTAATTCATGTGGACAGCTTGTAACCAAGAATAATGGCCTTGCTAGAAGACCTCTGAGCACGCCGGTCACAAACCTGTTACCAATAATATTCCAATTCATCACTCCTATGTTCAAGGCTTTTGCAAGAGCAGCATACATGCAGAAAGTAGAAGCACCTTGAAAACCCTCTCTGCGTCCATTTTAGTTTTGTATTTTCTTTCTTGTGCGGGTCACATATTTATTCATCTTCTTGATTGGCCATGGAAGCTTTCATCTTTTATCCTTGTGTGTGCTGATCCATTCAGCGATGCTGTCTCTGGCTCTTGCTCTTTGACTCGCCCTTCCACCTGCCTTTTTGAAGTGAAGCCATCATAATTGCATCTCTGAACTGTGATTGCTCTCTTCTGTCCCGCAGTACGTCATCGGTCTCTCGGCTCCCAGCACAGCGGAGCACGGCGACCGTTTAATGAGTGCACGTCGGCTCTCTCTGCCGCGTCTAATTCGTTTGTTTTCTCCTTGGTGTTCGGGGGATTTATGATGGCCTCTGAATAAGTGATGTCTGCCTTATCTGAGGCGTCTGTCCGGGCGGCAGAGCTCCTCTGTGTGTGTGTATGTTTAATGAATGGTGCTGGTGAAACACTGATACGCTATCTCATCAGTGTTTAGAGGAAGAGGGAGACACGGGGATGCTGAATGTTCCTCAGAGGCATTATAAAACACACAGTGGGAGGATTGAAGGAGAGTCATTTTGACGACATGCCCATCAGGGAAATTCATAACTGCTAATTAACATTTTCATTTCTCAAAAGAGACAATGTGTTGTTGAAAAAGATGAGTAAATTCAGTGAAGTCAAAGTTACCTTGTGTCTAATTCTAATCGTTTAAGGCTCAGAATGAAATGAATGAAGTACAAATTTTAGAAGCTACAAAGTTGCACCTTTGTCCTGACTGGTGGTGCCAGAGGGGGTTTTTTCTCTCTCTCTCTCTCTCTTTGTGCTGGCGGCTATGTCTCAGCAGGTAGAACAGATTGTCCACTAATTGCTGGATTAGCAATTCAATCCCCTGTTCCTGCTGTCTGCATGTCAAAGTGTGACAGGTGCTTCGGCACGACTCAGTGCAAGAAACAGTGCAAAGACAATATGTTTGACCAACTTCATTGATTCTTTGAATTTGATGGCAGCAACGTGTTTCAAACAAGTTGCAACAGGAGCAACAAAAGACTGAAAGTTGTGGACTGATCCAGAAACACCTTTTGGGATCATTCCACAGGTAAACAGGTTCATTGGTAACAGGTGATAGGATCATGATTGGGTATGTAAGGCTCATCCTGGAAAGATCGTCGTTCACAAGCGAGGATGGAGAGACACATGGTTGGATAAAGCAGATTACATGGACTCATGAACATTTGAAAGTTGAATTTATTTATTTATTTTTTTGAATTTGAAAGTATCTCCGGTAAGACCCAAGTGAGTACCGTAGGCCGACAGATGCAGAAATATACAGTCAAAGCTCACAATAACAAGATCTGAGGCTGAATAATAGCCGATCTACACATCTCGTGCCTAGAATAAAACAGGAAAGAAACACAGACTGGGAGCAAAGGACATATCTACAAAAAGTTTTAGTGACATAATATTTCAGCCTCGTAGCAACTGTGAGTGTGCCTCTGCCTCTGTTGTTCTCGTGGAGTTTTTGTGGGGGTTACTTTGTCAGGGCTGGGTCCTTCATCTGCCTGCCTCACATCGTCAACAGCAGTGCCAGGAGGGAGCAGGAAAGTAGAAGTTGCTGTGGCCTGTCGTAGGTGCCCCCCCCCCCCCCCCCCCCGCTGTGTTAATATTACAATACATAATAATGGAAGTTACCTAATAACTAACCTGTAGTCTTGTTTGTAATCTGTGTTGAAGAAGATAAGATTGATTTTTAGATTTAATGCTCTGCTTCCAGACTCTTAACCGCTCTCTGCAAAACTGGGGGGTGACAAGAGATCGACTGATTAAAATAGCACCAAGGGTATTGCACAGTCACGCATTGACTACCTGCCTAGTCATGCTGAGCTAATCCATTTATTATGTATTACGCTTGCGTCTGTGGACAGAGTGTGTGCGCGCATGTCCCGACGTTATTCCTTGTTGCCACGTCTCCATCAATCAGGTAGTCCACCTCTGGTGCTTCCTCTCCGATGTTCCTGCTCTAGCTCTATACTTTCCTCACACCCACCTCTCGTCACCTCTCCTTATCTCTGTTCCTCCACAGTCTGCACGTCCAGGCGCTGTCTGCAGCATTTCAACACAAGTATATATTATGGTTATTATAATACCTTCAAAAACTCCACAAGCCTCCACCCGACATTTTCCATAAGACAGCAATTGTTTTATGGCACAACAGACTTAATATTATTTTGCATCTCATACATATTCCACTACAATTTTCTGATTCCATTCATCTTATTGTGACCTTGTATTACCCGGAGGCAAACTTTTTTTATCAAGCAATTTATCTTCATTGAAACACAAAACAGTGTCAGGGAGGTGGAGGAGTGCCCTGGCAGCTCTTCAGTTTAGTTATGCAGCATGTGTTTATGACTCTATCCCTCTGTGCAATCTCATTTTTTTCCCCCCACCTGATGTTTATTCTGTGTTTGATGAGCAGGGGAGATTGGTTTTATCGGGCCAAGCATTTCTAATTTTTTCCTTAGCTCTAAGCAGTTTTTTGGGGAGGGGTTGCCAAAGTTGCAGCTCACACCACATATTTACATAAGTACTTTACCCCAGTGTACAATCTGATGCGCCCATCAAGGCCATTAAAAAAATCCAGATAGTCCCTCCTGCCCAACCACACAAACATCCAGAGTCTTTGTCTCCTATTGTTAGAGGTATGAAACTGAAATTGGGAAAGGTGTCATTCATTAACCTCAGTGCATTTGGGCCGACAAGCTATGACAATTTGTTTGGCTGTTTACCAGCACCAGAACCTTTTAACAGCTGCAGTCATTTTGCCAGTTTATAACCCAGAACACAAACACATACTAACAGCATGTGCGAATGTGGAAGAAATGGACTTGAACCCTAAAAAAAACACATTTAGTTGCAGTTATGTTCTATAGGTTTGAGCTGTGTCGTGACTGGTGGTGACAGTTGCATAGGTTCAAATGGAAGAGTGTCTATCAGAGTGCACCTGAAGTAGACAGGGTGTAATTGTCAAGACTGAACTACTTATTAAGTCCCCAGATTTATTCTTATTTATTCTTATCACGTTGCCTGTGTCACGTTGCCTGACTCACAATGTATGGTTTTTAAAAAAGAACCAAAGAGATTGTCTTTTTAATTCCAAGCATTCTTGATCCATTACAAAACCTGTGCCTACATTACCCACAATGCAACCCGATCACTGACAGTTCAGTTGTTATTTGGGTGTGTTACACTACTGCTCTAATTGTAGCCTCAGTCCACACTTTACAGAAGTCTGCTAAGCTCATTTCTTTTCTAACTCCACACCCCCATGTTTTTGTCATTTTCTGCCACTGAATTCAAGTTATATCACTTGAAGCAATTCATCACACTTGGCTTAGATTCCTCTTGAGCCACTAATGGCTTTATACAGCTTTTTTTTCCACACATATGCAGTAATACTCCCCAAGAACTCTAAAGAGACTTTGATGTTTTAAACTGGAGCAGTTGTCCTTCAAGGCATCAGAAGCCTCATTTAAAAACAAGCCATACTGAAAAACTAAAAGCCATAAAATATCATTTATAAAGTCTGTTTATTTTATTTTGCTCAGTCAGAAATTTTAACTCTGGCTTAGGAGCAACTTTTACCTTTGCATCAAAAAAGCAGCAATGCGAAAGAGGTGCTACATGTTGCACCTTTAAGGAAGTGCATTTCCCAGAGGCCTCCACGTTACGGTGTGTGCATCTGTGTCTGGATTTGTGTGCGTCCACGTGACCCTCTGCGACCATGGCCGAGATTTAAGAACAAGAAAGCGATGCTCCTTTCGTTCAGTTTGCCCTCAGCCTGCATGTAATTAGCATGTGATTTGCTATAGCAGCAGCTAATTATGCAATCAGCGGCTGGCACTGCCTGCACCGCCGGCTGATTACTGAGCCTTCAAGACGCAGTTTGGTCACAGCTGTCAGCCCACTCAGAGGAGCCCTGATTCTTTATTGGTTTTTGCAAGACAATGTTTAGGCTGTCACCTTGTCACACTGACTGTTCTCTTTTCATGTCGGGAAGCTTTATTTAGTCAGTTTTAGGTGGCGGCTGCAAAAGCAATATTCAGCGGTTGGAAAGGTGGCTGGTAAAATACTGTAGTTTCATTGTTCAGGAAATAGTGCCTGCAACCTACTTCAACTTATGTCCATTACATATAGAGTTTTCACAGCAGCAGAAAGGGCTCAGAGGTCCATAGAAAGTTCATAAACCAATTCTGCATCACAATCCACTTCTTCTGTCATGGCCTACCTGTGTGCTCAGTATGCCTAAACATACTGTGTGTTGCTTGTGAGCTACGAGAAACAGAAAGAGAAATGGAATTTCTAAAAAGATTTTCCTTCATATTTGGGCTACAGGAAGTGATTTCAGTTCCATAGGAAGTCATTAATCATTGATGTTTAAGTCAAAATTGAGCTGTGAGTATTTTTTTTGTTTTTGTAAAGTTGAGATAAAGTAGGACTAAAACAATGATGAATCAGTTGGTCCACCAAAGGAAACCCCTTTCAAGTCAGTCTTTCAGAATTAATTGCTGATAAACTTTCAGTCATTTTTCAAGCCAAAACATTTGCCGGTTCCAGCTTCTCTTACTTAATGACTTAATGCTTTTTCTGCCTCATACATGATCATTAACTGAATGAATGGGTTTTGGACTGTTGGTGAGATAAAACAAACAACAGCATTAATCAATGAAATAATAATTGTTAGTTGCTGCCCTTGTCTAAAGTCATCCAATTTATGAATTGAGTGTGACTCAGTTTGCACACAGCTCAAATGTCTGTTAAGGTCTGTTCACTCTTTGTCTGCTGCAAGTGGAATTTCTGAAAACTACAAGGAAATAAAAAGTTCACCTGTGCCAATGGTGCCTTCTTTTTGAGACAGGAATTTTCATGCAAATCCGAGCCTCAAGAACTGTGTGAACCTTAATTGTCCTCCCTCATTATTTGCATGATCTTTCCTTCAATGCATAATGAAACGATGGCGACAGCAGACAGGTGAATTGCGCTTCCAGGTGCGTGGGCCTAAAAAAAAAAAAAAAAAAAAAAAGGTGAGGTGACAAAGCTTAGTGAAATGTGTCCCGCCGCTGTCGGGGTGAGAGGGTGTGTCAGCAGAGGATGATGCCGGCCACTGCATTAGTAATGACCCTTTGCTTCCCATCAAGACCACCTCTCAGCGTGCTCACGTCATTAGACAGCAGCTCTTTTCTCCTGCTGTGCCTATGTGTGTGTGAGAGACGGAGTGACAGAGACAAAAAAAAAAAAAAAGAGGTGAGGATGGAGAGACAGAAGAGATGATGATTAATGGGAGGTATTTGTGGCGACAGGCAAACCGATTTGTCACTTTTCAGTTTCATTGTTCTACTTGGGCGAAGCAAGTAAGGACGTCTTGATCATAACAAATTAGGCTTATAAAGATCAGTTTTCAGCTTCTGTTGGAACTCAGTCATTTTATGATTGGTTTATGTTGTATTAATTGGTTTAAATCAGGGGTCGGCAACCTTTAACACCGAAAGAGCCATTTGATCTGGTTTCCACGGAAAAGAAAACACTGGGAGCCGCAAATACTTTTTGACATCTAAAATTAATTTATTTATGAACGCATTTATTAAATAGAAAGAAAAAATATTTTAAAAAAACAACAACTTCCCTTTCATGCTTCGGGGTTCACCCCAGCTGTACACTTATTAGTGCTTTGACTACCCTTTTGAAGATGGGCTATCATCTTATCTAAAATGAAGATAGCTTTTTCTTACCTTTTCACTTTGTATAAACAACTAAAGTGTGTTGCTTATGAAATCCACGAAGTGCTACAGAGAAAATTAAATTTTATCTATGTCATGAACACATTTTGAACATTTTGAATTCTTGAAAAAATAATACAATGTCTGAATGTCTCTTTCAAATACATTAAAAAGCTGAACTTAAATTATCCATGTAGCAAACAAAAGCAAAAAAAATGCAGTGAGCCGTCATCCTTATATCGCCTTTGGGCTTTCAGAGCATGTAGCGGAGCCTTGACCTGAACTTAAAAAATAAATTGGGGAAGAAAGCACCGTGTCACTAAACAATGAAAAATAAATATTTGCAAAATATCTGCATTAATATTTATTTGACCTGGTTAATGGGACTTCTGCTCCTGAACCTCTGCGCACAGCGTCTGCAAATCGGGGCTGTACGTCACTCTCATCTTTACGCAGGACTGTAGCTGTCATCTGTGAGGCGTGAGCGGTGTTTGTTTTTAATGTAGTTCATGGTGGAGAATAGCTGCTCACATACATATGTGGATCCGAAGATCGACAGGACTCCAAAGGCATATGTCTTCATGTTCATGTAGGTGTCGGGGATGGCATTCCATGTTTCAAACACGAGTTTGTCCGGTCTTGGAAGGTTATACCGGCTTTCTCGAGTATGACGTTTATTTTGAGCGACGAAAAACAATAAAATATATTTATTCTAATATGTCAAGATCACAATAATCTTCCAATCTAGAACTAAAATATTAAAGAAATAACACAAATAAAATACTCTTCAATTAAATACTTAGTTGTTGTTTTTTTCAGTAATTTATTTTCCCAAGCCACTCAGAGCCGCAGTATAAGGATGAAAGAGCCGCATGCGGCTCCGGAGCCGCGGGTTGCCGACCCCTGGTTTAAATGAAATACATTCTAAGTGGCTCCCATATGCAATAAAAACTGTCCATATAATAAATTCCTTGGCCACATACTCATAATTATATTGAGATAATTCTGACACATTGTTCCCTTTTAATATGATCAGCGCTTGTTACTGTGATGATATATCATCAGGAAAAAATCCAAACTATCGAAGTTGTGTTGTATCACGATGTGCTGTGTCTTTTCAAAGAAGCGCAACAGGAGGCTGCCACCTGTGGCGTTGTGTTATTTATTTCAAACTTAATCACATTCTTATAATTGATACATGACGTTGAAATCGCTCAGCTTGACAATTAAAGCACGATCCGCTTGGGTGAGGAACAGGCTGCTAAATGGGTCCTGTGTTTGTGTATTCTGAACGTAATTATTTGTGTGCACAGGGTGTGGGCGTGTCGTAGCAAGAAGCGTAATTATACCAGACTAATCATCTTGCAATGAGGTGCAATTTATATCAGCTGTGAATGAACATCAAATTCTATTTGAAAGAAAGAAAATGTGACTTGAGGTATAAGCCTGTGGCTTCAGTATGGCATCAAACTGACTCTGCCAGATGACATGGGTGATCTATCATATTTAGAAGCTATGGTACTTGATGCCTCCTGTTGAATAAATCCATCTTTTCCCAACTAAATCTTGCTGAATGACATAATAAAAAGTGATCCAGTCAAGCTAAGATTCAGACTGTCATGTCAAAAAACACACGCCATGTCAGATTTGAGGTTACGTCTGTGCACTTGTGGTTACGATAACATGGTATGCAGGATATTTCTGCCACTGTCATCTTAGAATATGTCGAGGCTGAGGTCTGCTTTTTAGAAATTAAGCAGACACATAAAGCTTTTGAATAAAAGGGGGTTAAAATATATATACATATATGAATATATCAGTGTAACTTCCATTTTGCTGTAATACAGACCACTGTTGTCAATTGTAATTTATAATAAGACAAATTTAAGTCGCTAAACTGTATGAAAAGTTTCAAGTGTTTCTGATTTGACTTGACTTAAATGTATTTTTAACACCACAGTTGCATATGTAAGAGTGTTAGTGCAGGATTCATCATTATATCCGGTGTGTTAGTAACCTGCTGTTGCTCAGGCCGAGAGGGAAAAGGTAATAAAAGGTCATTCCGGGCAACATAGACAACATAGTCATATGCCATGTCCATACTAATATGGAAGAGTCTGGTGAGAGTTATTGTTCGCCATTGACACTGAAATGCCTACAGACAGATCTAAACGTCTTTGTTTTTAGCTGAATTTAATACTGGTTGAAAGTTACAGTTGCCAAATATGTGCTTGGAAGGATGCATAGCTTTTGCAAAACATGACCACAAATTATGATGTGTGAGACATTATTGGAACCTTACCAACCAAGGCAAACCTTTGACTGTCCCTTCATTTATACCCAGTCAACAAAGGAAGCAAAAAAAATGTGCTTTATGTTTTTTTTATATATATATAGGACCTGTGATGCACTGTAAAATCTTTCACTGTAAATTTACAGTAAATGACTGGCTACTAGTTGCATTACTTTCACGGGTAGTATTTCACAGTAAATTACAATAAAATTACACAGCAATCACAGCTGACATGCACATGGAATTAGTGTGATTTAGCAGTATTTAGCTGTGGAATTACAGTATTTTACTGTACCTAAATTACAAAGTAAAGTCATTGCCTGTATTTTTACACTTTTACTGTGAAAGTAGTAGTAGTAGTAGCAGTAATGTCATATTTTTGCTATAAGCATTCAAAATACAGACACAACATGCTTTTCTTTCCATTTTTAGAGGCCTATATATGAGAAGATATAACTTGTTTTCCTAATAGTACTACAACATGTCTCATATAGTAAAAAGAGTCAGACATCTGGTGTCATTAAATCTGAAGATATAGAGAGCCAAACATGCTACCATGAACAAACACACATTCCAGGAAGCCATATTTGCCATGCCATAAATCTGCAGAAATGTCACACACACAGCTCTCCTTCTGTGCACAGAGCCTCATTCTATCAAAGAATCATGTGTGTGAAAATCTGAAGCATTTAATGTGAACAGTTCAAAAGTTATTATCCAACAAACTTTGGATGTTTGATTGTAACACTGGTTTCTATGCTCAATATGGGGCCATGTCCCCTTTTTGAATGCTTGATATCACTGAAACTAGTGGAAATATTGGCCTAATAGTTTGCACAGTATTTATTAGTTGTGAATTTTGAAATCCTGGTAACAATTTACAGTGTGTGTTTTGGGCTTTACTGAAACACAAAATAGACATTCCAACACCAGCGGCACATGCCATGCATCAAATCAACTGTAAGCCCATTAAGATGTGTCTCCTGGTTTTTCACTGTGTCAAAATAAATGTTACACCACCGTCCCAGCACCAACATTTTTAGATGCTCTGGAAAAGTCTGATGTTCTGCTTCTGGCCTCAAGTGACTCAATGCTGCGTGATGTAGTCAGTACCTCTAAAGCTCATGGCCATATTCATGTATTACATGACATTAAGCAAATTATCAGTTTTCCAAAGTCAAGGTTTTATATCCATACTAGAATGTCAGATTGGGATTTTAAATGCACCCACTGTGGAAAGAACAACTGTGTAATATAGTTCGACAACAGGTGCTTGTGACTGCTCCATGGTGCGTTGTTTGAAATCAGAGGAGAGTTGGGAGCATGTTCATCAGTACATACAGTTAAAGTTCTCAGATGAATTTCTCATTACTCCAGTGTGCTACGTGCAGATGAGCAGACGCGTCAGCTGTCGAGAGCATCTTCAGCCTTGCAACACAAGCAACCTTCGCTGATTATACAGGATGTGGATGATTTCCCCCCAGTGGGCGATGGTGGTGATGCCTGATGACTGCAGTTAATGTGTGTGTTTTGCTCCGCGTATGTGTGTGCATGTGTGCACCGAAGCAGTAGTGTTTTCCCAGCAGTTAGATCCTGACGGGCTTTGCAGGTAGCGAAGGTCCGGCGGGGTCCCATGATTCATGCAGCCGACAGCGGTTCTCCACCTCATTTATTCACCACATGGACACAGAGCCCATGCTCCATGCTGAATATCACATGACGAGAGGCACGCTAGCCACTGTGTGTGTGTGGGTGTGTTTTTCCGACTGTGCTAGCCGCCGTCCGGCTTACCTATGAATAATCATTCCCCTTTGAAATGTCACCTTCCAAACTCAGTGGCCCCAAGCGGATCACAGTGGTGGGGCCTGTAATGACTGTGTGTGCATATATATATGTGTGTGTGTGTGTGTGTGTGTGTGTATTTGTGGGCAAGTGAGAGAGAGAACAAGACCGATACCGGAAGAAATTGTGATATAGAGAGAGATAGGCTCTGAGCTGAAAACACTTGAGACTGAGATATAAAACAGGACGGGCTGTGTGTGTGTGTGTGTGTGTGTGTGTGTGTGTGTGTGTCTGTGTCTGTGTCTGTGTCTGTGAGTGAGTGAGTGAGTGAGTGTGGAAGGTGATAGCATCTCTATAACTCTTGTTACAATCTCTGTATTCTCACTCACGTCTCTGAGGGGCCCTTGTCGCCATGGAAACGTCATTTAAAATCCATAGACCTTCTTTGGTGTTCGACTATTGTGTTGCAAATTGCTTCAGCACTGGGGCAGGGGGGTGTCCAACACTCTGGTGGGAAGTAATACAAGTCCCATTCCAAAAAAGTTGGCTTGCTGTGGAAAACACAATAATGCTGCAAACTGTGTTTACCGACAACTGGTTTACAAAGTGTTCCTGAGTCCATGTACTAATCTCCTTTATACCATCATGTGTTTGACAAAGTGGTGAACCTCTCTCCATCCTTGCTTGTGAACGACTGAATCTTTCCAGGATGAACCTTTCATACCCAATCATGATACTATCACCTGTTACCAATGAACCTGTTTACCTGTGGAATGATCCAAACAGCTGTTTTTGGATCAGTCCACTACTTTCACAGTCTTTTGTTGCTGCTGTCCCATTTTGTTTGAAACATGTAGCTGCCACAAGAATCAATGATGTTAATGAGGTCAAACATTCAATATATTCCCTTTGTACTGTTTTCAATTGAGTATATTTTCTTCTGTTTTAGTTATTTTTTATACACTCTGCTCCTCTGGCACCACCTCACTGTGCCGTCATCACGGCTGTAAAAGGTGATGCTGCGCAAGAGCTTTCCACTGCAAAATGAATGAATGCCTTAGCTATTATGGTCGATCAGTTGGTTGACAAACTAGGCAGCAGTAGAGAAGCAACTGCAATGTAAAATTACCGTTTTTGTCAAAGGCTTTGAACAGAGTGATTTAGCAGCTGGTAAAACACAAAGAATCTTACTCTTCAACAAAAAGGTTTTTTCAGTAGGGATCCTTTCCATAATGATGTCACGCATGTAGAATAACGACCTCAGCCTGTCAGTGGTCAAAAACAAGCACTTCTCATGGACGTGCTTTGATTGGTGCAAAGTTTTACAGATTGCGTAGAGCGAAGGATCACGTTGCAGCCGTTTCAGGCCTTTCGCAGCTGCTGGCTGAGCCAATCTACTGGTCTATTACCAAAACATTTCATTCCAATTAAACTTCTAGATATAAAAAAAAATGTGATGGGGCCCAGGTTTAAAAAAAAAAAAAAAAAAGTAATTACCTTTAATTATTTCATTCCACCACCTACTGCTGTAATTGTAGGGACCGCCCACACAGCCCATTACAATAATATACATTTTCTTTCAGGCAGCTATTTTCATGAGTCAGACCTCGTGAATATTGAGGAGGATGGAAACTTATATTTTGTTGGAAAATTGAATACACACCCTCTCAACACATTTGAAGTTATAATATGAGGTCCATGAAGAGTCTTAATCAAACTCAAAAATGTATAGTTATAACTGTATTCATTCTTCTCTCCTCTGTCTCTCTTCCAACATAATATGACAAACGTCTTATTGTAACAAAACAATTTCAATCCACTAAAATTATAGTTGACTACATTCGCCAACTTTAAACATTTTCTGTTCGAGGTAACCCTTGAAGTCAAATAGCTGACAGCCCCCTTGTCTGCGGTTAACTCCAAGCACCATTAAGTGCGTCATCAGTCTCGAGGTGTTGGCAGCCTTGACGGTTATTTTCCCATCACAAACATTGCACTCAGGACTGCTGCTGTCAATTAGATACACTGTTTATGCAAAACCGTTTACCTCTAGACAGCGGGGAGATTAAAGCATAGTGACGTCTGGACAGGATTGTATTTCTCGCCTGTAGGGACCGGCTACTTAGCTTAAGATGCGCCATCCGAGTATCAAAATTTAGCACCTGGTGCATGTATTTACATAGTGAAACAGTTGGTGCTGATGGCATGACCCAACAGTCCTGTAAGCCGGTTTGCATGATTTTGAGAGTTCTCCACACGCCACAGCAGGACAGAGGTTCCCTGTGGTGGATGGTGCTTCTCTGTGGCCGCCTTTCAGCATGCTCATGCACGCTCTCAGTGGACGCTCTCGGCGGTGCTTTGATGGCAAGGTATTATCAGATCAAGGCTGTCTTCAAGGCCTCTGCACTCAGGGAACACTTGCCCCGTGCCCCTCTCTGGAACTTGTTATCTTTAATCAGACAAGATGGCCGACAGGTTCGCTGAGTGGCTCGGGCCAAGTCACCGAAGAGACTCACTGACGGCTTAGTGAGGGGGACAATGGATGCCATGTGCGAGATTGTTATGGCAGCGTGCTAGTCCTGATAAGCTCTCAGACACTGGCACACGTGCGTATGCAGACACAGCCGCACCCAAGAGCTCGATAACGCACACACTCATGTTTCTCGAGGTGTGAATTGTGATCTCTCATTCCTCTGCTGTCAAAGTATATACTAAACCCACTGCATTACCATCACGGGTGCGTAACTTAGCATGGCAGTTTTTCAGTTTAGCCGAGATTTCACCAACACTGCACTGTAAATGAGTTCATTTGATTGAAATGTTGTGAAACAAGAGCCGACGTTCGGCTGTTTAAGACCCATTTTGCACCTTTCAGGAAAGCAGCAGGGTGCAAAACAAAGTGATCACTGCTGCTGAACTTGGAATATTGGTGGAATAAAAAGACAGCTGGCTTGTATGAGCGTGGACTCTTCTTGCAACATGGCTTACACCGTGTGTGGGCAGATATTAAGGAGCTTAATGATCTCAGCTCAAAAAGCTGGTCAGTGATTGAATTAAGAGGCCCTTGCTGTGTTATGAATAATTAATGTAGAAGACAGGCAGCTCTTAAAGTGTGGAATACTGTTCTTGAAAAATGGTGATCCTTCAGTGGCGGCTTAATGATGCACTAGTCTGTCCTGTCCTATCAAATCAAACTGCCTTATTCTCCATAACTAATAGCCCATTTCTGTGCACCTGTCAGGGACCAAGCAGTGAGGCAACGAGGAACACAGGTGTTGGTTGGAAAGAAAGGGTTTTATTCACCCAAAAAGAAGTAAATAATATAAACCAAGTATTCAAAATCAAGGTCTATAAAAAGAGGTCAACAAAACAATAACTGTACTCAAACTACAGCAACAAAAATGAGTGCTCACAAAAACTGACCCGACACAATGAAACACAAGGGAACATATATACTGGTCTGGCCAAACCAATTAACACAAAAGGGAGAAACAAAATGGATGCCAACTGAAACTAATACAAAGGAAAACCTAACTAAACCCGAACCCCCCTCTGACATGGCTGGACATGGTCCGGCCTAATGACCTCGCCACAGGATTTAAATGGTCCAGCCCCTTGGCCATGCCTTTTGCTTCCAGCTGACGCGTCCCCACATGCAGCATGGTAACTCAAAGAACAAAGAAATGATTAATATAACAGCAAAAACAATATACTTATTCTGACTTTACAGTGTGAAAATGTGTGCACGCCATTTAAACAGTGTAAAGCCAAATGAAAAATAAAGAAATTATAAATCAAGTAAACTGTGATGTGGATTTGAATTGTTTAGTAAAGAGTGTTTGCAAATCAAATAAACCTGTGTGGTGGACTGCAAATTAACATAACATGTACTGAAAGTAAGGTGAGTGTGTGCACCCTACCAACCAAAACTGTTCTGTGTGGCGTCTGCCATCACAGCACCTCAGATTAATGCAGCATTCATGTCACATCAGTGTTTTTGTAATTAACACCTTTTTACTTGTAAAACCATTCATGCCAACATGCAGGTCATCATCGCAACTCAGGAACTCTGACTCTTTGCACTAAAGTTATCTTAAAGGTTTCAGTCCTGATTGAATTGCACCACCTGTGGAGTAACCTGTGACAACACCTGGTGCATGTAGTAGGTCCCAGAATTTTGGGCCAGCAAACACTCCTCAAGCTGTTTCATAAATACAACAGAAGAGCAAGTGCTGTTTCTGTTTACAGCAGCCAAACAAACTCATGCTGTTTTAATAAAGAAGACAGTCAATAGCTGGCCTTTTTCTAACAATGGTCAAATACATTATGAGTTCATGCTGTTCACACACAGTAGTTTTCCAACAGCGAGGCATGGTAAAATTATTGTGTTACCATACTGAGATCTGATGGCAAACTGTGGTTGATTCTTCTTGTTCAACTGATCTCCTGTTGGCAAAATACCAAAAAATTGTTGTGTTGTCACATTTTTGACAAATGATCACTGTCAGCACTAATAGGAACCAAATACATTACATTTCCTGTGGTCTTTTCACATTAAAAACCACTTAATGTTTCACTAATTGAATTTCTTTCATATCAAGCTGTGGGACTGGTATTTTCTGTTTGCATTCAGACGATTTAAGAGGTGACTTGAATTCAGGTGACTTAGTGGAGCCTGAGCAGTAAACAGTGAGGTTTGATTTTCAAAGAGATGAAATTGCCAAGTGTGACCATCTAGGAACACCCACTGTTCACTATTATCAAATTCAAATTTAATGGGCCGCAGCATTTTCTTATCTTATCTGATCTTATCTTTTACAACCACCTTCTGCTGTCTGATGCAAACTGGAGAGTCTTTCCCATCTCTATCAGTGGCCATGTCCCAGGAGGTAGAACAGGTCATCCACGGATCACAGGGTTGCCAGTTTGGCGCCCAGTAGTCAGGCCAGCACTTTGCATGGTAACTTGCTGCAATCGATGTGTGTGAATGGATGAATGACAGGCAAAATGTAAAGGATAAAAACACTATATATCTGATATAAAGTAAATGCGGCTTTATCATTTACTGTCCTGTACATCACACTATGAATGTAATGATACCATCTATTGGGACCTCAAACACTTTTACAGTCCTATGACAAAAGTCTGCTGGACTACATCTGCTGTGAGCTTTTAAAAATCATGAAAAATACAACTCAAGCAATAGGAAAGCAACCAAAGTAACTGTGGGAAATATAAAAGGATATTGCTTTTTTTTTGTTCATTCTAAATGCAGTTGGCCAGAGATCTGTACTAAATCTCCTTCTTTTGGGCCTTTGACTCTGTCTTTCCTCTTAAGACAGTGTCTCACTCCATTAATGAAAGTAATTCTTGAGAAGACTTGACAAGAGTTTCATATCTATTCATCGATCTATGTATTGATCTGTGTAATGACCGGTTTATCACATGAATAGATAAAACGAGGTTCAAGGGCAGCGAGAGAAGGCAACAGAGAAGGGGATTACACACTATGAGCAAAGAGAGATGTCAGATTTACGAGATAGAAAAGGGCAAGGGCAAACACCAACATGTCCTGATGATGCTTAGACAGTACAGTATTTCCATTATGACTGAAAAGCTTGTGCAGTGACCTGAAAAGGCCAACTGTCATTTCTGAAGTTGCTCTTTTTTATCCTCTCCACAGTACATTTGTTTTGCGGCCTTGTAAAATTTATTTTTCACTTCCTAATTTACTAGGCAGTTAAAGCACAACGAAACTCTAAAATTAAACAAGTAAGCAGCCAAACAAATCAAATCAAATTTATTTATATAGCCCTTTACAATTACCAAGTGGTACCCAAAGTGCTTTACAAGAGAACCATAAAGCAATACATAAAAACAGTACATAAAAGCAATACATAGAAATAATACATACAAAATGGATAAAAAACAATACATAATAAAAACACAGGTTTTTAACGACGGAAAGTGTCACAGTGCTGCAGGTTATTGGAAGCCTTCTGAAAGTATGAAATAAAAATAAAAACAAGCAGGCAAACAAGACCACCCTAGATAGAATTAAAAGCCGATCTAAAAAGGTGGGTCTTTAGCTTTGATTTGAAAAGGCCAAGATCAGTAGTGGTGCGAATGTATGTAATGCTTGCCAATTTCCCGGAGGGAACCTCCCAAAGGGATTAATAAAGTACTCTGTCTGTCTGTCTGTAGGGGGGGCAGTTTGTTCCACAGTCTGGGAGCAGCGACAGCAAAAGAGCGATCACCCCACTGTTTATATCTTGACCTTGGAACTACTAAAAGAAGCTGACCCGAGGAGCGCAAGGCCCTACCATGATCTCGAATAGTTAAAACCTCAGACAGACAAGAGGGAGCCAGACCTTTAATTGCTTTAAAAACAAACAGGATTTTAAAATCAATTCGAAAACGAAAATGATGAAACAAAGATTAATGCAAAGAAATAAGACAAAGAACTGGATAAACCTGTTATGATTATTTTTTACTATTTTTCAGAATAAGTGGTAGAACTTTTTTTTCCCACTGAACTGGGGAGTTTCACCGAGCTTCTAGCCGGGGCATCTCTCTACAGGATTAACCAACGACACAGACGGGGAAAGCGAACCAGCGCCCTCATTAAACTGAGACAGCAGCAAGTTTGAAACATGCTCCTGTCAATTCACCTGACAAATGTCCGTTCTCCGGCCAAGAAGATGGATGAACCGTTGATGGATGGATGAACTCATTACCGAAACCTGGCTTGATGAGCACATCCTGAACACAACCACTACATCTGCTGGTCTTCTAACTCCTCTGAGCAGACCACGCAACAGAGCTATCAAGGGAGGCAAAATGTGCTTGCTTGAATGTACAGCTGTCACAGTGTAAAAGAAATCACCCACTCCTCAGAGACTATTTTTGTGGACTGAAACCACTTTATTCACTGCAGGAGTTTTATTCTATTCCGACCTTAGGCCTGCGTTCGTGAGCCATTACAACACCTGGCTGACCGCATCACTAACATAGAGCATAAACACCCAGACTCCCTGCTCATTGTCCTTGGGAACTTTAACAGAGCAAACCTCAGCCATGAACTAAACAGAGACAGCACATTAAGTGTCCCACTGGGATAAAAGCACTCTGGACCATTGCTATAGTGTAGGGCTGCACGATTATGGCCAAAATGATAATCACAATTATTTTTAGCAATATTGTAATCACGATTATTAATCACGATTATTCATTATGTTAGAAAAACAAACAAGTCTTCAAATTGAATCTTAAAATAATCATAAATCAAACAATAAACTTAAAATTCACCCAAAGACAAAGGGAAAAAAATAATTATGCTATTGCAAAATGCAATTATAAAGTGCAAACAAACAGAAAACCGGCCTTATTGCATCCGTTATTTCAGCGTGCCTTTGAGAGGTGGATGGATACGGTGTCGCCCGGTGCAGAGTTGCTGTTATGGTTGTCTGGGTTGGCGCTGGACAGACAGGGATTTAGTGGAGTCAGTTCAATATATCTGCGAACAGACCAGTAACGTCCTGGCGAAAACGAACACAAATTACCGCTTGTGTGTCCCAGCCCGAAAGCCGGTCGCTATTGCGATTTGGAAACTGGCTACCGGCACTAACGATAACCCCACAGCCCATCAGCCCCTGATGTAGTCTGTGCTTAGCTCTGGACCAGCGAAGAGTTGGTGCCTGCTAAGCACAGGTTTTTAGCACCTGGAGCTGGTGCTTACGTGGTGGAAACACGAAGAACTGGTGCTAAGTCAGGCACTTGCTCCGAACTAGCACTAGCACCAGCGCAGTGGAAAAGGGTCAACAGTAGATGTTGCTCCTTTACGAGGCACTAGCGGCTCCTCACTGTCACTGCCTGCTGCTCCCGACATTGTACTCTCTCACAGTTTAATCATTCGAAGCTGCCGCTGCTGCAGGGTTCGCTCGCTTGCTGTTTAGGCAGCGTAATGATGAGGCCCTAACCTATGGGTCGCCCCCTGGTGGTTGGCTGACTATTGGGTTGAGAAAGTGCTTGATTTGACACGCAACAGAGCTCGCTTTTTAAATGTTAAAATCGCCGACGATCATCTTAATTTAATCGTGGCAGCCAAAATCGTGATCGTGATTAAAATTCGATTAATTGTGCAGCCCTACTATAGTGTATAAAAGGTCACCAGTGGCTTTTTCACCCGTGCAGCTCGGGGGCTCTCTGATGACTGTCTGCTTCATCTTCCCCCCTCGCCTTATGGGCAGAACATAAAATGTGCTTAACCTGTGGTCAAGGCTGTGAAGAGATGGACCCCTGAGGCGAAGCTGGAATTACAGACCTACTATGACTGCACCGACTAGAGTGGTTTTGAGGCCGTTGCTACAGGCCTAGATAAGCTCACTGTGACATCTTACATTTGCCGTTGTGTGCCGACCACAGAATTTTCATCATAAAAGCACCAGGCCCAGTCGGCGCCTCATCATCCTGTATGAAGGTCAGTGTTGACCAGCTGCTCCGTCTTCACACAAACCGTCAACAGATCACTTGACCTGTGTGAAGCTCCCTCTTGACTCCACAGTCATCCCGGCCCCCAAGAAATCGTGTATCTCAGGTGACATCCACAGTCATGAAATCCATCAACACACTCAACAGCACTGTGTCTGCTGTGGGAACTTTCAGCTTTCTTGGATTCAAGTGAGTGTCCAACGTACAGTCTATTCTCTGTACATTCACACTGTTTTTGGATTGGCAACCAGAAAGGTCAGGAACAGACTACAGTGGACAGTCAGGGCTGCACAGGAAGTCTGTGAACAGTTAAACCAGTCATGCAGTGTCAATAACCCTTTCACACCAAAACATCCACTTACTTCCATTATAGTTAATATTTTTACAGTTTGAAATGCAGAGATTTCAACATGTGCGTATCATCATGTACTATCATTATCAATATTATTCCTGCACAGTGTACATAGTGTATACAGACAGTTATGCATGATCTGTACATAATCATCTGATCCATGCACACATAATGATGTGACATTTATTTCTTTGCACTGTTTCTACTGTTTACAATTCAAATACTTGGTCAATAAAGCTAATGCCTGTTCTGGTAAAATGTGAACGCGTGTTAACAATAATATACCATCTGTTATGTTTGTCGTCAGGACTTTTCAGCTACTCAGGACTAAATTCAGTCAGCTGTTTGAAAGCCTTTCTTGTAATTCATACAGAAAAACAGATGAGTTGTTGCTGAAGACACTAGAGGAAATGAAGAGAGTTGTGACAGGGGGTGAAGGGGCTGTGACAGAATGGGATCAACTTGGAAAATAATTATCCAGCCGAGTCGACATCTGTCACGTCTTTGTCTCTTCCCCTGGCAAAATGAACATCCATTTTGCTGAGCGTGTGGTTGGTAAGAGTCAGTCCTACTACAGTGTTAAGGAATGTTGTCATAATTAACAGAAATCAACAAGCTTCTTAAAACTGTATTCTCCAGGCAACAATAAGCCATATTAAAACCATGACCCTCGATATTATATTGTGCATATGGCTGCATTTTTGTATTTGTTTATTCCTGCGCCGGTGAGATTTCTTCCTAAATGCTGCAATGATAAAATGAACTGTTTGGAGATTCAAATTACGGCACTCTCCTCGTCTTTGTACTTTGCATGCAAATACTTCCTTCAAATGTTATTGCGGATGAATTGACTCCCGTATGTTGGCAGTAATTGTATGCATAACAAGTTAATTGTCTCGAATGTGCTATGTGCAGCGTGTCTATATGAACGGGAGAGCGCAGACACATCAACAAATGGGAAAGAAAAAAGGGTTACAAAGGACTAATGAAACTGTTGTGTGTGCACCTGAGGTTTCATGATTATGTTTAGATGAAGTTATATTTTGTTCCTCATTCAAACCTCTCAACAAGGACACGTCTCTTTCTATAATAGGAGAGTGTGAAAGGATAGTGGTCTTAAACATGTTTTTCCATGTGGACATAATAACATAACAGCAGACCTGTCTCAGACTAATGTCTAATAGAGCTGGGGCTGGGATAGAAGTGGCTACAACACGAGATGGTTTTCGCATGTGAATCATCTGAAAACCTGTCGCTCCAATTCGAGGTAGTTTAAGAATATGTTTTTAAAAATACTGTTATCACTCTAAACCCTCCTGTTTTCCACTCTCTCCTATTTTCAGTCTCCATAGTAATTACATGATATAAGAAAGTATAAAAAAGTAAACTTTATGAGTAGCAAACCTGAAAAGAATTTTTTGAACTACTTCAAATAAAATCATTTGAACACCAGTGTATGACAGTTGGTATTTTGCTCACACAAATCCCATTTTATATTTTTGCTATTGAGTCCCCCCTTTACTTTTATGCATGTTTCAACATCTGCTCTTTCTGTCTGCCTGAGCGAGCTGATGCTGGTAAATCTTCCCACACACGGAGGTCTTATCAACAGCCTATTTATTTCTCAGAATAGTAAACACTCGCTGAGGAGGATGTGTAATAGAGACGTGGCCTGTGTATTGGAGTCATGCATAAACATGTCAAGACGCTCCATTTCATTGTTATCTAGTCATTTTGCTGTCATGAAGTATTTGTTTTGTCCACCACTGATTCTGTTTCTGTCTGCTCCAATATCAGCGGCAGGCTGTGTGCTTTCCATCACAAGAGTAGGCCAAAACTTGCTGTGACAAATAGACTTTGTGTTGGTGGTTCAAATCCAGATGAAAGGAAACCATTAGTTGAGCATGAACCGCCGCTGACGTTCTCTTCAGCAAGCTCCCGCTGCGCCAATGGAATTAAAACAAGGATTTTACCCTTATGAATTCACATAAGTAATTGGTTCAGCAAAGCAATCAGTTAAAAGGTAAATGATGCATACATAACACATTCAGAATTTGCATGAAGCACAACAAGATATGATGTATTGTTTCCTTACAGCAGTAAGACATTTTTCACTAGCTTAATGAACTGCAACCTGAAGATTCCTATAACCTGAACTTATAGGACACTCCCCAACAAAAGTGACACTCAATGGCCACTTCATTAGGTACACCTTGCTCGTATCAGGTTGGACCCCCTTTTGCGTTCGTGCTTAATTGATGTGCTTTATTGGATTGAGATCTGGTGACTGTGGAGACCACTGGTTTACACTGAACTCATTGTCATGTTCAAGAAACCACTTTCAGATGATTTGAGCTTTGTGACATGGCGCGTTATCCTGCTGGAAGTAGCCGTCAGAAGATGGGTGCACTGTGGCCATAAATGGATGGACATGGTCGGCAACAATACTCACGTAGGCTGTGGTGTTTAAACCGTGCTCATTTGGTACTAAGGGGCCCAAAGCGTGCCAAGAAAATATCACAGCAGAAACTCATTGGACCAGGCAACATTTTTTCAATCTTCTATTGTCCAATTTTGGTGAGCTCGTGCGAATTGTCGCCTGAGTTTCCTGTTCTTTGGTGACAGGAGTGGCACCTGATGTGGTCTTCTGCTGCTGCAGCCATCTGCTTCAAGGTTCAGCACACTGTGCATTCAGAGATGGTCTTCTGCATACCTTGGTTGTAACGAGTGGTTATGGGAGTGACTGTTGTCTTTCTATCATTTCGAACCAGTCTGGCCACTCTCCTCTGACCTCTGGCATCAACAAGGCATGTTTGCCCAGAGGACTGCTGCTCACTGGCTATTTTCTCTCTAAACCCTGCAGATGGTTGTGCGTGAAACTCACTGTAGATCAGCAGTTTCTGAAATACTCAGACCAGCCTGTCTGGCATCAGCAACCACACCACGCTCTTGACCATGTCTGCATGCCTAAAAGCATTGACTCCCTGCCATGTGATTGGCTGATTAGATATTTGCATTAACGAGCAGTTGAACAGGCATACCTTATAAAATGGCCGGCTTTAATATTTAAACCTGAAAATACATTTTACAATACGGATAAAAATCTGCACAGACCTTGATAGCAGCTTTATAAAAGCATAGACTCATGTGTGTAGTACTGTCGTGCCTCTATCTCAGTTTCTTGATCTTTCTTTTTCTCTGAGGCATTTTTGCATCACTCTGTGTTTTTATCTCCGCCTGTGTGTTTGTGTGTGAAAATATTCCTCTGGGGTTGCATCGCAGACACATTTCTACTGAAATCCTGTCTCATCTTGACTATAATAATATGGAAGAGGACCTGCTGGTGAAGAGGGATTTAAGAAGGAGATTTGAAGTAGCTTCTTCATTACTATCTTAAATGTAACTTAAAATTATGATCAGACATTGTACTAATACAATCCTCACTTGTGGACAACTGAGCCTTTCCAGGATGAACCTTTCACACACAATCATGACACTATCACCTGTTACCAATGAACCTGTTTAGCTGTGGAATGATCCAAACAAGTGTTTTTGGATCAGTCCACAACTTTCACAGTCTTTTGTTGCTCCTGTCCCAACTTGTTTGAAACATGTTGCTGCCATCAAATTTAGAATGAGCAGATATTTACAAAAATCAATGAAGTTTATGAAGTGAAACATTAAATATATTGTCTTTCACTGTTTTCAACAGTTTGTTTGGCTGCACTGTAAACTGATCATTTACTCCCATGTTTTATTTCTCAGTATCTACTTAGGGATTTTTTTTGTCTGTACTATTAAATTGAACTTGCTGTTACCTCCAGTAACCGTGTACCAAATCAACCAGGGCTGAAATATAAGAGATTGAAGCTCAAAATATTAGGTCAGGTATAAGTGCAACTTGAAACGCTGTATATAATATAATTAATTTGAGATGTAATAGAAGAAAATCATTTGATCTGTACACTGTACCAACGATCATTCAGGTGAGAGAGAAAGTCATAGTACATCTGGAGAATAGCTGGCTTGTTTACAAGAGAATATGTGATAAAGGTAGATGACCCTGAGCCACGTCCCCCTGTGACACACACACACACACGCACACACACACATGTTTCACACAGAAACACACAGCATCTGTACAAAAGACAAATTTAAGTTGGTTGGACCCCCATTATTTGTTACCATATACAAACGCTCTCATTAAGGTCTTTAATTATTCCAGCCGGCATTCCACTAATTGCCCACGTCAACCTGGTTGCTAGGGTGTGTTTGGTTCATTCCATTTGCGTATGCTTGTTAAAAGGCTGTACTTCCTTTGATTTCATCATTTTGTGCTTTCTCCAGCTTTTTCTACAAATCACTCTTCGACTTTCTCATTGCAATAAGTAGAACGGCTTTAAGTGGCAGATGAAAGAATTATAACTGCTTTACAGTGCTGCATTTTAAAGAGAATATCTCAACCCTCAATCTCGCCTTTCCTTTTATAGCATTTCAGCCATTTTATAGTGTATTATTTTCTTGAATTTTACCCATTTGAATTTATCATGCTCATCCTTTACCACGATCTTTGTGTACATAGAACTCTCTTATCTGAGTCATTAAACATGCAGAGCTTTCTTGGCTGCGATTCTGTGAATTTTGCTTTTGAGTTTTCTGAGAGGTTGAGGGTCCTTTTGTGCCTATTCTTCTTTTTTCATGTGTATTTGACACAAACAAAGTGTGATTCCAAGTCAAACAGAAAGAGGATCGATAAGATGGATAGTGATTTGCCAAAAGGGTTGAATGGGAAGTCCATTGAGAAAAGAAGAAAGTAGCATTTTTGGCGCCTTGCAGTCATGTAGCTTCAAGTCTGAGATGCCATGAAAATCCTTCCAATTGTTGCTGATAAGAAATCGCTACAGTACAATTTGGTAAGAGTTTTCAAGACATCACACAACTTCGGACTAGTTTTTTTTTTGCTTGTCTCATTTTAGCAAACCACTGCTGCTGTCAGGTCTCACCTTTCTGTAATAGCAACTCTCGCAACTCTGTCTGTCAGCTTTATGTAGCAGACAGTGTCATATTTTTGGAAGGTTAAGCCTGGGTGTATATGGAGTTATAGGAGTGCCATAAAAACAATGAATCTGTAAAAGAATAAGAAAATAAATGTGCAAATATAAAGAAAATTAAATAAAAGAATAAGTTAATAAACTAGTACAAATAAAAAGCAATACATGAAAGGACAAATAAATGTGGAAATAAGATTTTAAAAATGTAAAAAATCAAGCATTCATTTATTTTCACATTTATTTGTGTATATTTAGTAATGTATACTTAATGATATATTTATTTATTTATGCCATATAAGTTGCTACATTTATTCTATATATTTTTAATTTTTATATATATATAATGTCATCTAGTCACTTTCATCCCTTTCTTTTCTTTTTTTATCCCTCTCCTGATTGCTTTTGCTTTTTACCAATGCTTTTACTATTCCAGGCCGAGCTGTCAATCAACTGGCTTTGGCCTTCCATTCCAGGCTGAGGGGTCAATTCTTGCCTAACTTAATAAATCATTCAACAATATAAGATACATTTTCACATGGGACAAGAAACCCAGTCTCCAGGGTCTAAGTCCTGTGTTGAACCCACCAACCTTCCAAAGTGGCCCATTTATTGCTTCATCAATATCTAAAACAGTAGATCCATAGCAACACATCCTCTTCCTTGATGTTGTTAAAAGATGTAATTCTGGACTTCCGGCTTAGCGATCAATGGAGTAGGACATAGCCTTCAGTGCTCCTGCGCTATTTTAAAATAATCCTATTTCAGGCACATTTTTACCTCTTTTTCGGTGAAATTTGTGTCCATAACTTAAACTCCGACTAGTTGCTGACCAAAATGCCTGCAAAACCGAAAACTGGAGCCACTTCATCAACGCTCCCACAGCGGCCTGCTCAATCCACCGCATCCCCGCCTCGTAGTGATCCCTCCGCCCCTCCTGTTGGAGTTGCCATGCCTACAAGCGTCTCCGCCGATTTCAAGACGGAGCTGCTCACTTCCCTTCGCAACGAGATGGCGGCGATTTTCAAATCCGAGCTACAAGAGGCTTTGAAAGAGAACTTAACATCCATTAAGACGGAGCTACTGGCAGTAAAATCGGAACTGTCCGCCAGCATTACCAATATTCAAACCGACGTACGAGCTCTGAAGGATACTGTTGGTGAAATGGAGACTTCGCTTTCGACCTGTACCGACGACATCGCTAGCCTTCAGGCTAAAGTGGAGCACCTATCAGCTGAACTGGTGAAAGTCGAAAATAAATGTGAAGATCTTGAAGGGCGCTCACGGCGTAACAATGTAAGAATTTTGGGGATTCCTGAGGATTCGCCTAACTCTTCCACAACGGCATTTATTTCTGCTCTGCTTAAAGATGCTCTTAAACTTGAGAAGGAGCCCCTGCTGGACCGATCCCATCGCACTCTCCAGCCGAAGCCGAAACCCGGTGAGCGCCCACGCCCTGTCATCGCTCGACTACATTACCATGTGGATTGTGTGGACATTTTACAACGGGCCAGAACCCAACAACGTATCAGGACCGGAGACATGGTCATCTCCATCTTTCCCGATCACACCGCGAGGACCGCCCGTGCTCGGGCCGCCTTCAATGATGTTCGGCGCCAGCTCCGCGAGATACCTGGACTGCGGTTTGGACTGCTGTACCCGGCGCGCCTCCGTGTGACACATAACGGTACTGAAAGGGAGTTTAAATCACCAGAGGACGCCAAGGCCTTCATCAAGTCGCTGACCAAGTGAGAACACTCCAAAAGGTATAAAGTTGATGATGTACATCTGACTTCTGATTTTGTTTGGACATTTACTAATTGACAGTCCTTCTTCATTTCACACACCGAGTTATGTAGATGACGCAGTGAATTTGTTTATTTGTGCCTGGTTTATTACTGTCATGGTTGCAGGAGCACAACTTAAGTTTAACTATTACTACTAGATCAAAAGCTGTAAGCTTCCCGATTAGGGATCTGACTCCTTGTGGAGTTGGCACTGGGTTCTCCATCATTTGGGGATGGAGTCTTTGTAGGTGCTATGTTGGTGGGGTGGGAGTGGGTGATGATCTGGCTGTTCTTTTGCCAGCGGGGTGTATTATTGCTTACGTGTTTTGTTTTATGTGTGTATCTCCTTTTTCTCTCTTTCTTTTTCCCCTTTTCTTTTTCTTAGTCTTTCCCTCTCTTCTCTTTCTTGTGGGGGTGGAACTCCAGGTTCATTTTCTCTATGTGTACAAGTAGATAGTAAATGACCACAAATGCTAGCAATTCAGGAATGGTACACTCTTCTGTGAGGTTTGTGAGCTGGAATATTAAAGGCATGGGTAGCCCAATTAAGAGATCGAGAGTATTCGCACATCTTAAGCGGCTTGGACCTGATATTATATTTTTACAGGAAACTCACATGCGTACTACAGACCAAGTCAGGCTCAAGTGTCCATGGGTTTCTGAGGTGTTCCATTCAAATTTCGATTCTAAAGCCAGAGGGGTTGCTATTTTAATCAGAAAATCTACTCAGTTTTCATCCTCCAAAGTCATTTCTGATAAAAATGGCAGATATTTAATCCTTTCAGGCACACTGTTTCATGTTCCTGTATTATTAGTTAATATTTATGCCCCTAATTTCGACGATCCACACTTTATGAACAACCTGTTTGATAATCTCCCTTCCTTGCACAACAGTTTACTCATATTCGGAGGAGATATGAACTGTGTAATCGATCCAAACCTAGACCGCTCTAATCCCAAAGTCTTAACCCAATCCCTAATGTCAAGATCACTCTCTGATTTTATGACCAAAAACGGCTGTATTGATCCCTGGAGATTCTACAACCCTCAAATCAAAGAATTTTCCTTTTTTTCACACATGCACAAATCCTTCTCTCGAATTGATTATTTTTTCATCGATGCCAAGTTAATTTCAAAAGTCTCAATAGTGAAATACCATCCCATTGTTATCTCAGATCATGCCCCTCTTTCTTTGGATATCCAGATTTCCCCACAACCCCGTTACTCGGCATTATGGAGGTTCAATACTTTGCTTCTGTCAGACATTAAATTTAATGAATTTATTTCCACCTCGATTGATGACTTCATAGCTATTAATCAAAATGAGACAGAGCCAATTTCTTGTTCACTGTTGTGGGAAACACTAAAAGCTTATCTTCGGGGCCAAATCATCTCCTATTCGGCACATTTGAATAAAACCCGTAGAGCTAAATTGCAAGCGCTCTCCACTGATATTTACAAACTGGATCAGCGACTAGCTGCTTGCCACTCTCCTGATTTATTCAAACGTCGTGTTGAGCTACAGACTGAGCATGATGTCATCACAACCACTGATGCTGAACGCCTTCTTTTGCGATCACGCTCCTCATATTATGAGCATGGTGACAAGGCTAGGCGGCTGCTGGCTCACCAATTACGCCGCCAGGCTGCCTCGCGCATCATACCTCAGATAAAGGACTCATCAGGTTCCTTACATACAGACCCTAACACCATTAACTCGGTTTTTTGTTCATTTTATTCCTCTCTCTACAAGTCAGAGTCCCCATCTAACACAACTGAAATGAATTCATTTCTAGAAAGTCTCAACTTCCCTGTCATTGACCCACAAGTTGCTAAAGAACTTGATTCACCATTAACTGTGGAGGAAATCATCCTTGCTATGAGAACTATGCAAAACAATAAAGCTCCTGGTCCCGATGGCTTCCCAGTAGAATTTTTTAAAAGATTTCATACAAAACTAGCCCCATTATTGCTCTCTGTTTTTAAGGAATCTCTACAGCATGGTTCCCTCCCTCCTACTTTAAGACAAGCCTCAATTAGTCTTCTTTTAAAGAAAGATAAAGATCCGAATCTTTGCACCTCTTATAGACCCCTCTCCCTAATAAATGTTGATGCCAAGATCCTTGCCAAGGCTTTGGCACATCGCTTGGAAAATGTTCTCCCTACTATCATTTCAGAAGAACAAACAGGATTTATAAAGGGGCGTCAGCTGTTTTATAATGTCCGTACTCTTTTAAATGTTATCTATTCTAAAACTAACTCAACAACCGCTGAAGTAGTGATTTCAGTCGATGCTGAAAAAGCATTTGACAGGGTTGAATGGAACTACTTGTTCACAGTTTTGGGTAGATTTGGGTTGGGAAGTACATTTATTTCATGGATACGACTCCTTTATGCATCCCCTCAAGCCAGTATCTCGACTAATGGCATTCAATCCAGTTTTTTCACTCTGTTCCGCGGCACCCGACAGGGATGCCCATTGTCACCATTATTGTTTGCATTAGCAATAGAGCCCTTGTCAATCTGTCTGAGGTCATTTCCCATATTTACAGGCATATCACGATTGGGAATGGAATTCAAGTTATCACTTTATGCTGATGATTTATTGTTGTATGTGTCGGATCCAGTTCAGTCTATACCAGCTATCGTATCCCTCCTTCAGAGATTTGGCTCATTTTCAGGGTATAAAGTTAATATTTCCAAAACTGAATGTTTCCCTATCAATACTTTGGCTTTACAACTTAATCAGTCTGCTATTCCCTTTAAGCGGAGCCCCTCTGGCTTTAAATACCTCGGGATCAATATAACCAGAACGTTAACCTCCCTTTATTCTGCCAATTTTACACCCTTATTGTCCAAAATTAAGTCTGACCTTTCAAGTTGGAGAAGTTTGCCTCTTTCGCTGATTGGAAGAATTAATGCAGTTAAAATGAACATTTTACCCAAGTTCCTGTTTTTATTTCAGTGTCTTCCCCTATTCCTACCAAAGAGTTTCTTCAAAACTGTTGATCAAGATATTTCTCATTTCTTATGGTGTGGAAAACCACCCAGAATCCGTAAAGCTGCACTCCAAAGATGTAAATTCAGTGGGGGATTGTCTCTTCCAAATTTCCAATTCTACTATTGGGCCACTCATATCCACAAAATTTTGTATTGGTTTAAATTAACAGACTTGCCATGGTGTAAGTTAGAGACACAGTCACATGTCTCATCCTCTTTGGTAGCTCTCCTTACCTCATCCCTTCCAGTAAATCCCTCTGGCTTTACTAATAACCATGTGGTTAACTCCACTCTAAAAATTTGGTATCAGTTTAGGAGGCATTTCAAATTCACTTCTGCGTCTACTTTAGCTCCTTTATTGAAAAATCATTTATTTCAGCCTGCATTAACAGATTCCACCTTTTCCATATGGCACGATAAAGGCTTGTATACGTTTAAAGATTTGTATAAGGATGGTATTTTTTCTAGTTTTGCAGAATTATCAAGTAAATTTCAGCTCCCACCTTCCCATCTCTTTCGTTACTTTCAAATTAGACACTGCACTAAAGCCTTGTTTCCATCTTTTCCCTCCTTACCCTCAAATCAACTCTATGATGAGTTTCTCACCTTTGACCCCTTTCAGAAGTCACTCATCTCAAAGGTATACAACGGACTCCTGTCCTATGACACTTCTTCAACCACAAAAGTCAAGACGGACTGGGAGCACGAATTAGGGTTTAGTCTGGAGGACAACTGGTGGGATGCTGCTTTGAAAAGAATCTATACAAGCTCAACTTGTGTACGCCTCACACTCATACAATTTAAGGTGCTGTTCAGGATTCACTTTTCCAAAGCTCGTTTGTCACAAATTTATCCCAGTATTACAGACAGTTGTGACAAATGTCATGCCTCATCATGCAATCTATCCCATATGTTTTATTTCTGTCCTTTCATCACTAACTTTTGGCAGAGCTACTTTGACATCATGTCTAAAATACTCTCGCTATCGATAACCATCTCTCCGCATGTAGCCATATTTGGCTGTCCAGAAGACTATAACCGTTATACTTCCAGACAATTGGATGTTCTAGCTTTTACTTCCTTACTGGCAAGACGCCATTTCCTTTTCCATTGGAAGTCCACTAAGGCTCCTTCCAGTTCTCAGTGGCTTCAGGATGTTATGTCCTTTTTGAAACTAGAGAAGATCAAATACTCACTGAGAGGTAATTCAGAAAAGTTTTTTAACAAGTGGCAACCATTTATAAGTTTCTTCAACTCTCTTCAGTCTCTTTCTCCAGGCTAATATCTTCCTCCCCCCAACCTTTCTTTCCTTCCTCCTTTATTTAATCAGTTATTTATTTGAATTATTGTTATTGTCTTGTTTTTCGTTTGTTTGGCGTTATCATTTTTGCATTCCTGTATTTAAAAAATGTTAGGAATCATGGCTTAAGATTTCCTTCATCTATTTTGATACACAGTATTTTGTTGACACTGTTGTATTAATATTTCTGTGGTAATTGTGCCTCTTGTTCCTGTATTGTTGAACTTACAATTTATTTTTGTGACAATGTTCTTCATATTTGCCATGTTTCTCAATAAAAATATTGAACAAAAAAAAAAAAAAGATGTAATTCTTTCTTATTTTCACTCTGTCACAAAGACTTGGAGGAGTATGTTTCAACAAAAAAAGCATTTAGTGATTTGCTCAGGTTCCCACAGCCGCCAGCTTTGATGGGAGGCACAAAGAGTTCCTATTCACAAAAATGATGGTTTGAAATATCACTTAACATGAGTGACTTTACTTTGGTGCTTGTCCTGATGGGAGGAATGAATAATTCCAGACCCGCTGCTGCCGCTGTGGATTGGTGTCACTATTTTCACCACCGCGGGAAATCAATCGCTTACACAGAGGCAGCTTTTATGACACTTGTAGCCCGACACAAAAAATGTGAGAGCACTGCACATTTCCTTTCAGAGCTTAAAATAATGACGCCTTGTTCGAGACATTTCCAATTGTGCAATACAGTGGAAACAGCGGGAGTCCACATATATAATAAATAACACTGAGTCTAAGTGATCAAGACATGTAGCTTTGAGATTTTATATCACTGAAACACTTTCAGAACTACATTGCACTGTAGATACTGAGGATACTGTGTCGAGATGTCACATAACCGTGTTGTCCTTTATTCGCATAATGTATATTTTTAATTGTGAAAAATATCTAAAATACTGTTTATACAAAAATGAAGTCATCAAATGTTGGGGATGGAGATGGTATGGACATCATTGGAAAGAACTATGATCAGACTCATGCACAAAACAAGCCTTTAAAGATCTAAAAAGACTTTGCTGTAAAAATGAATTCCACAAAAAAAATTCAATTACCTCATTACAAGTGATTAAAGTGGCATTTAATCCTGCTCCATCATTGGATGATTCAGCACATAATATTTAAATAATTTCAATTTCAAAAGTTGAACTGCTGGACACAACATGTCTGCATCACACTTGTGTAAGTTGTGTATTGAACCTTGAACCGTGATTGGCTTCCTTGTCGTGTCATAAAATTGTGTGAAAACTGTGGAGTATTGTTGCATAAAAAGTGTGTGTGTGTGTGTGTGTGTGTGTGTGTGTGTGTGTGTGTGTGTGTGTGTGTGTGTGTGTGTGTGTGTGTGTATCCATCTGGCTGAATGCATTTCGTTCCTCTCTAAACCTTTCTTTGCCGCCTTTTTCTTTGCTGCCTTTGTTGACATGTTACACCTGGTGATTGAATGTGTTGTGTATCTCATTGCCCACGTGTATGTGCACACACGTGAGCCGGTGAAAAAACTCTATGTCAGGGTCAGCTTTAGGGTGAGCACAGAGAAACTCTCCCATTCAGTCGGTGAATGCTCCCAGTGTCAAACTCTGTGCTTGCATCAGTGAAGCTCAAACATTCAAGTGATGTAACAGTAAGCAAAACATATTTTTGAGTGGAAGGAGAGTTTTTCTTTTCCTCCTTTTTTCACTTTTCCTTTAATATTCCTAAGAAAATCTTGAAGGAATATTAGAAAGTGTGAAAATGAGCTGTCTTTCCATCAGCTTCAGATACAGTTGATTCCAATGTTTGGTGGAGTGTCCCTTTAATCCTGCATCGTGTCTTCAGGCAGGTTGCTTTACAGGATGTCAGTTTGACATCATCATCATCATTATCATCATCCCACTCAGATGTCAACAGGATCCACACCTTATTACACACGCGCTCATGTGTGCCCTTTGAGCGTGTGTTAATGTCAAAGCCTCCACCAGTCTAATAACTCATTAATTAAGAGCTGGGTACCAGAGCAGGAGAAATCATTTTCCTGGCAGGATGTCAGCCCTCGTGCATACAGTCAGACACACACACAAGGTATGCACACACAGTCTCATGTCATCATCGGTTAGGGAGGCATATGTGTTAATCAATAATGACATGTTTACTTTTTCAGAAGAGTCGCTCCAGTGGGCGTATATATGTGTGTATATCATTGAAGGTCACATAAGGTCACATTAACTGTCAGAGCTGGAAGATGAAGTGCCGTACGGGAAGTTGACAGGCCACTGTCGTTATAATGTACGAATACATTTCATATGAAAATATATGTGCACATGCAGTGTACATGTGGATTGATGGCAGTAACACTGAAGCTTGTGTGCCTGTGTGTGTACTATGTTGATTAGTCTTTCCTGTGATGGTAATTAATCATGCTGGCGGTGAATGCAGATTTGCTTTGCCTCGCCTCGCATCCTGTCATTCAGCGCCGTATAGATTCTGTCCTTCAAACCTTTTTGATTAATAGATGAGCATCACATATGCAGCCACAACACACAAATTCCATTTCTGGATGTAAATGACATGACTGGAAACATGAGTGCATTGTATTGCACTGTGCAGAAATGACACACTAAAATACACTTTAAACTGTTATGAGTTACCTTTATACAAAGGTGAACATGGCAACACTTTCAGTTTGTGCAGTGTTCATACTCGTCTATCAGGTGACAAAGAGCAAATGTTCAACAAATTGTCTCTTGCTTGTTTGCTGAACCCTGACCCTGACAGTGCTACACTCGCCATTATTGCAAAGCAATTCTGTTTCTCAGTCGTAGCATTTTCAAGGCCGTGCAGTGCATTTCACACCACTGGTACAAGTTTGAAGAGGAAGACTAATTCCATGTGGTAGTCTCTTAAGTAAAGTAGTAAATATAATTGACTTTACAAATTAAAGCACTAAACAATACCCCTGAAAGTACAACTATGCAGTAATTGTAATTTACTTTTACAGTTGCAAATGGAAACACATAAAGACCCCAACAGCTCCTGTGTGTATTTGCGTGTGCACCGTAGCATTTAGATGCCAGTGCTGTTTTAAATAGCCTAGGGGGGAAAACACCTCCATCTGTTTTCATCACCTGTTGGGGAGTGTTTAACAGGAGAATCATTGCATTATTAATGTGCGAGCACTCACAGCACTGCATTGGGCTAATTAACCAAAGTATTTGCAGGGATTAATTGCCAAATGTTACGCATCCATTTTCAAGATCCCAGGCTGACCTTTTCTGCTATCGCAAAGGAAAGAAAGGAAGAAAAGAATGTGTATATGTTCTCAAAGGTTATGTACACCTGTTATGTATACTTCTTGGAAAGTGGTATGTGATGGTTTACATACATACTATACAAGTCAATAAATAGCATCATACTCATTCAACAAATTTAAAGATTCCTGCAAAGTTTTAAAGTGAAAAACAAGAAAACATGCTGAAGCTTGTAAAACATCCTCACTCAAAATGCTTGTATCATATACTGTAATGTATTGATGGCTGAATACTTTATTTTGTGAAAATGCAGAATTTGTCACACTAGAGTGTTCTTATATGTTGCACAAGAGTTGTGTGTGTTGTAGATGACTCTGGTATCTGTGTGCGTGTAAAGTATCTTTCTCTCTTTCATGTTTTCATTTTTTGATTGTGATCAAGCTCACAGTCAAACTGTGATACATTTTCATGATAACAAGCTACCAAGCAGTACATAACACACATAATCTTTGGATCATAAGTGCTGATGATCATGATGATGATCAAATGATCAGTTCTTTCCATTACATTTTTTAGTCACCAGTTACATAAAGTTGCGATAACATTTACATGATGAACATATTTGATATTTTCCACCACCATATGTTAGCATACAAAGTCAGAGTACTACAGAGAGAGTGACGTTTTTTGTTGTTGTTTTTTAAGGGAAGTTTTTAATGTTTTTAGACCATAAATATTGCCTAGGCATGTAGATAATGCAACTGAGCTGAGGACAATGTTTGGGTTATGCAGCAGGATAACTGCCAAATGACCAGTTCGGTTCATTAAAATTAGTATCTATTCAATGTTCAAGATAACCACAAGGGAAAAAGCTTAATTAAATTATCTTCAGGTAAGGCTGAATGCTAACTCACCAGCTAACTTTTTATAGCTGTGTATCTGGGTTGTTTGCTGTGCACCAGTTCAAGAGCACAGGATCACCCAGCTGGAGTGCAGTTACTTTGTCTCTGTTTGTTTAAAAAAAAAAATTAAAATAACTTCTCATCTTAATAATGTCATAGCAGATTCTAATATTTTAAAATAGACATCGAAAAGTAAACTCAATTTTGCCCAAATACGTCGTTCATGTGTTTTGGTGTCCAACGACACGACTTTCTAAATTTGTAGGTATACCTGGGCAATTTAAATTTAGGACATGCAGTTTTTCCAGCAGGTTCTGTGATGCTGCCCTAAATGACCAATCCTTTTTGAATCTTGGCAAGTTAGAACTTGGGAAGACGGATTGCATACAGGCATGATCAGCACCGATGTGCGTAAATGGTTGCAGACGAGATAGGTGTTGATCAGAAGGTCTGGCATCCCTGCGATCCATCAGGAGAGACACACCGAGTCACTGGAGCGTTGAGCTGCAGAGGAGAGTCATTTATCCTCCTCGCCTGGTCGCTAACTGCTCTGTCTTTGTCTTAATGATAGGTTAAGCCACCCCGAAAGGGCTCACCGCTCAATTTTAAGCTTTACTGAACCATCTTTGCCGTCGGGGGTGATCATTTTAGAAGTGAAGCTAAATGGGGTAATACGTAACCGACCACAGTTGAATCTGTTGAAACATTCCAAAACGACCATTATCTGTACTCTTGCCAGTAAAATGTATCTGCATATTAATGTGTCAACTGCTACCCAAAGTATAATGGGACATTATGGGAAAAGGCCTACTGTGTCATTGTATCCTTCCCTCGATTATTTCTAAATGTCAGATGTTCAGTCGGAGCAGAAGAGGCCATTGAACTGCCGTGCCTCCGTGGCCAACATCATTGACTGAAATGTCCATCAGTGAAGCGGGTGACAGAGTGACTATTAATTTGCTAGGAGAAACAAAACAGTTAAACTTGTATTTACATGCAAATGAATTCATTAAAAAGGCAAATGAAAGAGGGGCAGACACAGCAGCTCTCTGCTCTTAATACACGTGCGACGCCGGGTGCATTTATTTTAATGGCTTTGTGAATGACGAGTTGAATTTCTGCGGTGATTACAGTGTCTGAGCTTCATCTAATAACAGTGACGGCGACCTCTCTCTGTCGGCTGAAAGGTGGGGATTTGAATGGGAAGTGCTTTCTTTAGGCTACCATTCGTATTCAGTGCGAAAGTTGGTTTGATAGCGAGCTTTTAAAACAAATACAATAACTGTAGAGGATGTTCCAACATGTTAAAGAGAAAATTAACCGGACTATTTTCAAAGGACACGCAGGTAATCAAATAGCTACATCCAGGTTTTCCAAATCTTTCTTTTGATAAAAACAGTAAAATTAAAAAAAAAAATTCTGGAGGGGACATGGAAGAAAATTTGCTTTTTCTGTCACTGCCGCTATTCTACATACTCGTTTGAGCCTGTTAGCGATCAGAGAGAGAGAGAGAGAGAGAGAGAGAGACTTAGTGTAGCTTCTCATCGCTTGCTCGCTGACACACGGAGCTGTAGACACTGTGCCACACACGCTGGCCGTCCCAAGTATGGAGATGATTTTACTGTCCGGTGGTGTGGGCTCGGGTGTGCTCTTACCCCCACAGGCAGCAGACATGCTGAGACGGTGCCGTGCCACTCTGCTCTTGGCCTCCACCTTTAGATCCGACCACTTTTTTTTTTTTTTTTTTTTTACTTCTGCTTCAGATCGGTCTGTGTCACTCACACTATGAACTGCGCTGACGACGTGCTGCCACTCAGTTTTTTTCTTTTTATTAGTGACTCCACTGTGACCACCAAACAAAACACCTTTTCTAGCCTCCACCTCACCCACAAGCATCTTGGTCTCTATAAAATGTCCTTTTCTTGTTTTCTCTGCCATGATGTAGCGTAAAATGCCATGGATCAGCAGGTGTATTTACATGCAAAAACATTCACGAGGTGCTTTGCATTGACCATTCATGGTAAAATGTGGGCGTGTCGAGGGCGGGATGTGAGGTGGATCCAGCTGCGCAATCTTCCAGGTGGATTGGGATTTATAAAGGGAAAATTGCGTGCAGGTGTGCGGACGCATGGTTTTATAAATCAGGATATTTCTTTGGCGCAATTCATTTTTAGCTTTTGGGCGTACGCAAACTTTTAGTGTGAATCCTACGCAATGTTTTATAAATGAGGCCCCAGGTGATCACAGTGACAAAAAATTATACATAATTCCACGTCTTTAGTTTCTCTGCAGCTGTTTTCCAGAGCACCTGCAAAGCACCTATGAAAGTGTTCCTGTTCAAGAAATAGCATCATTATGGGGAAGTCAGTCACGGCAGTTTTAGGTGTCAGATCGTTCTCTACATAGTACGGATGAGTGTGAGGGCTAATTTTGCTGCCATCCGTTCATGCTGTTAAATTTAAGCTGGGCCAGAAAAAAAAAACATCTTGCCAATTAGATGACACTCCTGGGTGACATTTGTCAAATGCAGGCGGCTGATTGGCCTGTCATATTTGGATGTAATTGGGCAATTGTGTACCCTGGTTTTGATAGAACTGAATATGAGTGTAAATTTAAAATCCCGATCGATGATGTGTGCAGCACCATGGCTGTGTTAGAGAAAGAGTTGAAAGAAAAGTTTGGCGACTTTCTATACTTTTGTTGCTGTCAAAAATCCTTCCATAAAGAGTCCATCTGAATTCTTCTTGTTATTGTTATGTTGATAAATCCAAATTCTTTCACGTTTGTTTGACAGATGGAGTGGTTTGTTTACTCTGCCGCTGTGGTGAAATTGATTTCCTAGTTTCTTCTCCCTGTTCATTATATTGCGGATCGCTAAGCATGACATGGCTTCCTAGTGGACTTGTGTGTTAAACCCCCATGTACACAAGTAAGCCTGTGTGTGTGTGGAAATGTGTGACAGTGTGAGTGCCACTTTGACTTTTTTTCCTCTTCTTTCTCAACTCCTGGCTTCCTCATCAAAGTGCGACATGTCCTCTGAGAAATCTCTCTCTCCCGGTGCAGCTTTCACACAGAATGAATTACATAAACATCAGATAGCTGGAGTCCTTTCATACAGAGTCCTGCTACAGTACATGAATATCTGCAGTGTAGACATCAGCAGGTTCCTCTAGCTTCGAGAAGGTGTGGGTGGATACGCAGAGCAGTTGTAGGGTGACGCTGTAATCCACTTAAATTCCACGAATGGTTAAGTATATGTGGATTAATTCCATGGTTCCACCTCAACAACCCATATTATCAATTTTCATTCAGTTCAATTCAAGTTTATTTATGTAGTGCCAACTCACAACAGCTCTTTATAATATGATTTACAAACACCCTGCAATTCCCTTCATCATTATAACAATAAAAGCTGCATCGTCACGTGTGGTAGCCGCAGCCTCGTTACTGGACATGGCTTTGGATTTTCATGTGTTTTGGAAAGTGCAGGGGAGAGTTCAGTGTCACTTCCTGTGTTCACTGTGTGTAGAGCACACCATGACAGATTTTGATAGTCACGCAAGGCTTAGCCTGTTGCCTGTAGGTGGCACTATGACTGTAACTGAATTTTGGCATGTAGATGTCTCCAGGCTGGGACTCTTCAGGCTGTAACATTTGGAGATGACTGGACCATGTACAGCTGAGTTACAAACCACTTTGTGCGTTATGCCGAAACATGGTTATTCTATGAAAACTGAACATGGAAAACGGAAATGTTTGACTTGTCAATTTTGGTGGATTGGATCAACCTCCAAGGACTGGAGTTAGTTTGTTGAAGTATGACCCCTGTAAATGGCAAAAAAAAAAAAAAAAAAAAAAAACATAGACCATTTCAAAATAAATTCAAATGGGATGACTTCCTGTTGGGTTTAAGTCATAGCACCAAGTGGCGTCTTAGAATAATAACACCCATAGCGATAATAATGACAGATCCAGACTCTGCAGCTCCGGAGGCAGAAATACCTGCAGAAAGCAACAGGAGGAGAGAGGAGCAAGATGAGAGAAAGAACAAAACTATGAGAGTGGGAAGATGTTGAGGTCGTAACTTGATGAGACAACAATGTATACAGATGGATAGAGAGAGGAGTAAGGAGAAGCTCAGTGCATCATGGGAAATCCCCAAGCAGTCTAGGCCTATAACATATAAGCTTTTTTTAAAGAGGAAGGTTTTAAGCCTGCTCTTAAATGTGGAGAGAGCGTCTACCTCCAGAACCCAAACTGGGATCTGGTTCCACAGAAAAGGAGCTTGATAAATGAAGGCTGTGACTCCTGTTCTACTTCTGGAGACTCTAGGAACCGATAGTAACCCCACATTCTGGGAACCCAGTGTTGGGGTGGGGTAATAGTGTACAATGAGCTTTCAGATATGATGGTGTCTGACCGTGAAGGTCTTTGTAGGCTGAGCCAGCCAATACACCGCATTGTGTCTTCAGCTTATCTCAATGGAGCCAAGATAAAAATCAACACTATTCATTCAGATCAGATTCAAACAGTTTGTATTTGTTAAGAGAGCTGCCAGTGAAAACGCATTGATTTTGAGCCAGTGAGCCTCCACGACCACCACCTGTAGTTGGGACAGCGTCCAAGACTGTGGTGGAGTAAAGCAGTTTGTGGTTGCCGGCAGTAGAAGAAAGGTTTGTGTACCAATAATGTTATTGCAAAAAACAGATAAGACAATGGTGTCTTGGATCTGATCACCACTGATACTGATGCACTTTTTATAAAAATAATCCTATTTTATATTATACTCAAACAAATGGGATTTTTAAAAAAAAATTTTATCATAACATTTTAGCTTCAGTAAACTAAGTAACATTTACAACAAAAAAACATCCAGTTTTATTTGTGTTAAATGCATTAATACATTCACATGAAATCATTCTCTTAATGGCATTTGTGTGCAAGGTACAAATCCATCTGTCACTGTAACACAAACTCTCAGCATTTAAGGTTTGTTTAATGCATTAATGTTGCAGCGGTGACTTTAACATTACATCAAAGAAGATTAAAGCGCCGTAATGTTATATTTCATCTAATGTTATTATGAAATTATTGTATTATGAAGTCTGTTTCAATTGGGTTATCATGACGGGCTCGACGCATCATCTTATGCCTGCTGACTGTGTTCCAAAGCATTTTCGAGATTAAGTTTTATTACGCTAAGATAATATCAGGACATTTCCACTGCAAAAACATTCTCAAGGCTCCAAGAAGCTTGAGGAACTTTGCCTGCATTTTGACCAGAGGAGCCAGGGACTAAAGTCAGTTCCTGTACAAAAGTTGATCATTGCTGATTGGTTAATCAGAGTGGCTCCATTCACAAAATAGGGAAGAGCTTGGTGCCAGTAGTATCAATAGTAGGATGAGGGGTGGACGCAATTGGAGGAGATAATACTTTATACTACTGTAGTGCAGTTAGTTGCAGTTCTAAAGTAGAAATAAATCTCCGCTGATCATCATTTGGATAAAGATGCTCTGATGTTTTCAGTCCACCTTTGCACGTCTCCTTTCGATCCATTCATTACAATTCAGCTCCAACATCACAGTAAATACAAAAAGTCACGAGGAGGATCCTGTGTTGTTGTGTTTTTGAATCCATCCTTTTAATTTGCCTGATCCTCATGTTCTCCAGATGTGCAAATGCAAATGCAAACAGGAAACAAGACTTTCTAACTCACTGTTTCATTTTTCTGGTTCCACACTTTCTCCGACTGTCGAGCCTATATGCAGGTGATATAAAGTTGGCAAATTGGCCACTGGTTGATAACCAATCTAAATCTTGTTTTAAGTCTCTGCAGGTTTATTTTAATGGGAAATTTAAATCAGTGTGAAGCAATCATTGCCTGGAATTGGAAAACCTAAAAAAAAAAACATTTTAGGATAAGCATCATTAAAAAATATGGGTACTTTGTAAGTGAATTGCTTTGCGTTCACTCTTCCCTTCCACAATGTTGGTGCTCACTATTTTTTTCTTCTTCTAGGGCTGAGTGATTAGCAGCTTATTCTCATGGTAATATTCATAATGTCACATTCAACGGCGTCATCAAACATACGCGGCACGGTGGCCTGCCAATTAGACTCACAGCGTTTGAAGTACAGTGATCAAACGGTTAGGATCTGAAAGTGCACTTAAAGAGGCTCGAACTTGAGAGAGAGAGTAAGAGCGAGAGAGAGGTGACTTTCATTGATCACCAGAGCCAGACTGCTGCCGTGTCTCTCGCTCTTTTAATAGTGAGCTTGGACCTGCTGATGAGATTGTATCATGGGTCGTCAACAAAGGCCAGCGTGGGTTAATAATGTTCCCCTCAAGCTGGTACGTTATCTGTTAGCTCTCATACCACACATACTCACACACTTTCAGCAGAATACACACTGACTTAGATGCTCACACTTATATACCAATGCAGAATGCATGGTGACAGTTACCACATGAATAAAGACAGAACATAACAGATGCATGGACAACAGCAGAGATGAAAAATGAACTGTTTAGATGATTAAGTCTCTTGCTGAAGCAACTGCTAGTAAAAGGCACAATATTTAAAGCAATGCAAACTGCACATTAATCTATAAGAGATGTGTGTCAAATCTTTCTGTCTCACACACACACAGGCTGCGTTCAGCATATTCAGCCCAGCGATGACAACACAGCATCCCCAAATGTCACGCACCACCTCACTCATTAGTTCACGCCTGAGAAAACTTCCTCCTTTTTTTTTTTTTTTCTTTTCTCCTGCGCAGCATTCTGGGCTGCATCCTTCTCATATGCCTCATTGCTGCTGGCGTAAGTAATAACCAAAGAGCAAGAATGACAAATACATTTGAGATGAATTCACGGCTCAGATGTTCCCACAGCAATATTTTCTTTTTGTCTGCCAGATTAATCCTTGCACTTATTAAAAAAAACCTTACTATTATGTTATATTTCATAGCTAGTGCAAAAATATATTGAATGAACACAGCCTATAAACAGCATTCAGCTCGATTTCATTTTCCATTGTCTGACAACAATCACAAAATAGCTGATGAGCAGAAAAAAAGCATTTTTATAGAAAACAAATTTCTCTTCTCTCTGCAGTGTCTCCACCTAAATCATCACTTGACTGCTTTTAGATGTTGTATAAGTGAAGATGTTTAGTCAAACTGAAAATTGAAATCTTAGTCAGTCAGCAAGAAAGAGGGAGGCCAGCATAAGACCTGACTTCTCTGGAAGCATCAGAGGCTCAGATTAGAGCGACTGTTCGTTCAACAACAGTTTTCCAGGTGCAGCTTCATGGAAGAGTGGCTCAGAGATCTCACATGATATCTTGGCTTCAGCCTCCAGAAGAAACACGGAAGACTGAAGACAGCTGGAAGGAGTTTCTCTTGTCCGATGACACCAAAATTGATTTTCTTGGCCTCCAGTCCAAACGCAATGTTGCACTGCTGATCGCCATAAACGCCATCCTCACTGTGAGGCAGTATGGTGGCAGCATCTTTGGTAGAGGGTGAAAATACAGAGAAATACTGCAGAATGGCAAGAAACCGGTGAAATTGGAAAAAAAAATTTCCAGCATGACTGAGTACAAAAAGTTTTTCCTCTCAGCTGAGGTGAAAAGTTGGTCGATCAATATAGGAAAAAGTGCAACTGAAACAGATTTTGCAAATGAATCATGACATACGTGAAGGACGCGACTCAAACATCCAGTGAATAAATGAAAAATGGCAGCTCATCAAAAACATGAGCTCTGTGTGAAGTGATGAGAAGACCATAACCTTTCTAAATTTGATACATGAAAGAAACAGAAATGTCATTTATCCGTCATGTTTTCCACATGCACCATTTGAAATTAGAGTAGTGATCTTTAATGACTGGATACACTCTCTTCTTGTATGTTGGCTTTGGGATATGTTTGTTTTGGAAAGAGGAGGCTTCATTGTGGATTTAGCTATTAGTGCATTTTACACATGCCAATGAAAAGAGAAGAAAAAAGTGTGATGCTCAGATCTTCACCTAAATGTTAGAAATCTTTAAATGTATTATACAACACAGTCTCACTACCAGTGTGTTAAAAACGGACACTTGGTCAGGGCCCTTTAGTGCCGGTTTCTGGCGCGCTAATGAGACTTTGTTGCTAACCTGCTGCGTCTGATTAGGACGTTGGGAGAGACTTTGTGCGTCAGAAACCGATGCTAAAGGGCCCTGACCAAATCGGTTTTCAATGCACTGGGAGTGAGACTGCGCTCCATTATATAGTGTAATTATAGTCATGTCAATTTTACTTTTAAAGCCCAGAAAGTATTTGCCTCAAGGGGCTTTACAATATGAAAAAAAAACACCTTAAATAGGGGAAATAGAATAAAAATCTTGTCCAGTCATGTCATGTTTTTTGCAACAACCCCAAAAATGTCATCACTACTGCAAATGAAATCTATTGCAGCTTGAATCATTATACTTGAAAATGAACGACATGTACAGAATACATACAATGAAACCCGTTAATGATTGTCGTCACTCTGTACTTCACCTGCTTTTAAACCACCCGTGACACAAGCAGAGAGGAATGGACGTGTTGCACTAATGAACATGAATGTTCTTTTTAACCCTCATCACTCATTTCATGGTTTGCGAATGAATATACGGGCATCAAAAAGAAAAGAAAAAAAAAAAAACACTCAATGAAATCCACTTGTGTCTGTGACGCACTTCAACGTTAAGCCTTGCATGTGTTTGTAGGCCTCAGGTGGTATCTGACTTTAACTTATCTGATGTGATTTTTTTTTTTCTTTTAATGGATTTTCTGTTAAAGTTTAGTCTTTGTTCTGGAATAAGTGGGATTTAATAGCATTACTGTAACTGATCATCAAGTAGATTGTTTTTTCCTCTACCAGCAAAATTAAAGCAATTTTAAAGCACCTCATTGTACAAAAAAAAAAAAAAGCAAGCAAAGTGCTTCCATTATTTGTACAAAGTAATCTCCTCGGGCTGTCAAATTGTCTGCTCCTTGTCCTTAATTAGTTCCTTCCATTTTCAAAGTAATTAACATTGGCTGTGTTTATGAACACTGATGATTCACTTTGCACAAAGTTGCTTCGCTAACCTTGTTTTGCATCTTAACATCCTTTGTCAATCATAGAAACCCAAGTAACGAAATAACATTGCAGACAATGTGCAACCTGATTAAGACGACTGATTGCCGTTGTGCCGCCGCCACAAACACTGCACACAGGGCCAATGTCATCAGTCCTCTCCTTATGTTACATACTATCAAGTCAAACAGAACAGAGGTGAATGAATGACTTCTTTTATGCCAGTCTCTTATGCTGATTGCCAGCTTCCTCAAGTGTGTGTCACATTGCCAGTAATGAAGCTGTGTAGCACATTACTTATCTGAAGACCATCTCATATTTGAGTTTAACATAGAGTTTTATGTTTCACCTGCCAAAGTTCAGTTTTAATTGTGACTGTCAATTCATAATCAGAATACTCTTTCAGATTTTTTTGAATCATTTGGTGTAGTGAATCACTTTGAAACTGTAGTGCACCTCTCCACTGCACATTTTGGATGAGGCATCATTTACACAAATAGTCCTTTAAGAGACTCTGTTATCTATGGGTGAGCTAGAGAAGCCAAGCAAGACATCCCACATCCACTTGTCTCATTGTGTCCTGATGAAGCAACTGGCTTCAGATTGATTTTGTTAAAAGGTTCACTGATGTCTTCGTTGAACCTGTCTTGTCCTGTCAACAATGTGGCTCCATGCAGTTGGCTTTGGAGTTTTGCTAACTTGCTGTCCAGTGCCAGTTTGAAGTCCAGGGACCCACTGATCTGTCTGTCCATATCTGCAAGGTTGCATTACCAGCCATGCAAAACATGGAAGTACCTGGGGACCTTAGACCCCCAAAGCACCTGCATTCACTGTGTGGTAATTAATTCATGGTAATTTGATGAACTGTAGTTTTGTATATGAAAAAATGACGCCTCGTCTAAAAGGATACTGATACACTGCAAACCTGGTGCCTTGCAGTATTGTAGTGTAGGAATATATTGCACAGAGCGTAATGAGTGTTTGAAATGGGAAGGTTAACAGGGGCCATTTGGCTCATTTTGACCCAGGAACCCAGCAGGTTAGTCCAGCCATGCATATCTGATGGGGCTTCTAAACGTACAGTATATGTTATAGCAAAAGCTGGCAAAATATCTGACTGCACAACTAGAATTTAATTTTGTTTTGGGGGACAATAAAAGTAATTCACAGTTTAATATATTTTTCCAATAACTGTCTGTTTTCATGATGATTATTGATCATGTCCTAGTTAAGTCAACAGCCTAATCAAAGGGTTACTGATTGATGACATTTTGGGAAGAAACTGATGGACATTGCTGACTGAACATAAAAAACCATGATACACTCATACACTCACTTCTACCATTTAAGTGTGTTAGTAGGCTCCATCTTAAACTGGCCTGACAACAGAGCATGCTCAGTAGCTGTAATGATACGTTGTCAGTGGTCTTGGTGATACTTTATTTTGCACGCCACTTCATTTCCTACCAATTTCTAGTTAAATTACTGAGTCACTCACAAGCTTTGAGGTCATTTCCTCAGAATTAACAGTTACAAACCAGCTTGTTTTTAAAAAACAGTTTGGAAAATTTCCATTAAATTAGTAGGGAACAAGGAGAGCCATAAAATACAGCATTACCTGCGACCTTGTGTATATGAATTCTATTTAAACCATCTCTCTTTTTCTCTCATCCTCAGGGTGTAGGCGCTGACCCTCACATAGCCTTGGCTCTGCCGCCCGAGTCCAAGCTGGCCAAAGAGAAAGCGGAGCAGCCGTCGTTCCAGCTCTCGGACGAGGACATGACCATCAGGATAGGTAGAACTGGACCTCTCTCAGGCAAGCCTCCCTTCATATACCCACATCAACTGTTACAATTTGTGCTGGACTTAAGAAAAAAAGGGTGTGTTGCACGTCATCAAAAACCCACACAAGCATCCACCCCAGATCACACTGATACATGCTGGGACTGCACCGGCTACCACTGTAAAATCTCACCTGGAGCTTCTCTGATGGCTTCTTTTCACTGTCTTGATTGTTCCTTTTCTCCATCTTTTCATCATCTGTCAATCTCTCATACTCACTGGGTGTTTCCGTACTTTGATGATGAATGATGTTTCACTCTCTTTAAAAGATCTTAAATCTTATCCTCAGTGTTTTTTCTTGGGTGTGGGCACTAACCTTTCTACATGCAATCTTTTCACATTATTCACACTACATCACCTACACAGCGTAGTACACATTTATGTTGTCACACTTGTCTAGATTGTTTTAACTTGTCGGCTTTTACCGAGCTAAATCATTTTTTTTTTGTTCGTAAAATAATAGACAAGACTAATTTTGTGCTTGTGACACGCTAAAGCTAAGGAACAAATAAATCGTCCAACAAATCCAAAAAAAGGATTATAACAGGATGGGTAATTACACACAAAGTGCAAAACCATCTACAGGTCAGAAAAGTGCAACATGGTGGAAAATTATACAACAAATAAACACAGGAAAACAAATCAAGTGAAGTGGAAAAATAGATTTAAAAAACGAGGCCACATAAAGGTGTTTGGGCATGTGTGTTTGTGTGTGTTGTAGCAAGCTGCTACTGTTTTTTTTGGCAGATAAATCAATGTTGCTTCCTCGCCCCACTGGCTGGTAATATTTCAGATACACTGGCATTTTGCTAACTGACTGTCTCTCAGTGAGCATGTTGAATCCAAGTGACTATGCAGAGTACACGCTGTTGATTTCAAATCAGATTGTACACAGGTATTGACATTCAGATAGCAAAAACTATAAACTGAATGTGTTGACCAGAGAAAATTATTTTTGCCTGGTAAACAGTGTTAGTTTAGTAGTGTTAGCAGACTGTGCTGGGGTTTCTCACAAATGAACTAGAAGAAGTAAAAATGAAGTCATATGAATTGTCCTGCATCATCAGAGCTACATGGACTCATGGGGACATCAAATTCCCATGACTGACTGCAGGTGATGCTGCATTTTCCAGGCCTTATGTGTTTAATTGTAGTCTCTGATCTCACAAAGAGCTCGTTAAGAAGTAACTGATTGTGAACATTATTAGTTGAGACTGTAAGTGATGACCAGGTAGAAATCAGGACAAAGAGAATAATTCCCCCAGGATGTTGTTGCTAAGTTCATCTGACTCTTAATGAGGAAGTAGGAAGTAGGACACAAGCTCAATAAACCTCCACTCTTTATACAGATATTGTATGTTGTAGGATCACATTCTAAACAGTTCACAATGTAAAGATGGATTTATTGGTAGTTTTTGTATTCATGCTGAAGTCACATGTTTACACTGGAGGTTGATGGACTGCTTTCAAACCAGCCTAAATAACCAGAATCAGCTGAGCGAAAACCTCAGAGCTCAACTGAACTGAACCCAGCCTTTTCTATTCCTCGATAAAAAACAAAACAAGCACGTCAGCGAGTTCATTTGCAGCAGATAAAAGCCATTCTTAAAATGAATAAACCAATACCATATTGAATTTGTATTCCTTTGAGTGCTCAATAGAAAACATCATTTAGAAAAAACAAAAACCTTACTGAAACAACCCAGCACAGTTTTCACTTATATTCCCTGGAGTTCACAAATAAAAAATGTAATTTGGAAAAATTGAGAGATGAGATGAGTTGTGCTTTTGCAAATGAACCCTTCTATCAGCTTAAAACAACAGTATGTTCGGATGTGGGTGGAAAACACAAGAGGGGATCAGGTCTTACCACAGGAGACCTTCTTCCTATGCATCATCCTATTAGGACTCTTGTGGGTCTTTCAGTGATATCACTTCCTTTCTTTTCAGGTGGTAGCACAGTTTTTTCCTCTCTTAACATTACACTTAGTAAATGACAGTATTTGGGATTTTGACACAGTCTTTTAATAGAGCATTAATGGCAAAGCTGTAGCAGCAAGACCCTGAATGCAAAAATTATTTTTCTTTAGTAATGCTGTCTCTAATTATGTAAAAGTAAGAGACCTCAGAATTTCTGCTTTTCCCAGCAGATATTTTGTGCCACAGTCAAAACAGCACAAGTGGAACTATTACTGATGCTTCTGTTCCAATCAAATGTCCACCTCAATGGGCAAGTGTACACAATGGCAGGGCTCTGAAGCTAAATGAAAATCCACCATCGTTAATGTTGCTTTTCCTGCTGTCATGCAGGACGGTCTGTTGAGAAAAAGGCTTATTGCTAAGTTAATTCATACAGACACGAGTGACAGGCAGATAGGAACCTGAGCATTACTAATTTAACAAAAGGTTGTTAATTCCTTTGTGGCTGTGTACGCCGTCTGAGTCACTTTATCTCCTCCTCGGTTCCATTATCGTCACGGCGACCTCGCATTAATCCCGAGATTTTTATAACAACGATAATGACATTTTCCCATCATTTTAAAGCTCTGGGGATTGTGGCCGACCGCCGATGTGAAGACGGTTGTCAGGTAGAGATGGTTGTTAGATCTGAAGAAAATTCTGTGAGAGGTCTTCATTTGCTTTTGATGCTATTTTCAGGAAAGTATCGCAGTTAGCAGCTGGAGGTGCTCGACTTGAAAAACAAGACAAACGGAGGAAGAAACCCGTGAAAACTTGTTAGAATTGAAAGGGCTTCAGGTTTGCGCTCAGACAAAGGAACACTAAGCATATTCATGAGTAGCTAACTTGGCTTTGTTCTCGTAAGCAATTCAAATGATTTTTCGAAAAACCCTTGTGAAATAATGTACTTTTTGAGAATGCCGCCGTTTCTGCATCGTCAAGTCCCAGCTTCCTTCATTGTGTACAGCAGGGGCGAGTGGTCATAATAAGCTATAAATGCAGTGCATGCCCAAGCCCTTCAATAAAAGAATTGAAAATATTCATCTGTCAGTGTGTTCTATAATGCAATGCCTTAGTTCTACTGTTTTGGTCTGAAATTCCTGCCTTATCTATCCTGTTTTGTTTGCGAAAAGCTGGAAAGCTGACAGCTTGTTTCGCGCATGCGCACTGCGATATTGAGCAGTACCCGCGCTCGAGGCTGTGTTTACTGTACATGAGCATTTTGAATGGCAAAAAAGCTGTCAGTGAAGCAGTTTATCTGCCAACGCGCATGCTCATAAGTGGATTCACTTCAAAAGTGTGAGAGTGTCTAGTAAAAATCGCATTGATGCACTAGTTAGAAAACGGAGCCCCGGAGGTATACAGAGCCCCAGAGGCATCTCACTATGATATAGCGAGGGAACGCTTTATTTATCCCGGTCCCTCACTATAACATAGCGTGGAGGGAACGCTTTATTAACGTGCACCCAACATATGACATGTTTTAATTAATGACTAAATAGCCAACAATTGGGCGCTGGCTGTAGTTCACACTTCAGCATGACCACTGTAACAGGCCACCGCTCGCCACTGGTGTACAGTGATGGTAGATTCCCTGCAGCCCTGAATTCCACAGATTGAATCTATATTTCAAATGGCCTTCTGCAGATCAGTTAGAAATTCATTGCATCCCCCATGGCTCGCCTGAGGCCAATCAAGGCGGGTCGGCCGACAAGGTAAATGGAAAAGAGCACATTTATATATATAAATAAAATCAGTCTGATTCCTGTGGGCCCCTTGGGGATGGCATCGCGTTGTAAGCCAGTTGCGCATTTGACCATGCTTTCAAAGTGCAGCACGTCCAATCCGCTGCATGCAGAGAAATGTGAGAGCGGGGGGTCGTATTTTCAACTGCCTCTCTTACTCTATTATGCAGTTTTATACATCTAAAACAGTGAATAATTTATCGAAAAAAGACTCAGCTGCAATACTGCCATACTGTGAGTCGAGCGATAAATGGCTCCAATAAAACAAGTCGGGGGTTAAATGGCGCTTTGCTAAGCCCCCCGACCTGCAGTTCACGCTGGGCCCTCAAGAAGATATATGGACATAGCTAAAAAAGAGGAGCTGAAATATAGTAAGTGGACAGCAACATGTGTCAGGCAAATACAATGCAGTGAGGAAGACAGGGAAGGTGAACACACACTGATACAAGTGAGCAAACAGGCCCATATAGGCTACTTAAAGCAGCCACAATTTCAATAACAGAGCAATATCAATTAACATTTGCTCAGCTTACTGAATTATTTTTCAAACCTAACAGTGCTTGGATTCATTCTAACATATTGTTGAACTTAATCGTTCCTCTCGCCCTTAAAAACAACTGGACAACATATAAGGTTTTCATTCCTGCATCGCCCATGTGCAGATGACATTAACGTCTTTTTCCAAACAGTAGTTCTTTGATTTTTCGACAAAGGCAGGCAATAGCCTCTCCATTCCTACCATATCAGCTGTCAGTTTTCATGGTGTAATAATAATAATAATAATGTAATAATAATAATTTGCAGATTTTTTTTTTAGCTGTAGTTGGCTGAAGCTATCATTACCTTCATGAGTTGATTAAAAACAGCTAATTCATGTCCCCAGCTGACTTTTTTCTTAAGACAAGACCTCTCTAAAGGTCCTAAATGTGCACTTGACCTGTTGAAATGCTCAGCCTAGGTTTTGATAAGCAACAGATTAGGTTTATGCTGCGTTGTTGTCATCTTCAAAAAGCACATTTAACTAAGAGATAGCTTTTTGGGATGAGGACTGACTGATGTGCTGGGGAAATAAGGCCACATAAGTTTGGCTGGTGTTACTTTGGTCTCAGCTTCCCCAAATCTACAATTCTACAATTTTACTTAGTAGACGCTTTTATCCAAAGCGACGTACATTGACATACCAATGGAACAGCCATTGGGGGCAATTAGGGGTTCAGTATCTTGCCCAAGGACACTTCGACACATAGGCTGCAGGAGCCAGGGATCGAACCACCAAACTTCTGACTGGTTGACAACTGCTCTTCCTGAGCTATAGCCGCCCCCTAATCAGCAGGACAGAGCCACTAACGTAAGCCTACTCTCTGATACAGCAGCATCCAGGAACGCCTTCCATCAGGGACAGGGCTGTTTGTCGACCCAACCTCTAACCCCTAAAAATAATTTACTGTAGTATGATATGCTGCTCATCTTGAAATAACACAGGGTTATAATACAACTGTAGTTCCTGAATAAGTTAGCTGGACATGTTTCCAGTCCAGTCCTGGTCTTGCACTTGTGATTTTGTAAAGGGAAAAAGAAAAGACTCCAGACTTTTGACGTTCAGAGCATCTCTCTTACTACAGCCACACCAATACACCAATTCAACATTATGGAGAAAACCAAAGCTTGACAGGCCTTGTTATGGTTGATTGGTTGGCGGATGGGTTGGTATGATTGGACAATTACCGTTTTGGGGAGGGGTGTAGTGAGCAGTCAACCGCATCCAACCGAGAGTTGCCCCCTGGAGTACAGCTCTAACCTCAACTCCACTACCATCCCGACGTACGTGACATAGCAACAAATGCAGATTCATGTTTCTTAAAAAAAATAAATAAAACAGATCAAAAACACAGTATATGTATTTCAGTCATGACTCATCTGCATCAATGTCAGCCACCCCCCGGCTTCCTGCCTGGTGCGACGACGGCCACCGAGGAGAAGCTGATTATAGCCTCAGGGCTCTTGCTATCGTTATTGGTTTTAAAGCTCGAGGCTGAATTCTCTCTAATTCACCCTGTAGAGAGCGAGGGGGGAAAAATATGTGAGAAGACAAGAAGATTGCTTCACGTCTAGCGCTGCTTTGCTCGAGTGCTGTAATTGTTCCGAGTTAGGCTTACAGTATGTATGAGGCGCGGCGCACATGTTCAAGGCCTGTGTCGGGATGTTGGGTTGTTTATGAGAGGAGATGAGGGCAACGAAGCCTCTTGAGGCCAGGGCCCGTTTCATTTTTCTATTTCATCTGTTAAACTCAATGGATGGATGATTGATGTGATTTCAAATTGATAGATGATTGAAAGTTCTGTCCCTCGCTACACAGACACACTCAATGCTCAGTGGATGTTCAGGCTAAAGTTTGACCTTGCGAGAAGTCAGCTCCATAATTGAATATTTCTTTTGCATCATTTACAAAAACTCAATCATAATCTGCAATCCAATCCTATGACATTAGTATTGCACACTTACATAAACTCACACTTTTCCCTCTCTGTCTTTCAATGTCTTTCAGTGATCTTTTTTGGAAACAGTTTCTGCTTTTGAATTACTGATTAATTAACTAATTAAGATTAGTGGTGGTTGGTCTTTCTTTTCAATCTGAAGATTCTTGATAAATTTTTTCGGGAGGGGTTGCTTGCTCTTGTTCTCAGCTTTATCTTAATAGAAATCTGATTTTAAAGGCCCAACATGCAGCAACTGCTTTCTCCGCCATCACAGAAGATAAACAAACCAAAAGTCCAATCCCTTGGACCCCCCAGATGTGTGGTATATGAATGTGGATGGTATGTATTGCCATTTTTTTAAACCTTTTTTTTTATCTACCAAACATCCTGTTTTCAGGATGTTTTCTGCTTCAAACTGAACTTAAATGGCCTTTTTTGCTGCTAAGATGGACATCTGTTCAAAGTATGGATTGATTTTCAGGTCTGAGAAAAGAGCTCTGAGCAGCTCTCCTCAGCTCAATCAATGAAACAGGAAGACCAGAAAACACGATTTGAATTTCCATTTAACGGTCCACTGTCGAGGATTTAGGGAGACGTGTTGGCAGAAATAGAATATGATATTCCCAATTATGTTTTCATTATTATATAATAACCTGAAAATAAGAAGGTTTGCGTTACCTTAGAACAAGGTGATATACTATGACATATAACTACAGAGAGAGTGGTAAATGGACACTGTTTGCTTTTTTAGCTACCATAAAGGTTCTCCTATAAGCTTGGAGGTCTGTCTGCAACCTGACCACTAGATCATGCTAAATTCTACAGACTTGTCCACTAAAAGCAAAAATGTTGTTCATTCCTAAAGTGTAACAAAAACACACACAGGGTGCAATCATTAGATGCAGAAGCTTATCCTTCATGATACATGATACATTTGATTTGTGTGGAGAGCTCCACTACTGGAGAACCGCACTGATCCATTGAGATTAAACTTTAAAGACACATCATCCATTACCACCACAACGCTATAAACAGAATAAAAAACACTACCCTGATGCATTAAAACCATACATTCGACTATGCATACACATGCTGCAAGTTGTGCATAATTGCTCAACAGTGTTGGGCACGTTACTTTTAAAAAGTAATTAGTTATGGTTACTAGTTACTTCTCCCAAAAAATAACTGAGTTAGTAACTGAATTACTCCACTATAAAAGTAACTAGTTACCAGGCAAAGTAACTATTGCGTTACTTTTTTTTTTAAGCTTAAACATGTCAGGTGGCAGGTTTCACAAGTCAGTTACGTAGAGTAGAATTGCATAGACAGGTACTTACACAGAACTTTTAATATTTATTGCACCTCAACAGACCACAACTGGTAGACAGACTGTACTGTTCAAGTATTTTCTTAACAATAAAATTGAACCGTTTAACTATATGGAGTGCTTTGAGAGATGCGTCATTGGATTAGAGTTGCTAATAACGGATTGTTAAAGGCTTGTGTGTGTAAACTGAACGCTGCCTCTTATTGGCTTACCATGAAAGCTTACTCCACCTTAGCCAATCATCATCATGTGGTTGTCTTGTCCCTCCCTCCTGCCTCACCAAAGAAATACTAAACAGCTGTGCAACTCCTATGGCTGAGAGCTGATTGAGATGGCAAGAGTTTCAATGAGTAGCTTTAGTTTGTAACGCACCCCATTTAAATGTAACGGCGTTGTAACGATGGAAATAGTAATTAGTTAGATTACCCGTTACTGAAAAAAGTAATGTCGTTCGTAATGTCATTTATTTTAACGCTGTTATTCTCATCACTGTTGCTCAAAGGCATAAGACAGAATTTTGATTAGGACCAAGCCCGACTCAAGTTCCCGGTTGGTCTGAGCGAAGACCTCCAGCTTGTAGTGTATAATTTGGAGAATGTTAATATTTCAGCCATTATTTTGAAGTCGGCATGTGATGTGGTGTTACATAAAATATTCATAATCACATGGCAAATTTAAAAATCATCCCATCAAATCAAATGTGTATTTAGTGATACATGATGCACAATACAGTTGAAAAACTATAAAAGATTTACACTAACTGTATCATCCATTCAGACGTGAACTGTGATCCATGATATCATGAGAAATTTGCCCCAGTAGGATTTCAAGGCAGGACGACAAAGAATAATATTGAATAACTGTGCATCCCTGTTGCCAGTTCGTGAAGTGAGCGTTCGGCCCGCCCGCCGTAGATGCAGGCTATTTCTCAGACTCTACAAGTCACGAAGCATGTTTATTAGATCAGTGCTTTGCCTCCTGCTGTTCTCCAGGTATTTGAAGTGGCAAAGAAACCCCTTGTAAGCATGTACCCGCTCAAAGATACATGAATTCACACGTACACACATGCACGCACAAAACTATTCCAGTTCTTTCTAATACTTTATGCATGACACCCTAAATAATTCAGTCAGCATTAGGAGGAATGAAAGTGTGCCTCATGGCGTTGTATTTATTCAGGTCTTCAGACTGAATTTTGCTACGTATTATAAAATGACAAATGGGATTCGATCTGAATTTTTCACTACATATTAAACAGCAAATACAGAACATGAACCTCCGTATTTCTGTGCGCCACCTAACTTCATTAAATCATTTTCATAATCATGTTTTTTTCAGACCTTAGGGCCAAAGCTGCAGCCGACTTCATGACCTATCTTTTATAATGAGGAGGAGACGGTGCCAGAGTTGTGACCAGACAGAAGTTTTAATACATTTTACCAACCACATCATGTGTCTGTGTCGGGATGTCTGGAAGATGAAGTGAAAAGTCATCTTGTTAGATCCACTATGAGAGGATTTAAAGGAGTGATATTCACCCACAGTAATGCACAAAGAGTTAACTACCGCAGCTCCATGTCAGCCCTCATCTGAATATCACATTCATTGATTTGTTCTGTAGAGCACAGTCTCACTTTTCTCACTTTTCATTTTAACAATTCTTTTAATTGAAAGTGCTGTATGGGGTGCTTGTGGTAGATAATGCTGAATCAGTCCAGTGGACAATGTTGTATTATAAATGGGCCATTTCCCTTTAGTCATTTTCAATTGCACTTTTACTGAAATGTTGGTAACACACAGTTAAGGTTCAGATGTTTCCTTACCAGGTTTGATTGAGGCGAATGGTCGGGATCATAAGGGATCCATCCATCCATATGATCAGCATCAGTACTGTTCTTTTCAAGTGGATCAGGTACTAGAAAAAAGAAATTGAGACCTGTTACATGTTTACTTGCTAGCATTCTTCTTGGCTTTGTTGGTGCGTTGCAACATTCTTGGCAAGTTATTGCCACTGACTGACAATCTATGGATTGGCATGAAACTATTGGCAAGCAAGACGGTGTATCACATGACACACTTGCACTCATACAGTAATAACATTTGGGCCCACTCTTAAAACGATTGCACTACTAGCACTACTAGTGGTCAAGACTCTGCGGAGTTCCTTTAAATAGAGTTTTCTCTTCTGCTGCTTTCACTTGCTGTTGTGAGCTAATGTTGGTGCATAAAACCACTGCTTGTACGAAACATTCACTTCTTACATGCGCTTCACAATGAATACATTTTAGTCCAGAGGCAGTTTTTACTGTGGAACAAGAGTACTGACAGCGACGTTCAACATTAGCTAAATAACAACCAAAACTTGACTCTTTTTTTTCTGCCCTTTTTGTCATGAAGTCATTTTGAAACACTTGTAACACAATCTTGTTTTGAGTAGCGCTTCATTCTATAGATGTGTTGTTTAACACTCCAGTATCAGTAACTGTGCAGCATGAGCAGTACAATGTGTTACACTGGAGAAACTGAACATGATGGTGTGTCTGCACTCAGGTCAGGATAAAGTAAAAATTTAATTGAGGTTGGTGCAAACAGGAAAAGAGAACACTGGCACTGGGGCTGGTGTTCTCTTTGGGTTAGTTTGAGACAACACTGATGCATGAGTGATGTCAGATTTGTTCTAATGGGTGCAATTAACCAGTCACAGCCCTAATTCAGGATACATGGCTGAGGATAATTGCATGAAAGGGGGAGTCTGCTGAAAGTGACTGAAATCCTTGAAGTTTTTTTTGTCAAATGCATTTTTCGTGTCAGAGCCAATGTGTCTAATGAAGTAGAGATTGTATGTTCAGGCTCACTCACTACTAAAGCCCCTGCTGGGTTCTTACTTTCTTTCACACATATTTGCATTAGACAGTGGTTTTTGACTTGTTTTCTCAACACTGAACCTAATTGTTGACCAGACTGTTAAATCCTTTTGGGCCTTTCTGACCTGAGTAACAATATAAAAAAGATAAGAAATTGAGTGTATTTTTCATTTTTTTGAGGGGAGGTCAAGAGATCATAGTCATAGGGTGTTTTTAGCACATTGATATTCTCAGTTTAAAGCATTTCTTGTTACTTTTAAACTGCAATTAGAATTCTCCTCACTTTTTGTGTAAGATGATATAAAGCCATACATCATAATAGTGCAAACCATATATCACAACACTGCAGCCATTGTGCTCATTTTTCTGGTTTCCAAAAGAAGATAAAAGTTGGACATATTCGCTAAAACTGAGTCATTTACTTCGCTCTTTTCTTACCAAACATTCTCGGCCAATGGTGAACACTTTGGTGATAAATACTGATTTGACTGCAAAAAAAATATTTTGAAATGTTAGACTTTAAATGCACATTTTGGCCATTTAATGAAGCTACATAAATGGGCTTTTGGAGATGAAAACAGGATCATTTTGTATCTGTATGAAAGAGCTCCAAGGACAATTCTTTTCTTGGGCGTCATTGTCAAATACCTTCTCAGCTGCTCTGAGCTTCAAACAAACAACATTCTGGTCAAATCTCTGATCCTCTAATCTCTGTTGAATTTCCTGTTCATCCCACTTCATTGCTTTTTTATAAGAGACACTATTGCAGGCTTGTCTTCTATTAAGCCTCAGAAGACAGACAGAGGAAACTTTGATGAAGGTGATAGCGAAATGGATGTTCCCTGTTGAGGGAGACCGAAGGGGTAAACACTCAAAACTCTCAGCGACTGTGCTTAGTGTTGTTTTTTTAACCAAATGTGCATCTTTCTTCCTGTATTATTTATGTCACTTGTTCTGTGCCACTTCCTTTATTTATTTGACTCTCTCAGGCCGTCACACACAGATTTAAGGAGAGACCCTGTGATTGTTTTTCATTCGTGTACCCCTGTTCTATTCTGGAGTGCATCAATCTTGAGACGTTCGGATGGTGTGGAAGTCGCAGTGGTAAATTCGTTGAAGATCTTTCTTTGTCTTTATAGTTCCACAGTTCAACAGGTTTCTTGTCATCCACTGAATCAGCAGGTTGTTCAACAAGAAAAAAATCCCAAGAAACAACTTCTTTTTTTTTTTTTGCACTGAGAGGCTAATTAAACTAATCATTTCTGTTTAATTTTTTTACTTTCCTTTCTCTCATTGTCTCATCTAGCTGCTCAAGTCAAATGTTCTCCCAAAACCATGAAACTTCTTTTTCAATTACAGAGTTTAATTAGTCTCTTTGAGGAAACCTGAGGAATTCTCAGCGATGATGATTGCGTGTCGCGGCAGCCTCGCTGATGGAAAGTAATCAAGGACAACAGAGAGATTATATCTGAATCAATTTTCCTTGAGCCAGTCTGTTTCGATAGGTGCGTTCCTAACTAAGAGATTTTCATTAAGATTACATGGTTAAAGGAGTTACAGGTATCATGGACACAGTATAGATGTATCAACATGTGTGTGTGGGTTTTTTTTATTATCAATGTGTTTTCATCAGCTAGAATTAAATAAATATCAATTTTGTATTGCTTGCTGGAAGCTTAATTTATGTGACACTCAGTTCATTACTAATTCCCGCTCACTTGAGCTGATTGGCAATTACCGGAGGAGGAAAACAGAGGGCAGGTGGTTTGCATTTAAGGAACCTCGTATTTGTTATTTTGTACAGTGCAATCTAATGCTAATTAACATGATTAAAATGGTAATTATGTGTTGCAGGTAGTATTGATCAAGAAAAAAATAATAAAAAGAAGCAGAATTAATAACAGAGGCACGCCTCAGGTTTTACAGTTACAGTTGTGTAATGTCTGCAGCTCTGGAGGAGCTTTGTCAGGTTTGAAGGAATAACCCCTTACACTATCATCAGGGCTTGCTTGGGTTAGACTTGGAGTCTCTAAGTGTTAATATAATTACAAAGGAGGGGTTAAGTTGCAGGGAAGTTGAAATGTTGCAGGGAAGATCTGCTTATAACGCAGTGAATGCAGGATTTTGGAGATGTTAGGGTAGCTCAGCCTCTGCTGCTTTGATTTTCCATTTCTTTTTGTAACCTCTGGCAAAATCCCCAGGTATTTTGTGAAATGTAGAGAATCATAAAATCCAGATGCAGACAGAGAGAAAATAATTATAGCAAACGATTAAAAGCGAGTACAATAAACTGATCAACAGCAGGAGAGATACTGTTGCTTAGAGTATAATTTTAATCCTAATGTTTATACTTTATGTAACTTATATGTTAAAATATATTACCGAGAAAAACGTTGTAAAGTTGTTGACGGTATAATAAGGTAATTGTCGTAAAGCTGTCAGTGTATGAGCTGTTTGCAATCATAAGGCTGTCATAGTGTTTAGTGTGTGTGTGTGTGTGTGTGTGTGTGTGTGGCTATATATGTATCACAACAACATGAATCAGAATGTTTCAAAGGTCTTACATAATCTTGTGCAACTTGAAAATTTGACCTGAATGATGCTAAGAGAGAGGTTGTTGCATCATCAAAATCAAATCGTTCTTCTGGGGAAATTGAATGTGCCCTGCACAGTGAAATAGTGGGGAAAAAAACAACTATTGCAGTTATTGGATCAGTAAACTAAAAGTTTGGTTGGATAGAGTGGTGACAGCTGTTGGGGTGAATATCCCCAACATTGTCACTGTGGAGGTATAAAAAGCACTTGTCAGTTGCAGAAGTGATTGTCTTGTTTTGAAGAACAAGACAATATGGTTCATCTGTATAAATGACAAAAGGTAACAGTGGAGTTTAAACCCTCTAGTGACCCCCACTACTTTGAATCTGGCATTATTTGGCATACATGTGGATTTACCATACCTCTAGCTAATGGCTCAAACTTTCTGAGTAGCCATCATGTATTGATCAACAATAGTCTGACTCTACCCTACTTATTTAAAACTTTCATATGAGTGGAATGATCCTCCTTTTATTATCCTGCCCCCTTTTGTTTGACTCAGTAAGGTTTGTTTTGAGTGTCTTGGCACAGAACTTGTATAGTTACCTACAAATGAATCAGCTTATCAACACAGAAAGCTGCAACACCAGGTTTTTCTGGACGCTTTGAGCAGACGAGTGTGATCTGGCATCAAATTTAAAAAGAGAGGAAAAAAAGAGACTTGCATGTGGTATTCTCACATTTAGCATACGCACTTGTTTCTGTTGCACATAGTCTATTGTGGAAAGCCTTAGAGTACTTTTTTGCCAGACAGAGTCAAAGGTCGAGTGAGGGAATATTTTCAGGACGTTCAGAGTTTACTACAGTGTGGCAGCAGTTGGAGACCAACATGGAAAGATGTGTAACTTCACGATTAGTGTTTAACAGGTTGTTTGGTTCATGTAGTGGCTCGATAGGCATCAAACGTGGTGGGTAGCTGAGAGTGATTTTTTTGGCTGATTGTTTGTTTGAGGTGGTGTTAACTGGTAATGGGCTGTTATGCTGTTAGCTGATGATATGTTAGACAGGTGGTTTCCAGTATTATGGAACCAGTAATTCAAAGGGTGCTCACCTGATGACCCTGCCGACTTGCCTGCAGTCTTACAATCATATACAGATTCATGTTGATGTTCTTTCAAGGTACTGTACATAAATCAAGATAGGATTCTGATAGAGAAGAGAAGTTGCATACAATTGGCTATTAGTAAGACTCGTGGAACTAGGTAAGCATTAATAGTGGTTGGACAACTGAGTGTGTAGCCATGAAGAGTAGGAATTAAAGACAGCTTTAAGGTAAATTAGGTCGGGCTTAGAGAATGGTATCACATGTCAGGGCAAGTTGATTTATGACACTGTCACTGGGTCCTGGTATCATGCATACTCTGTCACTCTGAAATGAAGAAAGTAATTCTTAATATTATTTAGCTTTTTGTGCTATGACAAGTTAGAATGTCTTCAGTGGAAAAAACTGTATCTGTTTGCCCCTGATAAGAGTTTAGTGCTCCAGGTTCGACTCCAAGTGCCCATAAAAAATACTTCTACCTAAGTCCATGCTTTTGTTTCATTTTTCAAACTGCAACCAACCAACATTATCAGCTGTAAAAGATGATGCTCAATAGTAATTCCTGCAAGAGTCTGTTCCTTTCTTGTCTGTGCACTTCTCTGCTCACTGATTTGCATTTTCTATTTGGTGCATTTTCTTTAATCTGGATGAAAACACACTTAGACGACATCAGCAAGCAAATGTCTCTGTTGTGGGACTAATAAAGGAATATCTATCCTTATCTTAAGGAGGAAACAGAAACCCAGACAGATGGCAGGCAGGCAGGAATATACTCCAGATGAACATTTCTGAAGCACTGTAGGAAAGTGTGTTGGTGTTTAATACAGCATCCAGAAATATAGCCCAGAAAGATACCAAATATATAGGCCGATATTAGAAAGATGGAAATATTGTCATCTCCCCCTTCAAATGTTCGCACAAAAATCATTTCCTCTTCCAATTGCAACCACACCACACTATCATTAGCATCAGAAGTCACTGAAGAGATTTATCATTTGGGCACAGACCCAGAAGACATCAGAGGGGTAATGAGGAGAATAAATGTAGAGCTGCATATAGAGAGTAGAGGAGAGAGGGGGGATAGCTCAGCGTTCAAAAGAAATGTCGCTGATAGATGCCTTTCAGAAAACAAGAGATATTCCAGGCTGCATTCACAGTGTTTGTGAGATGAAACTACTGCGATCACATGTCAGCTGCTTTTTTTGATTTATTATTAGTCAAAGTTCGTTCAAAGGTCTCAGAGCAATGAAAAGTATCTGATTTGGTTTTGGATGCCCACACTTGTATTACTTGGTATTGAATTTAATTGGATCAGTCAGCTAAAAGATCTGAGAGGAAATTCAGTCAAGTCTGCATTCAGCAGAGCTCGAGCAGTGACTAAAATCTGGCATTGAAAAGAAAACCTGAACTAAGAAAAAACACAGTAGTGACATTGAAACACAAAGTTGTATTGGCACTGAAAAGAAAGCACAAGCATTAAAAATGGATTTTTTTAAGTAATATATATTTTTTGCATTCTAATTTTTTTCCCCAATCACAATCTTTTTATTTGTTCTTCTTCTTTTCAAAGACAATCAATGGCAAGGAGACCAAGTAGAGTTTCTGCACTGAAAAGAAAATTTCTGTTTTTTCTACATTATAGCTGTCGGTTATAGGCTTGTAATGCACATTGCTCAACTGACAGTTATGTGCTGTTGTTCCAGTTTTATAAAATAATTTATTACAGCATGTTATTGTTAAAGATAGAAGAATGAATGCATATGCATCTCCAATCTCGTTGTACATCCTGTATAATGACAATAAAGGCCATTCTGATTCTGATTCTGGATTCTGATAGGATAGATTAGTACTGACTGATAGAAAATACTGATGATGGTGAGGTTCACATGACAAGAGAGGAACTGAGCCGGATGGCCAGTAAAGACTTTGTGGATTTTTTGACAGTTCACTGTGATGGATGCCAGATGGCCAGTGCCTCACTGTTAGTATGCGTGTATGCACTCATTGACATGATATCCCCATCAGGGTCAGACAGTTGCCTGGCAACAATAACCAACATGAAAGTTTTGCTGTTTACAGCCCATTTCTTTTTCTGTGTGTCTCTCTCTCTTTGGCTCAACATCGTGCTCTCTTGCTTGTGCTCGCTGTCGCTCTGCCTCTTTCTCCCTGTTATCGTTGAAATGCTGTCACTGTCTGTCTCTCATGCGCTGCTGCTCTGTCACGCGTCCTCTCTGTTCCAGTTCAGTTTGAAATAAGTGGGCGTTAATGGCGTAAATTACAAGAAGTGCAGCAACTGAAATTTTTAAAAATTGGCATTATTGTCTCAATTAGCCACTTTTATGCTATATAAACAGAAATGGCATTAGAAAAAATATGAAGCAATAATCTTAAAAGGGTCGCATGTAGTGATTTGACTTATTGCAGCAGTTGCAGGCAGCCGTTTTCTATAAAGGCCTCAAACCCACTATATGTTATATACAAAGTGATAGAACAAGAAGAACAAGAAAATGTAACATGCTGCAGCTCGAGACACGAAACAGAGGCCAAAACAGGAAGGAAGAACCCCTCTGAGATGATAATGTTGCTTTGAGTCTGCTGGATGTATAAATAGGAAATGTTTGCTGCAGTGTTCACAATAACAACTTTATGAAGTGATAATATGTCAGGGCTGTGTATCTGTCAGCTTTGTGTTGAAGTTCTTTTGTGCCCTAAAGTGTTGCATCCCCCACTGTGTAGGAACCTCTTACCCATGGTTGCTGTCTATATTCCAAGACGAGGCAGTAAACAGTAAAGTGACAGGTGTTCTGTCATATTGTCTCATGTCCTGTCTTATTTATTTGTCCTTCTGCTGCTGCCACAGCGGGAAGCAGGAGGACAAACTGCAAAAAAAGTGGAATCAAACTTTCCTTCATCTGCTCACAATCTTGTCAGGACAGGGGTCAAAGGGTTCCTCCATCCTTCTGCGTGCTTCGGAGGAGTTCCTACAAATGTTGTCATGCTGCTTTGGCTCCTTGCAGAGAGGAGTTGCCAAATCGTTTACAAGGAGATGCGGCATTGTTATATTGGAGGCACGATACTGTGGGTTTCAGCAGAATGTATTATACAAGCCTCCTTGAAACTTATAGAAATCGTTAGGAATTTTTGTTGTTTGTCCCAGTGGCTAAAAGTCTTAAATCTTGTGGACATTGTTTTGTCATTGAGCAACACTGTGTATCAGATGGTTAAAATAAGTTATATCCATTAAGTCTATGTGTAATGCATGACTCCAAGCTCAATATGTAGTCTATTTGAAAATCTCAAATATTTTCACTTAAAACTGGATATCAGAAAATTTTGCGATTCAGAAAAGTGTAGTGCCACTAGAAATGACGAGCATCTCTGATCTCTGATCTGATCACTGGCGCACAGGTAACCCCCCTATAAATACATGTTGTGTGTGAAATTGGGAATTATCAATCAGCTCCAGTCCTTGCTGAAATATGGAATTCAACAGGGTTCCATTGTTGGGCCCTTACTATTTTGCATTTATGTGTGTTAACAAATGTTACCACTTGGTGATATTATTAAAAACACAATATCAGTTACCATTACTTTGCCGATGACACAGATTTTGGGCAGCTATGAAAACCTCACGGAAGGTTTTTGAATGCTTAGAAAATACGGTTGCTTTATCTTAGTTAGTATCTAAGTTATCTTTGCAGCAAAGCACAGTATAATAGTAGACACCAGCTATCTCAGGATATGTACAAACCCAAGTATCATGTTTTGACTTTCAGTAAGATCAAAAAAAAAGTACAACCTCAATGCAAAAATACACTGCTTCAGTGGCTTCAGCTGTCTATTAATGCTGACCCCAACCAACCCTCACCATTTTCACAGTGTTCAATCATCTCCCTTCATTCTAATATTTTTCATATATTTGTGTATGTGAATGTCTGTATCTGTCATCCATCATCACAGTGGGAGGACAGGACATCCTGTCAGCTCTTTCTTCATCTGATTTTCACACTTTTCCTTAGGTGTCACCATCTGTTTATCTGTCTTTTTGTATTGACAGTTTTCTCTCATTCTCTCTTTTCTTTTTGTGTCTTGATCTGTTCACTGTTGACTTTAAAGAATTTGACAATCCATAGCTAAAATATGTTACTTAATTTTTGTCTCTATTTATTATGCAGATATTCTCCATATGTTATAATAGTGTTATCCGCTTTCAATATTTAATTTTTTAGGCTTTAAACATTACATTTTTTTTTATCCATTGATAGATATGTAACATAATATTAAACTCTCTGAGCCAACTGATGGCACCTTACTTGTGATAGCTGACAAATACATGTATAGTATCTGGTAACATTACTGATTTTGCTGGTAAGCCAGGCACTGAAGCTGGGACACCCAAATGGATTGTAGCCTTGATTAACATGTATGTGCATTGTCAAATTAGCCACATGCAGAGGAGCAGACTTTCAGAATATCCTCCCGATGGAGGATTTGCCTCATTTTTTCCTAATGAGGTTTTTTTTTCTTCATGTGTGATATTGGATGATATTAGTGTCAGTGCAGAAACTGTGTTTTAATTGCATAAATCTAAGTTGGTCATGCCCATATTGAACCGTGACTTCACAAAATGAGTTCATTAAATTAATTGCTCATTCAAATTGAGAGCATGCACTTTTAAATTGAATGTTTTGGCTTGAAATTCAATGGCATTATTATTGAAATTTATTATATATTATTGAATTTAATTTTGCCAAAGTTTCAGACTGACTGTTCAAACAGTTCCATTAACTAATGGCAGATCTGAGATTTAAGGTGGTCGAGAAGAGAAATTCACAAGCTTCCATTATATCAGCGTGTTTACTTTGGACGCCAAGATGGAGAAAATGGAACACAAAAGACAAGAAAAAACGTTTGAGTTGGGGACAATACATGACCCCGAAGTGAATAAATGGCCCTTCAGAAACAGCATGGACCAAGCTTTGTCCAGCTGCTGTTCCCTTCAGCGGATGGATGTAGGAGTGCTTTGTGTTCACAATAATTAGTAGATTTTCATGCCAGCTTGAAATAATTTGTTAGCACTGGTTTATTGCTTCTGTCATTGGACACTTAATCAGTAAAGTAGTGACTTTTTCTGAGGCTCACTCTCATCTGCACCTCCACTCTTAACCTCGTTTTCTTGTCTGGTAGTTCTGTCTGCACAATCCTAAAGGTCAGCCTGGGGTCACTTGAACAGTTCATCGCACATACAGTACGATATTTTTGTTTGACCTTTTGTAGACTTCGGTCACTTCCCTCTCACGCTGACCCATATTGCTCCAATTCCTTCCTTTGTTTGCGTCCTGCTTTCACCCAGTTATAGAAATCCATCTTCCTACCTCATCTCTCCACCCTCACAGTCTATTTGCCATCCCTTTCTCTGAATTGTATTAATGCCTGTGTTCAGATTGATCTGACCTTGTCTGTCTATTGTCATTTCTGTTTGACGGAATCTGTCGCAGCACTGCCCAGGCTGCGTAAAGGACCATTAGCTTCTCTACTGCTGATAATGTCAACAATCAGTGCATTCCACCACCCGACTAACCACAATAAATGGGGGTTGTCGAGAGTGATTCATTCTCACGCCATTATCCTATTTACCTTTCATATTTTTCATGCTAGTCTATGCAGTGTTTAGTATTCGGGAACTGGCTTTCTTTTAATGTAACAAAACTACTGATAGCACCATCTTTAGGCAAGGCAAGGCAAGGCAAATTTATTTGTATAGCACCATTCATACACAAGGCAAATCATAGTGCTTTACAGAGCAGAAATGACCTTAAACATGACTCTTGAGCCCTAGAGCTGCTCAGTGGCCAGCAGTGGACCGCTCTGATTATACTGGGCAGCTCCCAGGTAGCTGGACGTGGGTGGTTGGGGTTAGCGGCTGACAGCGAAGTCACGACCACAGCTGAAAGAGAGCAAGTGCACTTTGTCAGTTTCGCCAAGTTAGATAAGCTTAGACGTTGCCGTGAAATCATGTAGGCCGCGAGGAAAAAGGCAGGGAAATATTACAGGATTTTGTGTCCTGATGATCCAGTAGATTGGTTTGAACACTGAGTCATGGAGCCATGTTTGAATCTGCCATCTCTAAGATCATTATATGGTTAACTCTTTAACTGTTTTCAGAAGTCATTGAACTAGTTTGAAATCTTTGAATATAAAAATTAGAGGCTGCCCAACCCACTGCCAACTAGCTAATATTGACATTTTTTTCGATACCCTAACTGTATGTCTGGAGATTGCAAAACCAAAACAATGAGCTGATCCACAGTTAATTACCTCCGCCAAGGAGGTTATGTTTTTGCCGGCGTTGGTTTGTCTGTTTGCTTGTTTGTTTGTTCGATTGTTCATTTGTTTGTTTGCAACATAGCTCAAAAAGTTATAGACAGATTTTGATGAAATTTTCAGGAATTGTCCTTTCTGGGACAAGGAACAAATGATTACATTTTGGAGGTGATCCGGAAAACCACCATTACGGAAATGTCGATTTTCGAGTATATCTATTAAACCAAAAATTATATCAATGTGATTCCAATTGCTAAGGGGATGTTTTTATGGTCCATCCATTGAAATAGATAAATCAAAGACAGGACTAATATTTTGGGGTGTAAGTCACAATAAGCTGGGGTAACTGTGCTGCTTGGCGGAGGTCTGCGCTCTCCGAGTGCTTTTCTAGTTAAAATATTAAAACTGAGGCATTTGTTAATATGAAAATATTGATGAATGCAGCTTTAAATGGAGGGACCGGAGGTTGAACCTTGATTTACACCAACAGAGATGAGAAAACAAGCAAAAACAAAACAGATGAAGAAAGACAGGGAGCCATGCCAGAAATATTAAAGTCATAATAATTAATACTGGAGAATTGAATCATCAGTGTTGTTTGGACTGGCAATGTTAAATTGCAAATTCTAACCCACATAAAGGGAGCAAAAAGATAAAAAGGGTCCAGATTGCTCTAAACATAAGGAATTAACCCACTGCCGTCGTCACACCGTCTGTTGTCAGTGGAGGTCACTTCAGCCATTTTCATTTTTCTGATCTTCCTGTATTTGGGCACATGCTCCAGTCGCCAAGGTAACTGCAGCCAATGCGAGCGGCTGGTGCATAGGTGGAGGACCGAAGTGTAACTGCTTATTAAAAGCAATAAATTGCTCACCGTTACACTGTCGTCTATAAGCAGAACGACGTTGCGACGGCTGCTGAGGCGGCTGTTGCTAATGAGTACTCAAGGTGATGAAAGACAACAGGTGGGAACTGAGGCCGCGTGAGAGAGATTTGTGTTAAGTAGGCATGTGTTGGTGTGAGAGAGCACTTACGCTGGTGTGATGCACTGCACGGTGGCAGATGAACAACCTGGTAACCAGCATTTGGAGATAGTTCTTTGTCCTAAATAGCAAAATTATATGAAATAGTAAGAATGGCTGCTTAGTTTCAGAATCTGCCTAGATGTACAGTAAATGAAAAAATGTACTTCAAGTTTTACCTCATTAACAGGAAGGAAACTCATTATTAGAATCACACATATTTTTTTGATTGCATTTATGAGCAATATTTAAACAATTCATGCAGTTGGAAGCAGAAATAAGGATATTTTTCAGTGTTGATTAATGTATTTAATTCACATCATGAGGCACCCATAAGTGCAGAAGAAAGCAGCTGCTACCAGCCCAATAATGCAGTATAGCATAGATACAATCTGGCCAAAAGTATATGGACAACTACACATGGCAACCAATATCGTATATCTATTATAAAACCATGGGAATTAATATGCAGTTATACCGGCGTCCAATCTTCTGTTAAGGCTTTGCACCTGCGGCCCCATTTTGACCAGAGAGCATTCCTAAGGTCAGCCACTGATGTTGAGTGTAAAGACCTACAGTCAGTGTTTCAGTTCATCCCTAAGGTGTTGGATGGGCTTGAGGGCAGGGCTCTTTCTCCTCACCAGCCTGGGATTTCTTTATAGACCTGACTTTGTGAATTGAGGCACTATCATGTTGAAAATGGAAAAGGCCCCAAATAAAACTGAATGTGATCATTTGCTCATCTTTTTTGACATGTACCCAATTAAAAACAGTACAAAAACAATGTATTTAATATCATCATCAACCTCATTGAGTTTTGTCAATATCTGTTCATTCTGAATTTGATGGCAGCAACACATTTCAAACAAGTTGGGACAGGAGCAACAAAAGAGTGTGAAAGTTGTTTACTGATCCAAAAACAGCTGTCTGGATTATTCCACAGGTAAACAGGTTCATTGGTAACAGGTGATAGGACCATGATTGGGTGTGAAAAGTTCATCCTGGAAAGACTCAGTCATTCACAAGCAAGGATGGACAGAGGTTCAACACTTGGTCAAACACAAATTACACTGAAGTGTAGGTGAAGTGGCGCTTTCAATCTTCTTATCTGACTTTCATTAAGAAAGCAAGTAAGCGGTTTTCCATCATGTCCTGTCTGGTCTTCCGTGCATCCTTTGTGCATCTTTTGCAGATATACATGAAAAGGAAAAAAATGTTTCTAAGCAAGTAACTATTTTTTTAGGGTCCGTCACTATAATGGAATTTCTAACATTGCAAGTCTGACTATATCTTCCATTATGAGATAAAACAGCTTGATAATAGGAATGTGATACTTGTATTGGTATTATTCACATCACTGGTGGTGACAAAGGCAGAGCCGCTGAGAAGGAGGACAGAGCTGTGTAGGTGAACCGTGACACAGACAAAGGTGAGCGGGGAGAAGGAGGAGGATCATTACGAAGGAGCAATGGAGTGAAAAGAAGACTGATTTCAGGTCAGCGGGCCAGAGCTGATTAGAGGGATGAAGGAGTTTTACTTGGGGGTTCTGGAGGTAGAAATCACAATTAGCGTGGCTGGACGGAGGGAGCGGAGGTGAGGGGAGGACGCAGATCTGATTGCCAGGCTGTAGAGTTTTTGATGAGAGGGAGAGTGAGGTAGAGAGACTGAGTCAGCGAGTGTGTGTGTGTGTGAGAGAGAGAGAGAGAGAGAGAGAGAGAGAGAGTGGGTGGATGGAAGAGACAGAGAAGTGGGTAACAGAGAGTGAAGATGGAGGTAGATGGTGGGTAAGAAATTGCTATTACATTCTCATAAAAACAATAACTGAATCCTTTTCCTGAATGTTACCACCTGCATTACAGACTATCTAGTAAGTTATATGATATTATATGGCAATTACTTTCACTTTATGCGTCCTTTCAGGTCTTAAGTTTGCATTCTTTCTAAAAGAGGGAAGTGGGGACTCCGCTGGTTGCAAAAAGAAGTCAGATTGCATAGAAGTCTATGAGAAAATAACCCTACTTCTCACTTGATTAATTACCTCAGTAAACAGTTTCCTCATGAGTTTAGGGTTTTAATTGCTAGTTTCAAGTTTTCTTGAGCACAGCATGATGTTCATTTTGTAACTTATGGTCTCATTCATAGTAAAATAGATGATAAAGCAGGGTATGCTTAAGGGCGTGGCTACCTTGTGATTGACAAGTCACCACCACGTCGACCTGTCAATCAGAAAAGAGGCATCACAATGAATATCAGTAAAACTGTCTACGTTTAAATAGACATTACATTAGACAATAGACCCTTTCACAGAGTGGTTTAAGTTCAGGAAAGTTAACCGTAAAATTTTAGTTGACTAAAAATGTCTCCGTCCAATCGGTGCATTTTGCTTTAAGCCTCTCTTTCGCCAATTAATATCACAGTTAATGTGAATTAGGCATCCACCGTGCTGCACTTGGATTAACTAATAACTTTTGCTAAGTGTCCTCAGGTTCTCAGTCATGTCCGCCCCTTGCTCCTCCCCAGCTCCAGCCCCTTGTCCAAATATGGTCACCTCAGGTCCATGAAACAAAGATGGCAAAGAAGGCGAAAGGTTTCACAAACCAACAAGTGACGTCACGGTGGCTTCGTCCACTTCTTTTATACAGCCCGTGGTGTTTTCCAAGGCCAGTGAGACAAGTGGGAGACTTTCACTGCCGAACACTAATCATTTCAGGGAAGTGTTTCCACCCACCTTGTCAATCAAAGTAACAGGCTACTCTGCAAGGTGTTTGGAGGAGACTTAAAAATATGCTCTAATGAGATGTGTGTCTGTGTGTGTGTCTGTGTCTGTGTCTGTCTGTGTCTGTCTGTGTCTGTGTCTGTGTCTGTGTGTGTGTGTGTGTGTGTGTGTGTGTGTGTGTGTGTGTGTGTGTGTACCTTCCGACTTCATTCCAAGCGTGTAAGGCAATCCAAGACAGGCACTTTCTTAAAGCTTCCTTCCCAGGCAATTCAAGTTTATCGTAAATCTAAGCTGCCACCTGGGAGGAAGCATTTACCTAAACCTTCTCGTGGTAATGAATTTAGGTTATGAGAGTGAGGTGTCTTTTTTCATGTGTCTCCTTGCTGAATTACATATTACATTTATGTGTGCCAACAGAAACATTACAGTATTTGAATTTGAGTAATTCCATTAGTTACTAATCCCAGTAATGTATCTTAGGGTGTTGCCTTGTCTGTTGCCTTCCAGGGAGGTTGATGGAGGGGTCATCAGGTTTCTCTCTTGTGTTAAGTGAACAAACTTGCTTACTTGGTACTGGAGGTGCAGACACTGGACTAAGCCTGATTTTTGATTACCTCAGACAAATTCTAGTCTGTGAATTCCTCCAGATCAGTTGTCGTTTGCAGTTTGAGAGGGGTCACGATGCCTGATTAAGCACCAGAACGATCAACGATCTGGCTGTCAGACAAGTGAATGGTTTTCTGGCATGTCAGTAATTTCGGTCGTCTGTCTTGCAGTTTGAGCAGTCCCACGGTCCAATTTCCCACGTGGCTGCTGCCAGTAGATCTGTCATAAAGCATAGTGAGCTTGTTGGATTATTAGCGTAGTAGTATTTTGCATGTTGTGACTAAAACTGATCTTTGCTGCAGACCAGGCAGACATGTGAGTGCACTTTCCTCTTGCTCCATGTTATTCTTTTTTTCTTCTTGCTTTCCATTCACAGTACAATAACACAAAGCTATGTTGTCTTTCTCTGTCTTTTGTTGACATTGTTGAGGATGCAGCCACCTTGATTGAATAGACTCTATTGGAATTGTACATAACAGAATGGTGTTTCTGTGCTTATGTGAAGCCTCACATCAATCATGATTAAAGCCTGTAGTGTTCAATTAATACAATATACAAGATCAAACAAAAGTGGAGGAATGTACCTCTCAGTAACTCCAAAATTGCTAATGTTAATGGTTGGATGATGAACACTGTAACTTCACTGTGAGGCCAGACACATGGAGCTAATGCTGCTACACCATGTTTTGTTTTATATTTCCACACATGCTATGTATGAATATGATATTCAGAGTGGAGGCCTTGAAGTTTCTCAAAGACGCCTTTAATGGAGCAGGACTGAGTAACAAAAGTAATATAACTAATTCTGTTGAGTACTTTCTAGGAGTAATATTTAATGAGTGGGGTGGCTGTAGCCCAGGAGGTAGAGCAATTCTCCACCAATTGGAAGGTTAGTGGTACAATCTCTAGCCTGCAGTCTATGTGTTGAAATGTCCTTGGTCAAGATACTGAACCATAATTGCCCCTGATGGCTGTTCCATCAGTATGTGAATATATGTTTCTTTGGGTATGAGCGTATTCTAAATGAAATGTAGAATGTAGAAATGTAGAGTAGTTGATTGCATTTTTCAACAAACACTGATCACAACACAAACACATTTTTGTAGTGATATCTGTATGTTTAAAATCTTTTTTTGTAAGCTTGCCGCATTACCAAGCTAATGCATGTGTCATTTTATCCTCACCAGAAATCCTCACTGGGTTAGAGAGGGAAAGGTTGATCATCATCATCAACAAATCTAACGACTATCGCCGTACACATGACCTGAACAAATGAGGTTGTATGCAACTTAAAACAATGTTACAGATGCTGCTCAAGCCCTTGAATACAGAGCAGAATATCTCATCCCTCCCTCCAAGAAAATCATCATTTCCGTACAAGTGAAACTAAAATTCCAAAAATATACATAGATGTAAACCAAAAAACAAAATGAATCTCTGCAGAGGACTGTTGAGACCCACCCTCCATGAACCTGTTCCCTGCTGTTTCTCTCGTAACACCTTGCCAGCAAACAAAGTGATCAATAAAAGACCTTCTGAAAATGCTGAGTCGGAGCCAAACAAATAAGAAATTCCAGTAAAAAGGACAAATAAATGCGTGCACATGCAAAACGAGTGCTATCTATATACTTCACTTACCAATCTTCTCCAGTCGACTGACCTTGAGAAGTTTAACAATGGCAAGCCAACATACCACACCATACACAACGCCACTTATGTTTGCACTTCTGAAAGGGCTGAAGAAATAACCTTCTTCTCTGCACTGATGTGGGGAGCGACAACCTTTCACCTTCCAGGCACCAGTCCTCCATACAGACAAGTCTGAGTGATACAGTGGAAAGGACTTCCTGTCCACTCTCTACTCAGAAACATTTGTTTGAAATACAACAGCGCACTCAGATACTGCTTGAAATCAGCACTTGTGCTCACATATCGTCTCCAGAGCTAAGAAAGTATCCCCATACTCTTGCAAAGCTACAAGGACATCAAAGACTTTAATAACCTTAAAAAAAACGACTATTTCAAAGAGTCCTGCCAGACGGTGTTCAAAGCTACAGAAACCTTTGGGTCGAGGGCTGTTCACCCGGCCAGGTTTAGAAGGAATAAAAGAAAAGTGACAGCATCTTACAGTTGACGGAAGATGTACAGAGAGGTTAGGAAAAAAAGTTCTTATTCCACCAGACTGCTCTGAAAGAAACAAGGGACTGCAGAGGAACAAGGGCTGACCTTAAAGGCTACAGCTGTTGATTTTTTGTGGGGGTTTTTTGTTGTCAGCAAAGGCCATAAAAAGAGCACACACAACAATGAACTGATTCTAGCATTACCTAAAGCCTGATGTACTTCTTCCAAGCCATAGAGCTTCATTGCTGTCCAAAAACTATTAAAAGCATGTTAATGGGCTGCACAGTTGCGCTGGGCAACATCTTGTTCCATTACAGTGTTCACCAGCCTTGTCCTGTAAATACTCAGCAGTGCTCCAAATGTGTGTTCATCCACACTGAAAACAGTCCCCAACAAATTTCCTCCTGCTTAACAAACGTGTCCTTAAAAACTGTAGGAGTGAGACAGAAAGAAGAGGCTGCGCATTTAATACAGAATTGACTTTTCCTAATGCACACTGGCGACATATTGATCTTCAAATCCTGTGAGAGTCTTGACAGCCCTCCTGGCATCAGTCTCAACCTGACAGGTTGTCGTGTGAGGTTTGTGGCTTTCATGTCTCATTATCGTGATTGGCTTTCAGTGCAGGTCTTTCCTTTTTCCTTTTTTTTTCTTTTTAACACTTGTTCTGCCAATTTTGTCACGCTTTGCTGCATGACCATCTTATCTGACTGCCTTGACTATACATTAAAGATTTTTTAAACCAACACCCCTACCATTCGGAGCCAATTCATCAGCAGTATTTGGCTGTTTAAATGAAGCATGTACGAGAATAGCTTCCACTCATTAGTGTTCCAACAGCTTTTCCTATAGATTATTCTATATTTCTTTTCATTTATAGATACATATTTATCTGTGCTTTGACATCAATTAGCCGAAAAATGAAAATGAATTGTCACAACAGGCAGTGATGTTACTAAGAGACTATAGTGTTTTTGTTCAGTCCTTTATGCTACATATCTGAAATGCATGTGGCAGTACCTTCAGTATATATCCATCAGTTGTTTGGTCCATACTGAAGTATCTGAACAGCTATCAGTTGGATTTCCATGATATTTTGCACAGACATTCAAGGTGCCCAGAGAAAGAATCCTAATAGCTCTTGTGATTCCCTGACTTTTCCTCTAGTGCCACCATGAGATTCTCATTTGAGTTTTTTGTGAAGTGTTTCAGCAGCTATTGGATGGATTTTCATGAATTATTGCACACATATTGACGGTTCCCTCAGGATGAAGTACTTACTTTTTTAACTAATAACTGAACATTCCTTAAGCTTTCATTTAGCGCCATCATCAGATGTAAATTTACATTTGTAGAATACTTTGGTTCACGACCAAATACCTGCAAAACTAATGCCATTTCTATCAAATGTACTTTTTGTTTAGCAAATTTTGTCATGCCAACATGCTGAAGTAAGACGATGAACATGGTAAACATTTCGCCTACTTAGCATCAGCATGTTAGTACTGTCAATAAGAGCATATTAGCATGCCGACATCAACATTTAGCTCAAATTTCCACTGTGCCTAAGTCTCACAAACACACACTCTTAGTCCTGTTGTAGTCGTGAATAGTCAGTAGTTCTTCTTCCCTGAATGAAACATATCACTTCCATACAAGAGTTATCAATTAAATCATCAACATATGTTTGGTGATTAAAGCTTTCGGTACTGTATGTATAGTTTAAAACGTCCTGACAGTTTGGTGTACTTTTGTTTCTGAGTGTATCACTTGGCTGTAATAAGTTGCCACTGTTGACCGTCACTGTCAAACTGACTTGAGTTGCTCCCCACCTGATTGGAAATGTTGGCATCAGTGAGATAAACGTGCAGGATCCCACACTGGCTTGTTGACCAAGATATTTACAGCTGGCCAGCATTTCAGTAGAGCTCAGCTACTTTTTTAATTCCATTGGCTGGGTCTCAAGTCCAGGAATGCTCAGTCAACATGTGTGTCCTTGTGGAGTGAATAAAGATAAAAAAAATTCACTTGTAGATTGTAGCACTCACATTCTCCACAATTTCTTTACATATCCAGCTAGTAAATAACCATCTGGGATGTTGACCCCACGCACACACCCCTCCCCCCCGTCCTTGGCGTTCCTCCGCCTACCCATCAATTTTCTGTTTTGCTTATCCTTTTAAAGGTTACGAATGGCCGAATTCTATCCAAGCATGAGATGGACAAAGGGCAGGGTACAATGTAACAGGTTATCTCTCTAACACAGGGACTCTTGCTGTTTTTCTATTTGGACTTCGGTTTTATTTAGCATAAAATGTGTCTTGAAGAACAGAAATACATAAGAATGAATACAGAGAAAGGTCACATTATGTTTTTGGTCCATAAGTCCTTCATCAAAATGATACAAGCTGATTGTCTCAGATCTCAACATCTTTATTTGTATGTATCTTCAGTGTCAAGCAGACCAGCTGATCAGTATCAGCATAAGAAGGCTAATTTGATTTGTTGTGTAACTTAACACAATTTAGAAGACTAATAAAAATGCCCAGAGTGTGTGTTCAACTTTAGGTGTGATCAGTCTGACATCACAACATTTTCAGATGTGACTTTACATGCAGTTTTTCAGCTACCCAAATAAGCATCTGTCACTTCTCGTATTTATATTTGAATGTTAAAGACTAATGACCTAAAAGTGAGCAACAGAACTATGTTATCTGATTCTATCATTGTGGACGCAAGATGCATTTGTGCTCATGGCTAAAACAATGCTATCTTGTTTTGTACAATCATCATGTTTAAAACTATGTTGACCACAAATCACAAGTCCTGCTGTTTGATTTACAGAAAATGATTCCAATTTAAATCTCAATTACAACTTTGCACATGAGCCATAATCAAGCAGTGTGATTTAGAAGTGCGAATATCTAGACTGGACTGATGAGTTTCATTCGCTCAGTGTGCCTGCTGCTGTGTGTGTAACCCCCGTGTGGAACATTCCAGTTACATATTTCATCATAAAGAAATTCAAATTACAATGTCAACGCTGCTGTCTGAATTTCTACCCACGCTTGCCAATTGGCAATTGCTAAATAATGCAATAGAAAGAATGGGGGCTGAAAGGTCTAAATCAATCCAGCGCAGCAGCCCTGCAGCAATTATTACCTGTGAGAAAGACACCGTAATGTGTTCATTTTTTAATGAGACTGTGCCAGAGACGTGATGATTGAAGTCTGCAGTCATTTCTGAGGCTTCACTTGTTCTTTTACTTAAATCAGAATCACCAGATGGACAGCACAAAGTGAAAACATGTCAAGTGCTTTAAAGTTGAGTCAGTACTTTTCTGACAGGGAACATTACAGGTTGTGTTTATGATCGTTCAGCATCGTACAGTTCTCTTTCTGTATGATTAAGGTGTTGAAAATAAATTGTGTTGGGGTTCACAGATGGAGATGTTAAACAAGGATTGTACTTGTAGCACAAGCTGTAGTGTATGTACACACAGCCCTTTGTTATGGTTAAACGGTTTGGGAAGCTCAATTGGATATAAATGGCTTCTGGGGTTTTTGGCCTGAACCCATTGTCCACCGACTGATGGTGTAGCCAGAGCACCCCAAACAATAGTTTAGACCGTTTGACCTTTGCACGCTAGATAATTCCAATTTACAGCCGCTGGCATGGTGTAATGAGACACTTGGAATGTATTAGCAGAGGTCAGCTGTTTGTGTTTGAGAATGCATGTGAGAGAGAGAAGGAAGGGAAGGAGAGAGAGCAGATTGTGATTAGAAAGAACAGGCTGCAGGAAAATAAGGAGTGAAGATCATGGAGCCCGCAGCCACTGGGACGATTAATATGGTCAATTAAGAAGTGTGTGTATTTAAATTATGCTTCAAGAATCTAAAAGTGAAAAAAGAATGAAAATACTGAAATGACCTTTAAAGCTCAACTGCTGGCCCATCAGAGCTTGCGTTGCTCTGTGGGTGAGACCTCATTAAACTTTTGAATGCTCACTGTGTAAAGTATGACATTTTTAAATTAGAGCAGGAAATGGAAGCTGCAAATGTTAAAGCAAGAGAGAATGAATGATCAGACTGAATTTTATAATAATTAGAGAAAAGGTGGATGTGAGTAAATTAAATAATAAGTAAAATCAATACATTTGCCAATTAATAATTTACATTTTTAATGAGATTTTTTAAATAAGGCATTATTTAAATTGACTGCAATCAACAGTTTTATTAACAATGTATGTAAAAGGTGTTCACTTCACCCAGAGTTTTGTAGCGTCTTTCAGCTCCTTATTTTGGTTTTATGCGGCTTTAACGTTTAATTCCACTCTCATCTCCATCCTCATTTCCAGACACAGCATGAGCATGCAGGCGTTTTCAATGAAAAAGCTCTAAAGCCCCACTACAGTACCTACACAGCACCAACATGCACCAACATTTAGCAGATAAAGAGACAAAAATCTGTGTTAGTAGTTAGTTAGCCGGAAACACAAACTCCAGATGAACGCTCATGTTTAGCCAATGGGCAGCTGTTAAGTCAGTGTTGTGTTTAAAGCATGTTTCTGCTCAGTTATTGTAGTACATTTAAATGCAAAATTATTAAGTTCATTTATAATTACTTAAATGTATCCATCTATTACATGATTAGAATGAAATTCTGTAAAATGTCTATAATGCTTTTGGTGTCAAACTCCAGACTCCATAAAAGGTGGTTTAAAAGTAGGAATACAAAAAAAAGGACTGTAAGTCGCTAAGTTTGCCATTGACATAGACAAACCGCACACTTCTGATAAGAATTATGATATAACGCACATCATACTGCAACATGGATGTGTGAATTCCATTAAAAGTGGTTTTACTGGTGTATTTAGTTCTACCAATGTTTAGGTGATGTATATTAGACTTTGTGTGATTTTGACCATTGAGTTAGCTGATTACCATGTTGAGCTGATTACCATGTCACTCATCACTCCTGTCTCTCTGAATTCACCCCTCATATCCACTAATGGTTTCTGTGTTATTTCACTTGATATCAAGGGAATGTCATATTGTCTGTGTAACTTTGTTTTCATGACGTTAACAGAGATCGCAATGTTAATAATTGGACTGACGCAGGGATAAACCCAGGACATCTTATTATTTTAGATGAAAATCGTAGCTCTGTGTCCCTCAGGCCGCAAGTATAAACTAGATGGCAGACGTCTTAATCAGACTTGAGGCAGCCAACAGAGGCGTCTGATTTAATCTGTAAGAAACCTTTTTGTCTGTAAGTTCCTCTGTGCAATGTATCTTGTGGGTAATTGTTGAGTGTGATGCTTCACAGAAAGTTTTTATCCAGTGATTGGATTGTAAGAGCTTCTTTACATGATGCTACAAATTTGGGATTTTTGTTTATGTCGCAATCTGAAAATTCAGACTCCAGGTTTCAATAGTCTGTTGATTGTTGTAGCTTTGAGCGCCTTTGTTTGTCGTCTCTTGTCGTCTTGTTTCATCTTAATGAAATGTAACAGGTGATACATACATTAAAGAACATATACTGAAATGTTGTTGATTCAAATGGCAGTGCAAGAAATTATAAAAGCTAAGCTAGTAACAAATATACCAAATTATGCAAAATTAAAAAAAGATTGAAAATACTAAACATGGTTAAAGGTTAAAGGTCAAAAGTGCAACTAAAATGGCAACAGTATTTAAATAGCAGCAGTTCAAGCTATAGTCTAATATATGAGTACAGTGGCGGATGTCCTTGGGTATATCTTTGTTCCAGGCTCTGATTGCCTTCGGGAAGAAACTCTTCCTCCATTTTTTTGATGTGTAATTTGTTGTCGCAGCATCAATATGCATAGCTTATTGTAATTATGCACATTAAGGTGCTCAAAGCCAACAATCCCCACTGGAGTCCTGCCGATTTCCAGGGGGCTGTAAGATAAGACACTTCCTGGCACAGTCTACAATCAGCTCCTTGGGTGAGGTGGTGAGGTTGGTGGCCTGGTACCACTGCATCAGGTGACCCACCTCCTCCAGAGAGGCCTCATCTTCATGATCTGGCCCACAACGACTGTGTCATCCACAAACTTGATTGTGGTGTTGGAGCTGTGTTTGGTCGTGCAGTCATGTATGGATAAGGAGGCTCAGGACATAACCCTCAGGAACCTGAAAGGTGAGAGGGTTGAAGACGTGTTCTCCAACCCTAATCTAGTGGGAGCACCAGCACCCAGGTGCACACAGAGTTGTTTAGTCCCAGGTTAGTCAGTTTATTGGTCAGTGTTAAACGCTGAGGCTTTCACACCTGTGCACACCTGTGCCAGTCGCTCCCTCAGGTGGGTGTGATAAGTGGGTTGTCCATTTTAAAAAGCTGCAAAAAGATTGTGTCGTCAGAGTGTATGAATAATATTGTATAATTTTGTTTTGCAGATAAGATAGAGAATGGAGATGTGTACCAGAGGAGGAGAGGACCTCATTCGGGCAGCTCAGATGAACATGAAACAGGAAGTAAACAACAGGAAGGGGCTGGACAGACGGGAAGCAGCTGGCGACGAATTCTTCTCCTCATCCTTGCCATCACCATCCACAACATCCCAGGTGAGAACAAGCCACAGGAATGTCTACTATAGCCGACATGGGAATTTGTCAGTGTCACAGATGAAGTGATGCTAGAATGCACTCCTGCTGTTATCACTGCTGTCAGTTGCAAAATCATGACAAATGTAACTGCGGTCCATTCAGTTGTGTGTGGTGGCAGTTTGCACAGGGATATTCTCTCATGAATGTCGGTAAACAACATCAGCTGTGATCTGGGTATTATAAGCCAGCAGGGGCAGAACTGTAGCAGTCATCTGGCAGCAGAGCGTGATGAATACCAACCTTGTGGCTGGCAGAGGTAGGGGAGCAGAGAGAACACGGTGGCCTACAGTGGCAGGAAATGAAGACCTCACTCCTGACAGCCATGGAAGAGTTCCAGCAAAGAGCTCATTACTAAGCCCACTACAAATTTCAATTAGCAGGTGAAGTTTATATTTATAATAATTTCTCCTCGCATCTACACAATGATATGTGCACAATGTACTGTGCAAAACAAGATGAAGTACAAGATGGACAGACTTTTGAAAGGGAAGACAAGAGTAATAGGCGATTGCTCATCAAGCAAACATGTCAGTCAAACCCGAAAATACAAAGAGGCCTTTGTTGCTCGTGAGCTTACTGTCAAGACAGTCAGAGAGCCTTGTGTATTCTGTGTATGCAAAATTATTTGGCAGTTTGATTTAACTTGCATGTTTAGCCACACTGGGATGATGGTCCAGCACTGGGGTTGTCAGATAGGAGGTACATATTATCCACACACACACAGGAAGGCAGACAAAGTAGTGGCCAGACAGTTATTGACTAGATTGCTTGAAATTAGGTGCACAGTCATGTCCCCCTCAGAAAAGTTTGTAAAGTTGTTACTATACTAATACTTAAGACCATATATCTGCAAAAACTAGTATTCCCATCAGGATTACCTGTACTTTGTGTTCAATGCTAATTAGCAATTAACACTCTAAAAGGCTAAACTAAGACAGTGAACATGGCAAACACTACACCTGATGAGTGCGAGCATGGTAGCATGCTGGCCTTAGCATTTAGCTCAAACTACAGCATTTACATCTAAGTGGAGCATCATAGAGCAGCAAGCATGGCCGTAGATTCATAGTCTGCGTGTACAATAGAAATGAATTGTGCATCTTGGGTGAAAAGAAATATGCAGTTCATATTCAAGACTGTGAACATTTTTGCTTTCTTTCTCAATATTGTCACTAGCTCTTAAGACCCTAATTGAGGAACTTTAGGTTTCCAAAGCTTCTGGCTTTTCTTATGCACAGTGGGATGACAGGCATGTTTCTATTGGAAAAAATTAGATCAAGAAATTCACGTGAATATTGCACATGACCTTTAGGCCACATGGCCACACTTTAGGCTTAACATGTAAACCACAGTGTACTGTGAGGTATAGCTTTCCCATGGCCATAAGTTAAAGTTAAAAAACACTTTAGAGCAGCCTCATCATAACACTATGACTGACAAAGCAAGGTGCGTGTGTGTGTGTGTGTGTGTGTGTGTGTGTGTGTGTGTGTGTGTGTGTGTGTGTTAGTTAGAGGCATAGAGCAGGAGAAGCAATAATAACAATAATTCAGTGATGCCCCCAAGCTATTAATCTATTAATGTGCCCTGAGCAGTAAAAGATATGTTGGTGACTAATATAGTATCAATTTACAATTGATTTAGTGAAACTCGCCTGATGCTGAGCGTCACAGAAATCCAATAACAGAGGTGCCGTCCCACATCCTGCACCAAACCTTGTTTACCAGCTCAGGTTGTTTTGCATTGTCTGGGCCGAAACGCTCACTGAATGTAAATACCTCTTTTTCCTCCTCACTTGGAATAAATTGTTGGAATACCGATGGTGAAAAATCCCATCAGATAGACAAGTTACTCATGGAATACACCTTGCATTATTAAGCACCACACAGAGGCCAGCAGGTTGCTATTCTGTCAGATCTAATGATCTAATTAGACTAATGACATGTCAATCAAAGTTGCCCCCCTCAGGGAAAAGCTGTGTTCAATATTTGGAGTGATGAAACAACAGCTCCAAACTAAACGTTGGAGTGAGGAAAACACTTCAGTTTATGTGAAAAACAACAGGGAAGCAATTGACATGTCTGAGGGGCTGACAGCAAGACCACCGGCTCATTTAACACCTATTTAGTGAGCTCCATGTAGTTTTACAGGGACTTTTTTCTCGTCACATTACAGATCTTCAGCAGGTCTGGCACAGTTGCCAACATGGACCCATAAAGCCCACTCAGACAGTGTATGTAAAATTGGCAACACAAATAATCTTGACTTGATTTGCTGCATTCCCTGAACCCTGTGTCCCCCTGTGTAACCTTGAAACACTTGAGCCAATATAATATATCTGTGGTTTTAATAACAGAGGTTCAGTATGCAATATATTTAAGCCAATGACTTGCTCAGTTCTTCCTTTGTCAGTGTTTAACATAAAATACTTTAAATTTAAAAGTAGTAAATCGTTAATTACAAAATTCAGAAGAATAAATCTTTTTAGTGCTTAATACTACGTGTGACAATCACTGAATAAATAAGTGAGCAGTGTTTAATTGCTAAATACTTCACCCCCACTGTTGTGTGGAAAGAAGAAAAGGAAGAAGAAGGGCATTTTTTTCTCTCCTTTGATTACCGTCAAAATGAAGACTAACAGCTTTACTGAGATATTGAAGGAGAGAAAACGTCCTGCAAAGTTGACAGCATGTTGTTTTTGTATAAATCTCAGACATCTTTCGCAAATTTCTTTTGTAGAACCTGTCACGTTTTGTAAGGGTGTCCCATTTTTACACAGGCCTCGTCTCAGTGTTTCATCTGTGGATTTCGGTCCTTGCCGCTGCGGCCTCATTTTGTCTTTCCAATCAGGCAACTGACATCGCTTACAATTTCACGAGACCTCATCCTTTTGGCTTCCCAGCTTTTGTGGTGAAACGATCGCACCTGTTCTCCACTACACTCATGGAAATGTAGAAGGCGCCGTGAGCAGAGCATTGAGCTGTGGACAATTAAAACACAGGTTCACTTGTTTGAGTGATTTTTCACCTTACACTTGATTTGACACACTTCTTCATTCCTGTTTGTTCTATCAGTAGCAGCAAGGCCGTTTTAATGCTGTGGAATGATTGCCTCCAGAAGTGTGAACAAAATTGTAAAAAGCAAATTGAGGACAAGTGTAGTGTGTAGGAGGAGAATAAATGTTGGTTGTATCACCAAGGAGTGCTCCACTGACTATGAAATTTAATGTGAAATGCCAATTCATTATTGAGTCAAACTGTGCACTGGTCACTACATACACTTTAGTTCTCACAACTGTGACACATGCACACAAAATATGCTCCTATATAAACACTTCCATACAGACATCCATGCTCATGCAGATGTAATGAGAAACACATTCTCATCAACCACACACATTCACACATTAACACATTGGTAGGTGGAAATATGCCCACAGAGATAATGGAGGAGACCTCCCACAGTGTCCACTACCAACCAGCAAAACAAATCACGAACCACAGAACACATTTGGTCGTGATCTCAAGTACTCAAGAAGATCTGATCGGTTGAGGCCAACTATGAGTTTGTCTATGATGGACTAACTGTGTGTTAGTCCATCTCAGTGACTCTGTCTGAAGTTTCCATCGCCCCCGCTAAGTGTCAGAGGTAACATCTACAGTCGTGTAATAAGTATTCGGATTCTTCAATACAACAATGTGAAACCCTCAATTGCAATTCCTGCATCTAAGATAAGATATTCCTTTTTTAGTCCTATAATTGGAAAATTTACATTTGTTTAAACTTTCACTTAAGTAAAAGTATTGAAGTATTATTAGGAAAATGTACCTATAGAAATTGAAAGTACTCATTCTACGACAGAATGGCAGCTGTGACTGACCTATCATCCTATATGAAATTATGACATTGTTAATACTGATACATTAACGTACAAGTAGCAAGTTGCAACAGCAGCAACTGATGTAGCTGAAACCTCCTTTAAACTACTTTGAAGTTCAGAGAGTTTAGACCGGTAATTCTCAACCTGGAAATCAGGAGAGTCAAGAGTCATCAGATAAATGTGAGGAATCCTAAAATGATGAATGGGGCAGGAAGCAAGAAAAGCAAAACAAGCCAAGTCATTGGCCACATCTAGTCATTGGTCCTGTGAAAAGCCAACAAGTTCATTTTGTGTGCAGAATAAGATAGAGGTTTGGTCATATTAAGGAACGGGGGATGTGTGTGTGTGTGTGTGTGTGTGTGTGTGTGTGTGTGTGTGTGTGTGTGTGTGTGTGTGTGTGTGTGTGTGTCATATTTTGGCTTCTGTTCATATTGACTTTGAGAACATTCTACTACCACACTCTTTGCACACTGATCACATTAGCAGCCATAATTAGGAACCAGGCAGTTTTAAATAAGTCTCTAAATTTTCTACTAATCTTTTATGGATGTGAACTCAAACATAAAAATTAAAGCTGTGAAGCGTCTATAGTAAATGCCTGTGTAGTTTCAATTATAGTAACAATTTGAGTTTTACTAGAACACAAGGTATTATTACATTTTACAATAAGCTGCGGAGCCCAGAGAGTAAAATATTTCACACTGAAATGAAATTCAAGGAACTACCTAATAGCATAATAGCATAACTGTAAGCCGTGCTGTCTAGCATTTGTTATGTTACATTATCAGAATTAAAAGCATTTCTCAGTTCTCCAGACTTCTCATAAAGGCTGTTATGTCAAACTATTACTGATTTACACTTGCAAATTTCCTGGTTAAGATATCAAGGGATTTCATCTCCATTGAAGCTGAGAGAGGGAAAAGCTGGTTGATGAAATGTTTTCAGTAACAGGACGTGTTGTTTGAGGTCTGAAAGTTAAACTAAAACTGAAAATATGACTGACGGTGATTTACAATGCCTTACTTTCAGCAAGGACTGTTGCTAGGAGAGAAAACGAGAAAGTGTAAATTATGATGATATGTTGCAGTTTGATGTGTTAGACAGTGGTCACATTTGAAATGCAGAAAATAGCACAACTTTTTTTAGATGGATGGATGGATGGCGGGAGGGAGGGATGGATGGAGGGATGGATGCACTTTATTGTCCCAAACTGGGAAATTCTTTTGTTGTAGCAGCTATAGTGAAACAAAAGAACACAGCACAACACATAACACATTAAACAACAAGCTTACAACACAACATAAAACAACATGTTGTTGTGCAACAAGCAAGTACTAAATAAACCACTGATCCTATGTGTAATAATGGAGTATTAGAGGTAGAGGTGATGTGCAAGATAATGCAAAATGTTGTGCAAAGAACATAAAGTGACCAGATTCAGTGCAAACAGATCAGTAAATTACAGCCTTGTGGGTCAAGTGTTTTCTCTGCCAGACTGAGCTGCAGAGTTAAACAGTCTCATTGCTTGTGGCAGGAGAGATTGCCTGTATCTGTCCTTGTGACAGAGGAGCTGAATCAGCCTGTGAATCAGTGGTTTTATTTGTAAACCATATTGGTGGAGGTAAATACAGGTGACTGTCTGGGTAAATATGCATGACTAAAGCAGAAAGGCACACTGTGGATGGATATGTTTTCAGCACAGATGTCATTCAGAGTCACTCCAAATGTAAGTGGTGAGCTACCACTAATGAACTTTCTTTAAATGTTGTAGCATTGCACAGGATTACATCATGGTGGTGATGGTTTTCATAATCTGTGTTTCATGTGTCGTAGATTATAGTGCATTTTTTAAAATGTCACCTTGCTGTCCTAATGGCAGGAGGATGAAAAGCCAACAACATGAAGAGCAATGAGAGGAGACTTTGATGTGGTTGAAAGGAACATCTTACCTGAAAAGCAGTTGAAAAAAAGGAGTGAAATTAACTTACAACATCACAGTTGTGCAGTAGGGAAAAAAAGGAGAGGAAGCCGAGAGAGAGGAGAAGGAGTGTGTAGACAGGTGAGGAGAGGAGATTAAAGGAAAGTGCGATGGAAATGAGTGGCTGCTGTGACAATGGGCTGTCAGCAGCAGTATTGTCAGACTTGCTTAAAAGAGCATACGACATTAAGCAGGAATTGGATAGGACCTGCGCTGCACACACACACACACACACACACACACACACACACACACACACACACACACTCACACATGCACAGGCAGCTACACACAGTTTTTCCCCAAACCAGTCTGAGTTTCCTCTAGAGAGTACTAAAAAGGCACACACACAAAAACACACACGTGACAGTATAAAACGTCTCTGCCTTGACGGAAGTGAAGACATACACTTAGCTACATCCACAGGAATTATCTCGACCAGCCACTCTCTACTGGAGTTTATTCAGACCTTTAATGAAAACACTCTTACACATTAGCTACATTTAATGACTTGGTGGTTATTGTACATCATACACTTGGTTAAGAAACGAGTGAAAAACCAAGTGTCTCCATGAGAGCTTCAGTGTTCCATTTTCATCGATTCTCTAAATCTGTGGACCTCAGCTGGAAGGGTGAAAACCATTCTTCTGAAAGATATGCCTTCAGTTATTGATGATGGTGGTGGAGAGCGCTGTCTAACACGATCAGGTGACTGTGAAGACCACAGCGTGATTGACATCATTTTCAGACTCACCAAAGCATCCAGCGACCCGTTGTTCCCTGTGGATGGGGAGAGGTCATCAAAGAACGAAGGAAGTCAATCACAAGAACTTGATTGGCAGTGACCCTTCCCTCTCAGCCTGGTTGTGGTGCTTGTGTGAAGATACACATAAACATCTCTGGGGTTGTATTTAAAGAAAAGGTGAGAGGGGGTGACCAAAGCTGGCAGAGGTTGTCGGAAGTGCCCGCCTATCAAATCTTCAAACAAACCTTATATGTGGTTGAACATAATGAAAACTGATTGGTTGAACTAACTCTTGTTGAAAGGCAGGTTTGAAATTGAAGAAACACAAATCACTGGACAGTGAGGCCCTACATTAAAAGAATATATGAGGTGGCATTGGTGGGTCTGTGTTGCAATCCTGAATACAGTCCAGTTTTTGTGATAAATCCCTGAATTTTAAGGTTTATCAATAAAAAAAACAGCACATTTTACAGCTTCTCTGCAGCTATCATAGCTGCAGTTGAAATACCCATTCATGTTACAAATTAATACACCATTAATGTCAGCATTTTACTAGTTGATGCTGGGTTGCGTTGTGGGAAAGTTTAGCCAGGTTCAACTTTGCCAGAAGACCACGTGTTTCTTTGACTGAGCCCCCCTGCACTGGCACCAAAAAATTTCAATCCATCAAGTAGACATTATGGATATTTCATTGCATGAGTGGAACATATGAGCTGCTGGCAGCATTACATTTAAAGTCAAGAGATTACTGTAGTGTGTAGGATTCATCCCCCCGGGGCCGTGGATATCCGAACCAAATTTCATAGCAATCTGTCTTGTCATGGAGGTGTGAGAGGAAAATTCACCTAACCATCCAAAGTCAGGGGAATGCATTCTCTGGGGACCATGTACATCCTGGGAGGATAGCTGTTGAGACATTTCTATCAGGACCAAAGTGGTGGTACAAACCGGCATTGAGCCATGCTAATAATAAAGCTGTAAGTCACTTCAGATAAAACCGAATGCTAAATGAATGTGATGGAAAAAAACATGGAATTCTGAAAAGAAAAAAACAGCAAGAAAGGATTCTGTTCTTCTTGGACAAGTACAACACTCACAAGTCACAACAATGTCACATCAAATCCAAGTTTCTCGTTCTTCGCTGCACAACCACGGCACTAGCCCCTCGGCTCCGATGCACATTGCTTGCTGATTGCAGAACACTGTAACAGTCCAAGAGATATTCATCCAACAGTCGTTAGATGCCGACAAAGACACTAAAATACGAGTCTCGCGAGTCCAACCTGGCAGACGTGTGGGTGTTTAGTGCTCCCCTACCGGCCCCGGTCTCTGTTTTGGAACAAAAACTTCCGACTCATAAGACTCGCAAAAACACTCCCAAAGCCCCAGTTCACATTTCCAGCTGTGTAGCAGTACTACAGGTGAGCAGCTACCGTCACAAAAGCCTTATTCTTGATCCAGAAGAGCAGATGGTACTATCTTAATGATGTATGAACCTTCCCACAGGTCCAACAGATAGTCATTGTCTGGTGTCATCGTCAGCGACACCAAGTGTGTGCTACCGTTTCCTGACTATTTAATGTGCCTGCATTTTGAACTCGAGAAGAAAATTCATTGTTGTGATCTTTAAATCAGTTAAGATTTAAACACTTGCTAACCTGCCCCTAGCTTTGGACTTGCTTTGCCAACTGCTCAAAATCTCACATCTAATCTTTTATTCAAAATCAGCTGATGGTTTTTCAGTGCCGACAGAGTTTCTACTGGGCCCGTGGCGTTTCAGACAGTTTCCCAGGATTGAGATGAATAGCAAAGGGGACCTGCTGTGTAACTGAGGGGAGCTTTTGCCCATAATGGCGCTACAGTATGTCCGTCTGTAATGGGCCGGTGTGCATTGTTATCAGAGGTAATGATGGGGGTTAGATTATGACGAAGTGGCTCCTGGGCTCATGAAGTCTGCAGCTGCAGGAACATCAGGAAACCCATCTCTTGCCTTCGTGTGGTCTTTCAAGCCTTTTCTCTTTTACGTCTTCTTACTTCTCTGTTTGCCATATCCTCATCTTTGTTACTTGTTCTTGGTTTGAGGCAGCCTGGCTCGATGTGGGTTATTAATATTGCAAGGAGAGAGAGAGGCAGTCAGAGGAAGATAATAGAGTGGAAGAATTGGCAGGACTGGAGAGAAGGGGTTGAAAGACATCAGTCATTCTTGAATATAAGAGGACAGATACAGAAGCTACTACTTTGTAATAGAATATATAGCACATACTAATAGATACTATGGAGCCATAAAAGCTGATTTCTTGCTGATGACACTAACTCGATTCCCAAATGACAAGAGGAATACTCAAATGAAGCAAAACTACAAGTCTACTTTGAGGCTTTCATACAGTCAGCACTTACTCCCAATAACTGCTGTTCCTGCTACCAGTGGCAAGGAGTCACTTGTATTCATGATTTCAACTATAATGACTTTTCCAGCTCAGATGAGGAGATTGATGCCTCTCACACATCTGCATGAAAAATATGAAGCTATTAAGGCAGCAGCTGAGCACAATGGCTGGGGGAAGGGGGGGAAACAGCTGGCCTGACTATGTCCAAAATGAATAATGATCACCAGCTCTGAAGCTCACAAAGTAACACATCATAGCACATCATGTTTATTTGATACAGAAACTGAAGTGTAAAAACCACATATTGCAGTTGTCCAGGGCGTCATGTGCAGGATTATGTCTTGACTCTTGACCCCCTACCTTCCTGGAGTCTCCACTTTATATGAAGCCACTTGCTGATGGTGGCTTCATATTCAGTGTGCAGACATGAGCAGGACCTGTCTTCTCATCTAACGTGCAAATAAGGGTATTTCCCCAATGTTAAAATATTCCTTTGAATAGGACCTGATTTTAATTGAGTTTTCATTACCTTGATTACCTTGATTGTGCCAGTGTACAAAAACTACTTAAAGCTGTTTAGAAGAATATTGACTTCTAAGTCTGGTGGTGGCCATTCCCTCTCTTTTATAAGCTATAACACAATCTAATACATCATGTGCTGACATAAGCAGGTGCATTAAATGTAGTGGATTGGAAACCAACCGGTGGGTCCCAGTGGACGTGGCCATTAGCCACTGTGGCGGAGTTCCAAGGCGCTGGATTAACAGCTTGCTGTCTGACAGCATCTTAATGCTCATTAAGCAGCAGGAAAGGATGAAAGAGAGGAAGCGTCTTTTGCTGTTCAGAGGTGATTACCGCTAGTGAAATAAATGGGTCTGAATGTAGCTGCACCGATGGTCGTGTTCTTCCATTAATCATAAAGGTTTTTCCTCTGTGGCCCCCTTCGCAGTGGTGCATTGTGGGTTCGGCTCTACAGCTGTGTGTTCATGACAGAATCTGTGTTTACATGTGAACGCAATGAATGTATGAAATGCAAAATAGCCCGTGGATCTGACTGCATGTACACACACTCACACACACACAGACACATCATCAAACACAGATGCACTCATAGATACATCAGGCACACTGACCTTTTCACTTCCACTATGAATGGTGTTTGCCTTCAGTATGCACGACAGGCATTTCAAATGAGACAAATGGGACATGAGAGGAGAGGGATGCTGCTCAGGGTGTGCAGAGCAGAGGGAACAAAGACAGGCTCTATACAGTGATGACAAATGTAGAAACCTCTTTTAGTGCAGATTTCTTGTTGTAGCACTCTCTAGTTCTACTTGTACCTTGCAGTATTTACTGTCAGTTATGGATCGGTTGTTGAGCAAGTATGTGCCGTCCTACAGTCTGCGTCCACAGGGCGGGCTCTGTAGATATGGATAGGGACATGAAACCACAGTAGCAGGTTTTATCAGCAGAAACGTGGTGGTGGGGAAGGTAAGCGTAAACAATAAAAGAGTACATGTGCATTCCTCGGAGCAGAGTTCCCCATGGACTGGTGCTGTAAGTAGATCACGGTGTTCTGTCTGGAACACACCAAAGCCTTCATGTACAATATTAAATAAGTTCCAGCTTTTCCCAGGCCCACGGTAGATTTTTCATTCTGCGTAACTGCTCTGTTTCTGTAACGATTTGTTCACTTATCTTCTCACTGTCCACACTTTACCAACAATGTTCCTTCCTCTTTCTTAAAAAGTTGGCTTCTCATGTTTGCCGAGTGCTTCAAAGAACAAGTCAAAGGACAAATCATACACTGACAAGCATCGTTTGTCTGTTTTCATCTGCAGAGGGTTTGGCTGTGGGCGTTGGATTTGGAGCCATCGGAAAGACTTCGTCTGCTACTTTTGAGAGCGCCAGGTAAGTTGGGTATTGAGGCAAGAGACACACTCTGCACTTTTATCCACAATGTCATCTGTCTACAGTGGCAAGTGAGAAATGAAGTGGCTCATCTAGGTTTGAGTATCTTTAGTAGTTCTTGTCGTGATCAGTGTCAATATCAGGGAGCGTTCTATTGAATATTGAAAAAAACAGACATCATACCTGCATGCAAAATTATGAACCCTACCAAGATGATTTGCTCAGTAATTCCTTGTAATTAATTTTCCAGACCTGGATCAATTGCAAGTCCTAAGATTGCATTTTTTTCCAGTATAAGCTTTGAGGTGCCTAAATTAATGTTGAAAATGTTAATATTGTTGGGATAAGATAAAGGTATGTTGTTTTATAAGGTGATGTTAAGAACACAGTGTTGTTGTTGTCTGCTGCTGACATCTAGTGGTTGCATTGTGGTACTGCAGAGAGTAGCAACGGTCATTGTGCAGGAGATATTTGGTCATTCCATGTGGAACCCTGGTCATATCCCAGGTTATTACCCGCCCAGCCCGACCTGGTGAACCAGGGTATGATTTTGAAAGGACACGCTTGACAGAATCAAAGCCAATATTATTATCTCTTGAACAAAGAGATAAGAAGAAAAAATTATAACATTTTATAACACAGTCAATGATTTACAGTTTTAATAAATAAATGAGCTACCATTATAATATTTTCTTCAATTCAAATGTAAGTTTAAGACATCTGAAGAACATCACTCAACCATTTCAAAAATATGACAACATTTGATATCCCCAGTAGAGTGTGAGCTTATAATTTGCTTACAATTGTACAAATGGCTTAGAAAAAGCCATTTGCTGCCATTTTATTCGTTCAGCTAGATAATCAATCACAATAAACATGGAGTCTTAATTTGGTTTTGCCATGGTTTCTTATTGTCATTGGAGTGTGAGTGAGTTTACATATTAGTGCTGCATTACATTTGGATGGTTGCATATAAAGCAAATAAAGTAATAAATCTAATAATCTTGAATGGACGAAATGCTGTATGTGTAAAAGTCTGCATCTAAATGTTTCCTCCTTTTTAATCCTTACTTGGTGATTCTCTACTTTATATTTGCTGTTTCCTATATAGCAAGGATGGGGAACCTTTTATTACGTACTACTTACTTCAGTTTTAATAACATCCTCCGAGAGCCATTCTAAATTATTGAACACATATATCACACTTACTTGAGAAGCTGCTGCTTATTGGGAACTCTAACTCCAAATGCATTTGTCTTTGCAACCCATCGATTTAAGCATGTTTTTCAAGCTGCATTTGGCCTTTTTCATTACTGCGAGCACATCCACACAAACTAACTCAGTCTTTCCTTTTACTGAACAAAAACGATGGTTTGTCCATTTCTGTTGGAGAGCACAACATTCTACATTTACTTTTTCTTTTCTTGACAGTCGCCATGATGCATGTCATCAGACCACCCAGAAGGACATTAGCCTTGTGTTACAGTATATAGCCACATCTTGCAAAGTGATTGGTTGATATCAATTAGATATAAGCAGATGTAACGGGGCGATACCTCGAAATGACCTTTACGCTAAAACACAGACATTCATTTGCCTTGACTCAATAAGAATGACGAACTGTCGATGGTGATACCATGTTGTGAGCTAAACAGCGATTCAGAGCATTCTTTCAAGGGCCCCGAGCCTCTTGTCTAGAAGCGATCAATAGTCCAATCAATGGCCCATTTGGTCCATTTAGCAAAGGCAGACTGTCTCTTGAAGTGTGTCCACTATTTCACTGACTTCACTAAACCTGAAAATGTCCAGTGAGTCTGTAAGTTAGTTCAGTAAGAACCAATCTACCCATGAGCATATTCATATGAAAGACACAGATGTGAAAGATACTGTCACTTATATGTGAATGCATTTTTTCTCCTTGGACTGTCAGAGAGCCCTTAAACAATGTTGGATTACTTTGTCATGTTTTTGCACTGGGGAAAGTTTGATCACTTTGATAGAGTTCACATTGCATTGTGAGAGATTGCTGACATATTGAAAAGGTTAAGAGTCTTAGTCTATCAATAGACTGTGTGTGTGTGTGTGTGTGTGTGTGTGTGTGTGTGTGTGTGTGTGTGTGTGTGTGTGTGTGTGTGTGTGTGTGTGTGTGAAGAAGATTTGGGGTTAGTTTAAAAGCTTGTAAAGTCTGCCGGCGGCAGCTGTTGTGTGCTGCTGACATCTAGTGGGTACATGGTAGTACTGCAGCGAAAGATGGCAGTTATTTGGTCAGACATCCCTGTCACAGGTGAACAGATGTTTTTATACAATTTGCCGATGAACAAGATTACAATGTTTTTAATTCTAAAAGTTATTAGTTGAAAATCATAGCTTTCAGAATTTTGAACAATTTGAAAGATGTAAAAAGTATTGAAGGGAGCGATATGACCAAATCTCATATCCAATAGAGGCCATTTCATTTTTCAGCTATACATGTCACGATATGGCAAAATCACTGTAAATCCAATGAATATAGTTCAGTAAAATTAGCACATGAAAAGGCCTATTCCTTACCACATTTTGTATTATATACTTGACAGATAAAATTTACTTATATTTCCATGATTTCTCTTTTATCAAAAAGCTGCAAATCTTCAACTAAGCATCTAACATGTTTTAAAAAAAAAAAGTGAATAGAAAACACATTTCAACTATAATTACGAACAATAAAACCCAACATCTGAATGTGGGTTTGTGGGCTATATTCTTTATTGGCTGTCAAGAGGTACAGTGTTAGTATTTCCCTCAAAGAGATGTGGTCTGACATTTTTCTGTGTTGGTTTTGTGTCAGGAATTTGGCCATCGGCATTGGCATCCAGAATTTCCCAGAAGGCTTGGCAGTGAGCCTGCCGCTCCGGGGTTCAGGGGTCTCAACATGGACAGCCTTCTGGTAAAGAAAACAGTGTCTAAACAGAGTGAGAGGACAATGATTAAACAACACTTTGCACAAGCTTGGAGTACAGATACTGTAAATTTGGCTGTTACTGTGTTCCTTCAGGTATGGCCAGCTCAGCGGCATGGTGGAGCCCATGGCTGGGCTGCTGGGCGCCTTCGCTGTCGTCTTGGCCGAACCTCTGTTGCCATATGCGCTGGCGTTCGCTGCCGGGGCCATGGTTTACGTGGTGGTGGATGACATCATACCTGAGGCTCAAGTCAGGTGAGAAGGAAAAAGAGGAATTAAAGTAGATTCACTGAGGGGTGGATGACAGTAAGTCGAACTAACTATGTCCTTGCTCCATCTTGGTGTCACCAGTGGAAACGGGAAGCTGGCTTCCTGGACCTCCATCCTGGGCTTCATAGTGATGATGTCACTAGACGTGGGGCTGGGCTGACGTCACGACTCATCACAACTGGCACCACGTCAGCAGAACGATGATGTCATCACAGTGCCGCTGAGCTCAGTTTTTAAAAAGGGGACCAAATGAAGTGTTTCATTCTGAAACACTGTTCATCCGTTTTGTTTGAATTGTTGCTACTTGAAATTCAGAAAATGATTTACAGACACTATTTTGTAAGACAAGTTGTGAGGATGACCGGACTTGAACATCTTTTCTTTTCATGTGAGCAGTTATTTCCTGAGAGCAGCTCTCACTTTTTTTTTCAAATGGAAGATTTCTCATTCAGAAATGAATTTATGAATATGAGGGATTATCCTCCTGATTCCAGAACTTGTGAATGCAGTTTGCAGTTTTTGCAGGTTTTTTTTTTGCAGAGTATGCAGTTTTATGAGTTTTTCAAAAGCAATATTTTAAAGCAAAAATTGTCAGTTGAAAGTTAAATGCTTTTTTAAGTTATCTGCTTCCAGTTTTTGTGTTTCCTCATGATGGCAATACTTGAAGTCTGGTAATTTATGAGACCGTAAAGGACAGATGAGACTGTGTAAAGTAGCAAGGTGATTATCGTGTACTGAAACATGAAATTCCAAAAGGGATCTACACAATTTTAACTTTAATGAAGATCAACTATTTCAGTAAAATTTGCTTTATCCTCTATAACAAACTCAAAACAAATGGTACAGTCTCCTTTTCAACCAAATGCAGTGCCTTCTTCTCTTTAGGCCACAGACACTCTCCTGCCATCCACAGGTCAGTCTGAAGATTCATGTCGAATTATTTAAATGCAGATGAAGTTAATGTCAAATGATGTGAAGTATTTGTATAATTAAACAACCAAGTGATTCTCAGTTTTCTCCAACTTGTGCTTTTTAAGGTATGTGTTCTCCGCCTGTCTGCCTTTTCTAAAGAGACACAGAGTTTTGACATGACATTAATTTCTATAGTAAATATTCACTTGCAGCTTCCATTGAGCTCACGGATCCTAAGAAATCTCAAGATAAGCCATTGATTTTATCTTAAAAATTGAAATCTTTTATCTTTGCTGATCTGATTGATGCATGTGGCTCTGAGCTGGTAAGTATAAAACCTCTAAGAAAGGGTCAAATACTTTGCATAAATAAGCTACAAGTGACCTTTAGTAAAGTCTTAGTGTGATTTTAGGTGCTGGGTGCTAATAACCCTCAAGCCCTGAATCAACCAATCCCAGGCCGTCACATGTCTCATGCACACAATGTCGTGTTTAAGAAGACTACTCATCATTCATTGTATCCAACACTTCCATGCTTCAGGATATTGAAACACACACAAGAAGGAAACAAGAAGAAAGCTTCTATAGCCCTATTTAAGATTATAGCTTGCCCCAGTTAGCATGCTAATGTTGGCATTTGTCTCAAAGCACTGTACTGTTTACTCTTGTTCCAAAACAAAAAGCCCAGTTAACCAGAGTCTGTTTGTCTGTTTTGCATTCACTGTCTTTCAAACTCAGCCTAATTCTTCCATTTCACAGCTTAACTAATGTAATAATTATCGCACATTGTAGCACCAGTACAATATGAATGTGGTCGATGTGAACATTAATTTTAAGAAAAAGAGCAAAAGACCAAAATTTTACTCCACCACTTATTCACACATTTAATGTCCTGGCTTCAGAATCAGTCTTACGAGAACAGCACATGAATACAGAAGTAATTGAAAAAAAAGATAAAGGTAGCCCACAGTCTACAAATCAAGCAAAAGCTTCAGCACAAATAAAAACATGTTTAACATGTCTCCGGCTCACTCAGCTACAGTACAGTGACTGGGACTGGCTTGTGTTGCAAGAAGTTAATGAGACTTGTTGGCATTTCCAGCTGCTCGATACAGTGGATCTTGTTGATCTTTTTGAGGTATCTTCGGACAGCGAGTCGGCACTGTGAAGTCAAGGCCTTTGGATTTCCTGGTGATAGGAAATGACAAGAAGAAAGTTATCGCTTAAGTGATGAAAGAATAATGTAATAAAACAGACTTACATCATTTCAGTTTGCTCATTTATCCAATTAAATCTGTTTGAGGCCACAAGAATATTTACATTGGTTGTTTGTGATGTTTCATGTTACAATTTAAGTGCTGCAGCAAGGAAATATCTGCCGAAGAGTTAGGCATGCTCAAGCACAGACTGATATGAAAATCCGATCCTGAATAGCAGTGTTATAGCAGTGCATAGGACTCATGCAGGAGGGGAAGTCCCTCAGTGGCTTTCACTATCAATGTCAAATGAGGAACAGAAACAACACTGTGATGATCGCGTCTTGCAGCTGTAATTTGGTCAATTCCAGCCACCAAGACACTACAATGGTGTCCTCAGTTTTCAGGGGTAAAAACCAAAGCAGACTTTATTTCACATATCTTTAATTCCCTCACTATTTCTTAATCATTTCTTGAAAAGTTCCCCAGAAAAAAAAAACATACAATTTGGTACTAAATAAAGGGAAAACCTGAAAGAAAACCTTCATTTAAACCCAAGTAAATATTCTGTGGTTATTACATTATTATTAGAAATGTTAAGCTGTATACATGTAGAATTCTATCTTGCCTGACAAATTTTATCATGATTATGCGACAACTGAAACACTAGATTAGCATTTAATTTCTAGCACTTGAAAACTGTTTCTACTTGCCTGTAATTAGTACTAAAATTACATTGTCCTTTCTAGCAAATGTATCAGAAAATAATTAAGAAATTATTCATAAAGTGTTAGCAGTTTAATAAACAAGTCTAAATTTGAGTCTCAACATTACTGTAACATTAACTTCAGCAAGTATATAATAGTCTTTAATCTTTGCTCAGATTCAACACTATCATCCAGTCAGAGTGAGGAATCCATCATGTTACAGGTACTGTCCAGTGACGTTAAAGAATGTGAAAGTAAAATGTGTGATCATGTGACTCAGTCAGTACCTCTTTCCTGCAGAAGCAGCTCCACAGCCTCGTTCTGCTTGGTGGACTTCTCGATGATCAGTGTGGGGAGGTAGACGTTTGCACCGAAGTCGATCAGAAGCTGGATGTACTCCACGCCACAGCCATGCCTGAGGCACATCTCCAGCACAGTTTTGGGCTGCTTGATAGAACTCAGCAGCTTTGCGTCTGTGCAGTTGTAGTCTGGGTCTGCCCCGTACAGGAGCAGCAGTCTGAAACACTCCATGTGTCCATAAACTGCGGCCAGGTAGAGCGGCCCGCTGGACACCCTGGCGCTTGAAGTCCAGAGCAAGACCTTGGAGCGGGAGTTCACCTCAGCACCATGTTTAAGCAGTTCCTTTAATATCTCCACGTCACCCTCCTGAGCAGCAGTGAGGACAGGGGAGCAGTTGTTGGATGAGCTCCCGTTGGGGTTGGCTCCAGCTCCGAGGAGCGCTAAGACACAGTCCAGGTATTTCCCGCGAACGGCTGCGAAGAGAGGTGTCTGAGCCTTGACATCCGCACAGTCTACCAGAGCACCGTGGGCTAGCAAAAGCTGCAGGCAGCTGAGGTGGCCTTTAGACACGGCAGCATGCAGAGGAGTGCCTGCGATGCCCCAGCCACCTCTGCAGTTGATGACTTTCTTGTAGATCTCTTGGCAGAGCATCTCATCAAGGAGTCTGTCATTGTTTTGTAACACTGCTTGTCTGAGCTGGGAAATTTCACAACTGCTTTGTTCTTCTTCAAAGGTCCTTAGTTGGAGCATAGAACCTGTTGACAAATGTGAACACAGACAGAATGAACAAGACATCCAAATATATAATATATATTTAAGATTACTTTAAGATGTGTAAACAGATTGCAGTTAAATACACAGAAAACAATCCAGTTCTTGAATGAGGCTGAAATGCTGAACCTTTCTGCTAACTTGTTTCATGTCTCATTATAATGACCTTTAAAAGGTCATTATAGGTCTGAGCCTGGTTCTGTCTGAGGTTTCTGCCTGTTAAAAGAAAGTTTTTCCTCGCCACTGTCGCATCATATGCTTGCTCATGATGGGAACTGTTGGGTCTACTCTCTATATGTTGTCAGGTCTCTCGATCTGCTCTGTATGTAAAGTGCCTTGAGATAACTGTTGTTGTGATTTGGCGCTATACAAATAAAATTGAATTGAATTAAAAGAAAGTGACCATTTAAATACTCATTTTGCAAGCTCAACAACTTTTCAGTGTTACTCTGAGTTGCAAAAATGCTCTCTATGAGCATCAGAAAGCGTCAAGACATACTAGACTCCTCTCACTTCTCTATTTTGGCCTTTCTGTCTCTTCTCTCCTCCATCACTCGCTTGTGACTCAATTCTTAAAATGAACTCAAGAGAGGAGGCTTGCCAGAGGACCTGTGAGCAAGGATTCACTTTCTGGCATTCATGACATATAAAAGAGATGTGTCACACAGCTGAAAAAAACAGTCCATGGTGAGAGGAGGACTCAGATGTGACACATGTCATATTTGATTGCTTTAAAATGAAAGGACCTTTCATTTTGTCCAAATGCCTGTTGCTTTGACTCCTCTCTCCTTGAGTCTCTTGTCCCCTTCTCTTGCACCAAGGGTGGGAGGGGCTATGATGTGACGAGAGGAGGTGAGGAAAGGAATCAAGGATGTACACACTAAGAAATGAGAAGATGGGGTTTCTATCGCCTCGATAGAAGCCCCCTACACTAAAGCCTCCTTTCTACCTGTTTCATAATTCACTGTTTAATTTACTGCTTGTCAACTGAAACACAACCTATTCATAACAACCTATTCTCGATAAAGAATAATTAAGGTCTTTCGGCTTATAAGAATCTATATCATATAGCATAGTTGACAAAGTACAATGACACTTTCTAAAATGTTCGTCTCCTTACTCGAAAATATGAAGGACGGGGAAATAAAGACCCTCCTTTAAACATACAGTCACGTCACGGCTAATACGCTAATTCCACAACAAGGAGATTTTCGCTAATATTCAAATATAACAAACACCAACATGCCCGGTTAGATATTAAACTGCAAATTTCGTGTGGCTAACTTCGTGTTTCCTCGTTTATAAATGAGTTATAACGACATAAAGAAGGTATACCGTTATTTTTTCTTCGTTTTGTGTTAGCTTATCTGTCCCCATCAGCTGCTGCCTCCTTCATCTTCCTGTTTGCTCTTCTTCTTCGTCGTGTTGTTGTTATGGTTCACATTCAGATTAACGTCGCCTTTCTGCCCTCTAGTGTTTTTATCTGCTACAACAGTGAGGGTGTCACTGGAACAATTATAGACTGCTATAATTAAGGTTAAATCACCATCAAAAAATTAATTGATCAGACAAAAAATTATTATAAATTGAAAAAAATGAGAAGGTTGTGTCAAATATTAAATGAAACAATGATTTGTGAAATAATTCTGGGAAATATTAAAACTCGACTTATATGCAACATATATGTTGCTCCATCGTATTATCTTAATAAAAGTGTTTAATTGACCATTATTGTGTATTTAATTATACAAATCTAAATTTTAAAATCTATTTTTCTTTTTCCTTTTTTTCTTTTTTAACAATGGAATACATGGACTTAATTCACTTTGATTCAATTCACTTTGTCCAAAGGTAAATTAGTGAAATGGAATAATACTTTGTTAAAGTAGTTTTGAAAAGAGCAAATCATGAAGCCACATATCATAATAATACATTTTAAGTTGCATAACCGTTTATTTCATTTAAATACTTTACACAATTTATTAATATGAATTGTTTTCCCTAATGTCAATGTTACATACTTTTAATATTTATTCAATATTAACCAAAGAAATTTGAAGGCCTCTGTGGGTTAGCTTTCCATTTTTAGGTGTCATACTACTTATATGGCTTTAAATGAAAGAGAGATGTCTTTAAATTGAAGTGATCAGGAAAATAATTACTATTAATTAATCATTTCAGAGTTCATAAAAATCTCAGCTATTCAAAGTTAGTTTCCATTATTTAACGATGCAGAGGATTAGTTGTAGTTGAAATGAATGAGGCAGATTTCAACCTTGTACTGTCAACTACTGATCACATTTTGCCTAGACATTCTAAAAAAAACAGAAAAACTTTCCAGCAGATCTCTATTATTATTCAGCCATGCCAGCAGTAAGACTCAAGGAATGGAAGTGTTGGTCCGTCACTTGGTCAGTGCGCCACAGACTGAAATATGTCAACAACTTCTGGCTGAACCTTTAGTCCTGCCTTCTCCTTTGGCATCACTTTGAGTTTGAAATTTGTGGTTTTTAGTGAAGTGTCTCAACAACTATTGGATAGATGGCCATTGGAATTTGGAACAGACAGTCATGTTCCCCTCAGAACAATAACTTTGGTGGTCCTGTTAGAGATTTCTGTATAAGAGTTAACATAACTGGTATGTACAAAGTGTAAAGAAAAAAAGTGTAGTAAATAGTAGTTTTTTCCACTGAAATGTCATGTTTAGGACACATACACAGAAATAGAAATATTAAAGTAAAACAACTATCTCACAGTTATACTTAAGTACAGTACTACAGTAAATGTGTTGAATGTCTACACTGTTGGAATTAGTGTACTCAGTGTCACCAGTACAGCCGCTTCCTGCTGATTCTGCTGCTCCTGTGAGAGAGAAATACAACCGTCTCCATAGCAATGGACTGACAATAGTTGCCTTATCACTGCCCTCTGCTTTATCTGTCCCCTCTCCAGGCAACCTCAATGGCATCCACTCTTTTAAGACTAGGTCTATTTCTTGTGCATGTGCGTCACAGGGCCATTGTTTGGTTAGTGATGAGGTCCTGGTGTTAGTGCTCAGACAACAGGCCTTGGGCACAATGCTGCAGAAAGAACTTCCAAGATTTGAAACACCTTCCTTCTTTGCTTTGGTTTTGGCAACGCAGCAAAAGATACTGATCCCTCTAAACTCCTAAAACATATAAGCACACAGCAATTTCTTGCCAAACAATTCTGACACTACAATGACTCTTTGGTCTTTGAGACTTGTTTCTGTCAGGACCCTGAGCTGCATCCTGCCTGAGTGAGTCCGACGGTCTCTATTGAGCGCCAGGGGTTTTACAACATGGTAATGAGCAGCGCTGGCCTCCTCTGTCCACTCCACTTCTATAGCTGTTGCTGAGAGACAAAGTAGAAGTCTCCCAGGCGTTCGGAGAGAGCGGAGAAGAGGCCTTTAAAACAACGACACCGCCATAACTCATAGTGTGTCTGCAGGGCGAGGGCACGGGGGTGTTGGGGGAATGAGAGCGTGTGTGCAAGAAGCAGAATTGGGTTTAAGATGAGGAAGAGGGATTGAAAGGCAACATTTTGTAGAAGTACAGTGAGGATGAGGGGAGAGTCTTGAGGTAGTGAAAACAAGGATGAGCACATTTGAAGCACTAATGGGAGTTCACTGAGTTGTGCTGATTAGGCAGAGAGTATTATTCCTTCAGGAAGATGTGATGTGCTCTACAAGATGACAGGTACAGCCGCATCACTAAAGCAGAGGCTGTGGATTCTTTGTGCGGTTTTGATCTTTGCAGCTGGAGGTGAGAAGCTTCATTTTCTATTGAGTTATGACTGAAAATATTTGTTTGGGGAAATTCTTTTTTTTTTCTTGCCTTCATCAGAAAGTTGAGGGTTCAGAGAGTTAACTACACCAACATTTACAGCAGCCATGGAGCTGCATGATTCAGTTTGGTAGATGCTCCAAGACATGAAAATCTTTACTTCTGTAGTTTCCCTAATCAGTGATCATCATTCTGTCTCGTAAGAGAAGATGGTGTACTGTTTACTGAGGCAGTTCATAGTTGTACTAACTAGCTGGGTTCCCCCTCTGACTGGGGTATGAAGTCAGTCATAATTGAAATTGATAATAATGTGGTTGTATCATTTTATGTATTTTTTTAATGTATTTTTTAATGAACATTAAATTTTGTAAGATTTATGTTTGGACTCACCTCCTGGTCGGCATCATTACAGTTACTCATACTGCATATTATGTCTACATTTTATGTACTTTGTTTAAACAGTTTTTACTATTGTAATTTAGTTTTTCATTTCAGTTCATTACAGTATCATTAACAACAACCTTCTTTCTGTGTAGAAAAGCACAGCACATTCACTCAGGTCTGGTGCCTAAGTACAATTTTGAGTTGTTGTGGTGCTTCATACATGTACTTTATTCATTCAGTTGGAAATATTGTTCTTTTTGATATGATCTCGAATAATGATCCATCAACATATCGGTAATGGAAGGCCATTTTTCTATCATACATTAAGTACATTATGCTGATAATCTTTCAGTTCCTATAGTTATTTATAGCACAGGTTTGAATGTAGTAATTTTGCATTATGATATTTCTACTTTTAAATGAGTAAAACCTCCTTTTCCAAGATTGCTAATAACATTTTTGTTGCAATTTTCCTCCAAAGTCCTCTAAAATCCTAATTTTAATTATCTCTCAAGTATTGTGTTACATAGGACATTTTACATTGAAAGTAATACTCTTCACTTAAAACAGAAATGATTCCGGCTCTGCAGGGTTTCAACAGTCAAGCCAGGTGTCTATTACAGCATTTGATTTGTTGAGCTCAAATTTCCTTGTTAGAGCAGCAGTTTAATCAAAGAAACATCTGCCCTGTGATGTCGGCTGAGGCTGCCTGTTCAGCTTGTGTGATTCTTAATAATGAGTTGAACCTGCTCCTCTCATCATGTGACTTACCATCTCGACCAATATAATTAGTTGTACAAATTGACACTCTGAACATGGCTTGACTGTTGAAATAAAAGATAAATGAAAAGTTGAGATCGTGAATTAATTTCTCACCTCACAAGACCTCAGTTCCTTTTATTCATCCATATTTTAAGATGATGCAATTCTATGGCAGCTGTCCATTGTGGAGAAATTACTCCTCTTGCATCCTCTCAGTTGAGGGTGTTTATCACCTTGCAGAGGACAATCCCTGTCCAAAAGGTGGCCGGATCCACCTGGGCAGCTGGCGATGCTTTTGGCTCTCTGCAATGACATCTTCATGGCCTGAGGCACAGGACTCATGCAGAGAGATTCAGGGAGGAGGTCTGGCATCTGCTGACAGCCTTGAGCTACAAAACTTCATCCACTCTTCCTTCCCAGTGTGAGTGTTAGAAAGAATAGTCTTTAAAAATGTCTCCTTTCGTGTTTCTATATATGCTTACATCTATTGATATGCCCTTCCTTGCTCTTGTCTTGGTTTAGAAAAAACACTGTGTGGATATGGCTGAAGGGATCAGTGGGTGAAGGGTCTGACCAGGTTGGGGCTGTGGACCCAGTCAGTCCTGCGTGGTGGGCCAGAGGCAGTGAGAGTCAGGGGGTGTGTACTCAGATGGCTTTGGGGACACAGGGACAGTGGAGGAAAGCTCAATGTGCTGGACAATACCTGTTCCTCTGTGAAAAAGAAGTTACTGGTAAGACTCACTAGAGAAAACCAGATGCACACACTGTAAAACAATATAAAAAAATATTAAAGTATTGAAAATAATTGGTGGCAGACAATATTTAAAATGTGTCTTGTCTTTGGTCAATCTCTCTTCATGCAGAGTCTTTGCCATCTGTGGACAGTTACCTGACTGGACTAGTTCTCATGACTGGCATCTATGCGTGGACCCAGATACACCCCACCCCCAATGTACCAGACATTGGACAACTCACGGTGGAGGTCAGTAATATGTCAGTCTTAAACTCTAGATTAGGGGGGTCACAAGATAAGTATTTAGATCAAAACATCTGACAGCTCATAGACCTAATAGACCTCTATTGAGGGGTTACAGGTTGGTATTGCTTGGCTATAAAGGTTCAGATACTGAAAAGACTGGGAGTCAGTGGTCTAAAACATGGATTCCAACCAGGGGCAATTGTATTACCCAAGGTATTTCTGATTGAAGGTACATGAAAAATGGTTAGCAAACAAGCAGCAAAGAATAATGGCTAAATATTTGTAACAAACTTGACAAAACTGACCCAAAATTCAACAGTTCAGTTACATAGAAACATATTGTAACAATGATCAGTTTTATATAACTGATAGCATCAAGTAACATGCAAAATCAGTTTGAATGAAAATATTTGGAACTTAATGGTGGTGTTGATGAAAGGAGGGGTACTTATCCAATAGGGCTGTGGGGGTCCCAAAATGACTGGGAATCACTGAAGGTCACTTGAATAATAATCATAATTACAGTCTATGTTTGCCTGCTTAAAGAAGTGGACTTGGCCACAAAAGTGTAATGTCAATTTATAATCCCCCTGAGTACTGATTTGAATTTCAGAATTTGTGTTGTTGGCTTATATTGTGGCGCTCCTTTGACACCAACAGATGCAGCTGTTTCCAGGGATGTGGTTCAGTCATGCAGGTCAGTTGGTATCAGTGGAGCTGGTGGTACAGCCCAGCCCTGTGTCCTCTCTGGCCCGTGTCCAGATCCTCCGGCCCTACTGCAACCCCAACCACCACCTGGTACCTCCAGGTACAGTATAACAGTCACTCTGAAGGTTGTCTGAAAGCTCCTGTTTGTTCAGTACTGTATGTAATAATCTCCTCTTTGCTCTTCAGGTTGCAGCTTTCTTCTTAATCCATTCAGCTGCTGCTCAGCAGTACCGCTGTGTAACACCACAGGGGGCTGCAGCATGGGCCAGTACTGGTGCCACCTGTTGGAGACTTGTGTGCACAACACCAGTCCCTGTAGCCCCTATGACTCTGCAGCAGGGGACCGCGGCTTTAGTTTACCTCCCAGATACCCTGCAATACTACCCTTCTACCATCTGGTGGCAGACATGCCTCTGACAATAAACCCTAGCACAGAACTAAAAACTTTCAGTGTGAGTGACCTTTGACCTTTGTTTCATGTCACTGACTTTTCCTGCAGTCATAATGGACCTATGATGTTTTAATATAAAAAAAATTCCTTACATATTTTCCTGTGTTTTCTGTAACAGCTGCTTCTTCCAGACCGAGCCATCATGGTGTACCCTGATGATATTGTGGCTATACAACACACTCGTGACTCTGGAACATTCTTACATTGCCTGGACAGTGAAGCTTCTCTAAATTCCCCTTGGCGGCAGAGTTACATGTCCCTTAGGGAGACAGAGTGGGGAGGCTGGTGGGAGGGAGGCCTCACCTCTCTGCCACAAGGAGGCCAGTGGGTGGACGGGATGGTGTGTGATCTGAGGATGCTGTACATGGACAATCTTCACAGAGGTACAGAACATGATGATAACTTTGGCTTCACCCCCAGAGAGATGACCACAACTTCAGATATCTGGGCCCTGACAACTGGTGCTACTCCGAGTCCGAGATCTAAATTTAGGCTTCATGTCATCCACCCCACACCAGATGAGAAGAACCAGATTCACGTCCAAATCAATGTCCCAACACTCATTGTTATTAAGGTCCTTTCTGGACAGAAAGCCAGGAGCTCATGGTCAGAACCAGTTCTTCAGACTGGGGTCCCCTTCCTTCCATTTTGCCCCGAAGAAGTGGCTCAGTCTTGGCCTGGCTGTAAGAAACACTCCCATGATGACTGGTTCTCCTCTGTGACTCTGGTGTTGACCTCAGTGGGGGTTAAAACACTGAACATCAGTGTGACGGATGCAGTAAGCTCTCAGACTGTGAGTTTGAAGGTTTGTGGCTATGAGACGGTGACAGGACTTAGTGTCGAGCCACATGGGTGCCGGAGGATGGTTGTAGAAACTCCACAGGTGAGAATGCAAAAATGAACAACGTGCACTTTCTGCTAATTTCACCAAATATTTTAGGCACCATGTTAGCAGTGTGGCTCTAGAGATTCCAGCAGTACATTAGCACCAGACTACAATTTCTGAACAACAACTGAAAGGACTGCAAATTGAATTTTGTACAGATATTCATGGTTCCCAGAGGTGATTCCTAATGAGTTAATTATCACTTATCAGGTGACTTACACAATGTCCACATATTTCTAATGGATTGGTATAAAAATCAGCACAGATAGTTATGATTCCAAAAAGATATATTGTGATCATTTTTGATCTTCTGACCTATCGTTTTATAGTCTGTACTTTCACACCCTGTCAAAGGAATGTGATCATATGAAACTACAATTAGTTTTGTTTTTTACATTGTAGTCATTTACAGCCAATGTGGAGAGTGGGTCCTCAGTAAGATTCACATGGGTGATTGACAACCTGGAGAAGTTTGCCCATGACAGAGAATCTTACAGTGTAGTGTTCAAGAAGCCTGCAGAGTATAAGCTCAAGGTAGGATACGTTGATTTTGAAATGTTAAATTTACTGATATTCATTTTAAAATTAAAATAATAAACTAAAAACAATGTATTGCTAAATTGCCTTTGAGGTCTTTCTTTAGGTTCCCTATAAACAGTACAAAAAGGGAAAAAGTAACTTGCTATCTTCCTGCTAGGTGACGGCTTCCAACCCTGTGAGCTCCCAGAGCCAACAGATCCTCTTGATTGCTGATGAAATGACCCCACTGGCTGAGCCCAAGTTCCTGTTAGTCAGGGAGGTTGTAGCTGTGGATGCTACACACCTCTACACCCTCAGGGTCAAAGTGGACATCTCCCTGCCAGTCACCTATAGGTAAGACATTGTATTGTTCACAAATAGTAATAGTCAATACCTTTAACTTTATAACAAAGACTACCTCTGGAAATAAGTTGTTTTTTATTCTAAATTTACATGTCATGTAGATGGAATTTTGGGGATGGCAGTGGCAAGGTGATCCACACCCACTCCGCTCCCTGTCAGACCATGGAAGGGCTCGTGGAGAGAGGAGAGAAGCAGGTGTATGTCCAAGACTCTGTGAACCATACTTATTCCCTCCCAGGTAAAAACACATACAAATAATTAAAGCTACATTAATCAATATTTTGTATTTTCAATAGATCAAATGACTATGAAATGACAAACTCAGAGACAAACCAACTGACTCTGCAGTTCCCCTCAGTTTACACAAAGCATGTTTGCATCTTTCAACTACTTGTTTGGTGTTTTGTCCTGCAACTTAACTGACTCATTTTCGCTGCTCTTATCATCCCATCTCCATCAGCAGCAGGCATATTTTTGGCATTTGACTCATGCATCATATTTTTCTACTTTGTTTACATTATTTTCTATTTGTCCTTAAGAATTTATTTTAAACTTATTCAAAGACTGACACTGGTAGAAACTGCTATGTACTTACTATTCAGTCCATCAAGGCGATTTCCATCTTGTGTGTTTCTTTTATGCAGATGACTACATACTTCGTGTCCAAGTCTCCAACCAATATGCCAACACTGACGCATCCATGAAGATAAGTGTCCGCCCTCTATTAAATCACCTCGTCATTTTTTCTTCCCTTCTCATTCCCCTCGTCAACCAAACCCTCCTTCTGGAAGCATTAGCAGAGCCATCCACCTACGCTGTCGTCTACACATGGGACTTTGGCGATGGCTCAGAATCTGTCCAAGGCATCTACCATCAAGTCAGCCATGCCTTTGCATCCGCAGGTGTTTATAACATCACTGTGTGTGCAAAAAACACTCTTACAGTCCTGACCACTTGGCTCATGGTGGAAGTTATGGAGAAAGTCTCTGGATTAACAGTCACCTGCAGCGGACCTATTGAACTAAGTTCTGCTACAAATTTCAGAGCTACAGTTGCCACTGGTACAAGTCTCATGTGGAATTTTGACTTTGGTGATGGGTCAGTGCAGGAAAACCTTACAGATGGTTCCATCTCCTACATCTATAAATCCCAAGGGACTTATACAGTAAATGTAACTGTCTCAAATTCAGTCAGCCAAGCTCATCAGTCTATCAATGTAGAGGTCTATAGATTGGCTATTAGTGGAGTTCTCCCAGCAGAATGCGTAATGAGTGGAAGAGACATTCGTCTTCTTGCTGTGGTGAATGGGAACAAATCCATTCTGACTTTCCATTGGCTGTTTGGAGATGGATCACCTCTGACTGTCATGAGGGGACAATCAACAGTTATGCACAACTTTCAAAGCCAAGGGATTTTTCATATTACTCTGACTGTCTTTAGTTCTGTTACATCGGTATCATTTAATACAAGTATCTGTGTTGAAGCAGCAATAACCAACATGACAGTACAGTCATCACAGGAGGTAGCGGCAGAAGGAGAAGAGGTATGCTTCAGGGTGTTTGTTTTCCCTGTACAGATGACTGGTTACCAATTTGAGTGGTTTAGCAGCCCCTCTAGTCTCATTGCCAGGACGAAAAACACTCAAGCGTGTTTTATCTTTAAAGATGAAGGTGTTGAAGATGTATCAGTGACAGCAAAGAACAAGGTCAACAACCAAACAGCCAAAGCTAGTGTCACTATTCAGAAACCTGTGAGTAAACTGTCTGTGGCACATAATATTCAAAGTGACACACTGACGATCAATACACTAGCATCATTTTGGGTGTCCAGTTGTACTGGCAGCAACGTGTCAGTGCTTTGGGATTTTGGAGACGGCTCTCCAGTGGAGCAGAAGCAAAATGTGTCGCACGTCTTTACTTCGACAGGCCAGTTCACAGTCACCGCCACAGCATTCAACAGTGTTAGTCGCGATTCTGTGACTCTTAAACTGAATGTTCTACTTCCTGTTTCAGACCTTTCACTTCACACCAACCATCCTTATGCTGTAGTAGGAGAAGAAACTCTTATCTCAGCAATTAGCAGTGCTATCAGCAGCACCAACTACTACTGGACTGTGTATGGTATGACCTCAACCAAACAGGGGACGTATCAGTTTAGATTTACTTTCCTGAAAGCAGGAGTATATCAAGTGAGGGTTATAGCACAGAACCTAGTGAGCAGAAAGGAGGCAGCTATTTTAATTGAGGTCTTTGAAAAAATAGAGGGCCTTCAGATTGACTGTCAGAGCCTGACAAACATGAAATATATACCAACTCAAGAGGAACTGGTATTCATTGCTTCAATCACCAAAGGCTCCAATGTCACTTATCACTGGCTTGCTACGCAGAGTGGAATAAATGGACAAATTACTGGTGATGGAGAGCTTTTTCATATGTCAGCTGAAAGTCCTGGAGGGATTTCAGTTCATGTGAGAGCCTCTAACAAGTTGGGTGAGGCCACCAGCATTGCTTCCTTAGTGGCAGTACAGCCTGTAATAAGTGCACACATTATAACACAATCAAACATTGTGCCATTAGGCAAAGTAGTGAATATCTCTGTGTCCGTGATTGCTGGATCAGACCTACAGTACCTTTGGTATCTGGAATCTGATCACTCACCCCTGCAGACACATGCACCCTTTCTTCTCCACACCTTTACAATTTTGGGTCATTGTCTTGTCAAAGTTTCAGTTCAGAACATCCTCAGCCACAGCAATGTCACAAAAGAGTTTAACGTGCTGGAGGAGGTCCAAGAGGTAGACTTTGAAATTGAAGGAAAGATGCATCCATTTTATATCACCGCAGGAGCTGCCGTTCCAATCAATGGGCTTATTCAGAGGGGTAGTGATTTGCACTGGAACTGGAAAGTTAGAGGTGCCAAAACCATGCTTTTTAATTCTACAAAGCAGACTTTTATCTACTCCTTTCCATTTGCAGGCATTTATCAGGTGTCTTTGAATGTCTCTAATGGGATAAATTGGCAGATGGTTTCACACAGTGTCACAGTCCAAGATGCAATAGAAGGTCTAAGGCTGAACATTTCCAAGTCTTCTTTCTGCACCGAGGAACAAGTTACTTTTATCCCAACCATCTCCAATGGAAGCAATGGAAGCTTTGTTATAACATTTAGAAACAAAGACTGGATTCATAGTCAAGGCATTCTCAAAGGACGGTTCACCACATCAAGCCTTCCAGCAGGGACACATCTAGTTACAGTGAAAGCTTGGAACCAGGTCAGTAGTGCCGAGGTGTCTTCCAGCCTTCAGGTCACTGAGAATATTCAGAGTTTGCAACTTGTGAACTGTTGTTCTGCTGCTCTCGAGGCTCTGAAAGGAATCCAGTTCAAGGCAGAAATTCAAAGTGGACTTCCAGTCAATTACACCTGGACATTTCACTTGGCGGGGTTTAAGCCCTCACGGCTCATGGGACAAGAAGTGATCTTTACTCCACCAGAGAGTGGTTCATTGTCTGTTAGCGTCCAAGCCACCAATGGAGTCTGCTCCAAGATGGTAAATGATGTTGCTACAGTTCAGTGGCCTGTTACAAAGGTCGAGCTTGTCTGTCATTCTGAGAGAATATTTGTTGGACATGCTGTCATGTTTTCTGCAAAAGTGAATGGAGGGAGCAACCTCAGATTCCTCTGGGACTTTGGAGATTCCACTGAAGCATTGGCAACAGACTTACACACAGTAAGTCATACTTATCATATTCCTGGGAAATACAGTGTTATGGTCAGTGTTTTCAACAATGTAAGCCATGTGTCCACACAGCTATACAAGGTTGTGGAGGAGCCCCAGTGTCCCAGACCTCAAGCTTCTCTTCTCCAAATCCAGTCTACTATCTTTAGATCTAGACCGAGTTTTTTTGAAGCAAGCATTGACATCAACTGCTCTGCTTACAAAACCACGTATTTATGGGAGTTATTCAAAGAGTCTGATTGTACCGATGCCAACTCCTCTGGAAACAAAGTCATTCTAAGAGATCAGGTAGACGCAACTTTACCTACTCTCTTACTCCCAAAGCATATTCTAGATTTGGGACAGTATTGCCTGGTATTCACTGTTTCACTCCAGGGAACTCCTCTTCTTGTACAACGAAATACCACCATTACAGTGGCCCCCTCCCCACTAGTAGCTGTCATCAAAGGAGGATCACAGAGACTGTGGCCCAGCCTCACTGACCTCGTCCTGGATGGATCAGAGTCCCAAGACCCTGATATAGTGCCAGGAGTGGAAGATACTCTGCAATATGACTGGACCTTCATGACATTGGTAAAGGCCTCTTGATTTTAATGCAATAATAGTATTATGAAAATGATAGTAATTGCTATTATTAATAGTTAGAAAAAGAGGTGTAGGTTAAGAAATGAATCCAAAATTTGAATGAAGGAAAAGCGGTAGCATCATTTCTTTGATGAACAGCCATCTCCCTGCTTGAAATCTCTAAAGGTGTGACTAACACCTGGGTGTTTGTGTTTTCAGAACTCCACAGAGTCTCATTTTGGAAAGCAGCCCATTGGTGGTAGCAGGAGTAGAATGACTGTACTCAACATGGAACTGCACCCAGGCTCAGTCTATGTTTTCACTCTTACTGTTCACAAGGCGGGGAGGACACCTGCCTCTGTCAACCAGACAGTGAGTATTATCCTTTCTCACACAAAAGCATCCTCCATCTTTTAAAAATTGACTTTCTTTTTTCTGCACCAGCAGTTCAGTTGAGAAAAATATTTAATATATTTGGAAAATAAATAGTCTCGGCTGAAACAGGAAACAAATTTAGTCACACAAGACACTTATCATACCTACCCGTCTATTGATTTTAGGTGACTGTGTGTGAAGGTCTTGTGCTTCCTGTGTTTGTGGAATGTGTGTCCTGCTCCGTCCTGTCCTCCCCTCACCACATTAGTTCCACCACCCCCATGGTCCTCTCAGGACAATGTGGACAGTGTGATGACCAGGCTCAGGTAATGATTCTGCTAGTCCCTTTGGAGTAAATCAATTTTTATGACAAATGCAAAGACTGAAAGTGAAGGCAAAAATTCATACCACAAGGCAAAACATTTCTGAGGAAACATGACTTTAAAATGCATCGGGAGCCCAAGAAGAAAGACAAACTACTGTGCACCGTGCAGCCTCTGCTGTTATTATGTTTTTAATTTCAGCGTTTATCTGCTCAGAGAATTAATTTGAGATTTGACAGTTTAATCTGTGTTCAATCTTAGCAGCGCTTAATTAGAATGCTAAATTAACAACGCAATGGTTTGTTATCTGCAGCCCAGAAATATACATCTATACAGTGACGAGAAGACGTTCAGTATTATTATAATTCATGTATGTGTCCTCTCACAGTACAAATGGAGTGCTGAGGACCAGACTGGCATGGCCCTCGATCTTAACGAGGTCACTACCTCTACAGGGACACAGTCTCCTATCTTGGAGGTGCGCTCAGGTGTCCTGACGCCAGGGTGGAGTTATACCTTCACTCTCAATGTATCCCAGTCTGATGGAGGTCGTTGGGGCAGCGCCAGCGTGGCGATACTACCTAATAATCCACCACACGGAGGCCTGTGTGATCTCAGTCCAGAGTCAGATGTACATCTGCTCGAGACAGTAGTCACCTACAACTGCTCAGGTAACACTGGTGTTAGCGAAAGTGCAGCAAAAATCCAGTGTGTATCAATGTCTTTCATTCTGCAAGCTCTTTGATTTGATGGGTCAAAAGAGTAAATACTTCTTCAACAATTTGACTGTGGCTAATATCTGTTCTCTTTTGACAGGATGGCAGACTGATGAAAACGAGGCCTCTCAGTTGATCTATACTTTACAGGTAGCACCATGCCAGCCCGTTGGTGCATTGTGCCCCCTGCTCACTCTGTACAGGTGAATATAGACTTCAAGTATGATCCTGACCTGAATGTTAAAATCTGCATTGAGAATTAAGGTTTGGATTTGATTCTTGTCAACTGAAGTTTTTTAACTTTGATGTCTTCATTTCTCTCCCTAGGGGTACTCGTTCAACATTTGGCACCCTGGTTCCAATGGGAAGTCCTGGGCAAGAAAGAAGCATGTCAGTTATCATAGTTACATTGCTGGTAGAAGACCATCTGGGGACAAAGGTCATTGCTCTGAAAAGGTATGGGTAACAGGATTTGATGTAGTCAAGCAAAATAACCATCACAATCATGTTTGTTGTTATGTGCAAAGCCTGCCACTGTACTTTAAAATTTTAATTAAGTTTTTACACATCTTGAATTTATCTTGTGTCTTGTCATGATTTTGATGAACCCTCAGTTCAGTTCCTGTTTGTGCTTTTCTGCAGGATGCTGAAAGTTGAAAATCCTGTGGGGGACGAAGTTGCCAGTCAGAGGCTCAGAAACAAGAGCCAGACAGAGCTGTGGACTTTGGTCCAACATGGCAACCCTCAAGAGATCATCCCTTATTCCATTGCCCTCACCAGCCAGCTCAATCAGGTTGTGTGTTAGTGTGATATCTCATTTGCCAGTGCACGGAATGACACTTCACTGATTATGATAAACTAGCTCCATAACAGAATAATTGAAGATTATGAGCATAATGGATGTGAGAATCTTAAAAGGTTGGCACTTGAATGTGGACTAATGAGTTTCACTCGTCTGTCCACAGATGGAGTCTGGACGGACTGCCAAGGAGCTCATGGACAGAAGGGAGATCCGGAAAAATGTGACCCAAGCTCTCGCCTCTCTCCCAATGTCCTCCTTGCAGGATGTTGATCAGATCAGCACAGCATTGTCACAGTCAACTGTAAGGAATCAACTAGTTTGTTTTCTCGATATTGTCAGCTCAGAAGTATTTAAGTTTATCAGTCATAATGCTTCAGAGGAGACAACTGCAGTATCTCAAACAGAAAGAGAATTTGAATTAAGAACATTCTGTGACCACAGTTAAGGTCCTCACACCCCGGGAGCGTTTTTTTTCGTGCAGTTCAATTTGGATGGCAATTTTTTTTTTGGAACTTGTATCCTGTCAATACAAGCGTTCACATCAGCGACGTTTTCCCGTCTGGCGATACTGCGGCTTTTATTTTTTCGCATCAAGGTCAAATTTTCCGAAGTTTCGCATCCTGTGTGTCCACTTCTGACCAATCAGAATCAGCGTGTTGTTGAGCCATCACATTCACTGGTGTATCCAACATGGCCGAGCGGCTGATTGTTTACGTGTCGGAAAACAGTGCTTTTTCATAAAAAAACATAAAAATTGTATAACAACTTGCAAGTCATAGCATCGGATCTTGCATATGGCGATGGTGTGTGTGCTTAAACAGTAGCTCGTAAGCTAACCTGTTCAGATAAAACATTTTCTTTTTAGAAAGCAAAAGGAGCACCAATTCACCATCACTTGAGGTTGAAGTAGACTTAATTTTCGTCCTCTCGCTTCCTCCCAGGACGCATCTTTTTCCCCCTCGGAAAGTCGCAAATTTGCATGGCGCTTGATATGTATAGTCGAACACGTCAAAATTCACCTCCAAATATTTCGCGATTTCGCGTCGTATATTCGCGTCGTTCCCAGTGTGTAAGGACCTTTACTCATAAGAAGGCCATTCACCCCAGAGCTTAACCTCATACCTTACTTCACCTCATCTTACAACTTTGAAGGATTTATTCTGTAAAAAAATATAATTTGTGTTTTCCCAAGGCTGTTCCTAGTGAATTGATATGTGAAAGCTGCCAGGAAAAGGTTCTGGAAGCTGTGGGGAAGATGATCCATGTCATGGAGGAACAGATGAGTCCTGGTGTTTTGTCAGCTGTTGAAACAGGAAGGAACATCCTTCACATCATAGGTGCTGGTCAACCACCGTCTCCTGCATGAAACAGTCGTGTGCTGATTGTGAGCTTTGCAGGATGGGTGAATATTTTGTGTTCTGTGGTTCCAGGTAGCACCCTGGCTGCTGTGTCTCAGTCTGTCGGTGCCTCAACTTCCCACCCGGCCTACTCGAGCACTCTGCAGTCTGCTTCCACCATCGCCCTGTCAGCTCTGGCTCATGCAGGGGCCCTGATGCGCTCTCTGGTGCAGTCACATGTTCATGGCAAGGCACCCCTTTCGCTCTCCACCCCTTTTATCAATACAGTGGGCTTCCATGGAGACCCCTCCAACCTCCTCTGCATGCAACAGTCCAACCAAAGCCAGATCAGTCCTTCTGAGTCATCATCAGCTGATGAATCTCACCCATGTCAGTTTCATATCCCCACCTCCCTTACTGCTCACCTGAAGAGTCAAAAGTCTGATGTGGTGCAGGTACTGTTTGGTATGGATGCAGACTCCAGTTCCAACCCTTTGCTGACTGCAGCCGACCCTCCAATTTCCACCACTCTGGTTGCAATGGAACTCACCACACCTCAGGGCAAACTCATACCCATCCAGGATCTGGACCCTGAACAGGCCATATTGCTCACGCTGCCCAACAAACACCCTGTGGGACAGGACAATGGGGGTGGAGACGGGAGGACAGGCGAAGCCGGGAATGGGACATGTCTTACTGTAACTCTCCCCATCGAAGGAAGGTTGAACCTCAGAGTCAAAGCTGTGGATGGACTCGATGAGAACGCAGGTTTATATATCTCCTTCAACTTCAGCCTGGACCCAGGTACAGTAGATCATTTATCTTTCTCTTTTCTCTTCCAGATCTTAATCATCTTTTGCACTTTAGACTAATGCTAATTGTCATTTGGTCTTTATGGGTTTTTACTTTTTCATGCTATGTACCTATTATTTCCTTGTGATGGCCAGGTTTTCTCTATCTAAAAGCCCCCACGGGAAGAATGTTGATGAAATTATATTATCTTTCAAATACCTCAGATGGCCTGATTTGTTGTTTTAAGACATGTAATTGTAGTTTAAAATTAGTAATTTTAAAAAAAGTCAGCCACCCTCCTCAATTCAACACAAATTACACATGACATTTCAGGATCTCTAATGTCATTGGTTAAATAATGAGAGTGATATATCTTTAAGGTCGATAATGCAGCATCTACATAAGTAATTATTAATCAGCCTCACTGTATATCTGTGAGTTTCTGCATGAATTATAAATTTAAAAAGGGCTGTTTTCAAACTGCATTATACATGTCTAGGAGCTACTCCAGTGAGTCTGGGACATGTCAGGATAGAAGTGAGTTCTGCAGTGCCAGAGACTAATGCATCCCAGAATTCCCTGGTGAGAGAGTGGGCTCTCGCTCTCTCCGATCCGACCACCTACACAGTGGAATCCATCTTTCTGTCTCCACTGTGAGTCACGGCTCTTTTCTCTGACCCGGTGCTCTGTTTGATTGCTCGCTTTGCTGCATAAAAAAGCACTTTAAAGACCCAATATTCTTTCTGTTACAGTTTGAACGGGACAGACAAGCCTCTCTCAGTCAACCTGACCTCATCTCTGCTCCACGGTGGTCCCGTCCGTGTGTCGGTGTGTGTGTTCAGCTCTCTGTGCCAGTACTACAGTGTGGAGGAGAGGCGGTGGAGCAGTGAGGGTCTGCAGCCACTGGAGGGCAGCACGCTCCACGCCGCACGCTGTCTCACCCAGCACCTTACCATGTTTGGGGCCAGTTTGTTTGTTCATCCAGGGGCCGTTGTTCTGCTGCCGCCAGTATGTGAAAACACAAAGCTTTACACAGACGTATATTATTTTGGAATATTTTGAAAAATCAGTGTCAGAAAAAAGGATAATCAACAGGCTCTTCCCCTTCTCCCTCCATCCATATCTGATCTGTTCAGTCAGGTGGCCCCGTGCGTAACATGGTGGTGCCGATCGTGTGTGCTGTCCTGGTTCTGATTCACCTGCTGGTGGGGCTCATTGCACATAAGCTGGACCACTTGGACAGCTTGAGACAGAGCCAGGTCCCTCTGTGTGGAAGACCAGGGCTGTACCACTACAGAGTGCTGGTCAAGACTGGCCGCAGGCGAGGAGCAGGTCAGCCAAGGACAAGTCAATACAATGTAGAAATGACAAGTGACGACAAGAATATGAGTAATAAAAGTATTTTCATGTTTGAATTTATGAAACCTCTAACTGAACATGATGGAAGTGATTAATGGTTGGGGTGTGACCCATCAGGCACCACAGCGCATGTTGGCATCAGTCTGTATGGTGTGAACAAGAGCGGGTCTCGCCATCTGCAGAGGGATGGAGCTTTTCAGCGCGGCGGCCTGGACCAGTTTCACCTGGAGACAGATGACAACCTGGGGGAAGTTTGGAAGATTCGCATCTGGCACGATAACACAGGTACAAGGAAATAAAAGATATCTTGCCTTTGAAACTGTTGCTACAGTTTGTGCTTTTTTTTAAACAAGTGATCTTGCCTTGATATAAGCTCCTCTGATCAAGATACTATTAAAGCAAAGCATTTAAGACATTTTTGGAGTTGGAGAAAAGTAAAATTATTTCACCTACAGACAGGGAATCAGGGTTAACCTTTCAAAATAAAAGTACAATTTAAAAGTCTAGCGCAAAGGTTAAAAAGTTTGTCAAACCTCAAATAAAATTTCATCCCAATCTGATACATTTTGAATATATCTCTACACCAGTTTCCAGTAAATATAAATAAATGAATAAGTGATGTAATTATGAGTGTGTTTACATGCATACAGTGCTATGTGCAGGTGTGTTCTTGAGTAATCCCATTTTTTTTGCTCCACAATCCAGTCCATCCACAGCTACTATGTTTAAGGCAAAAGATCAACTCCCCCCCCATTCTCAAATGATACTTTGATTAATCTGCATATCATGTATATAAATGTAGGTCTGGACCCGTCCTGGTATGTGCAGCATGTGGTAGTTTGGGACCCTCAGACAGACCACATGTTCTTCTTCCTGCTGGAGGACTGGCTCTCGGTGGAGAACCAGAAGAACGGCACTGTGGAGAAAGAGGTTCTAGCCTCGTGTGAGCTTATACATGTTGCTTTCAACTGACACATAAAACATTCATGTCATCATGTCAAGCTATTTGATATTCTAGTAGAACAAGCAGTCAGCTTCAATCAACTTCTTTCAACCTTTCAATTTATCCTCCCCAGGTCCAGAGGAGCTCTCTCAGTTTCGACGGGTCTTCACCTCCCAGCTGACGTTTGGGATGGTTGAGCACCACCTGTGGCTGTCGCTGTGGGAACGTCCCGCCCACAGGCGTTTCACCAGGGGGCAGAGGGTTACGTGCAGCGCCCTCACGCTTCACCTATACCTGGCACTGGGGGCTCTGTGGTATGGGGCTGTTGGCACCGAGGGACTCAGGTAGGATCGCTTATAGGCCTCAATGTCAACTCATTTAATGGCAGGGATTAATAATATAACAAGCATCAGATAATGATTATTTCAAACAACCCTGATTCCCAAAAAGTTGAGACACTGTGCAAAACATAATTAAAACAGAATGTGAATTGTTTCTGTTTGACATATATTGAGAACAGCACAAAAACAATATTTAATCTTGTGCCTCATCAGTTTGATAAATTTTTGTAAATAGATTCTTGAGATGCCTCTCAGGTTAAAATTTTCCTGATATAAACCCGGCTCTGAGTAGATTCTGCAGAGTTAACATTGATTGATTGATTGATTGATTGATTGATTGATTGATTGATTGATTGATTTGTGTCCCTGTGTCACAAGTGGACTAGTGTTGACCCATCTGCTGGTTAACGCGGAGACGGTTGCTGTGGGGATGACTGTTGCCATACTGGTATTTCCTCTCCAGTGTTTCCTGTGTTTCCTGTTTAGGAAAGTTCACAGTCAGGTAACTCAGAATCGCTTAAGGCTACTATGCTTTCATGATACAGTTGAATGACTGCTGAAAGAAGCCCTGCCCTCATATGACCTGAATCACTTGGATATGACTTAGTTTGACATGCTGATGTGTACACAAATGGAGTACTTGTGCAGTTTGTTATTATTTGATGTGTGACTACGGTTTGCTCATGGAGGCCATATAAATAAGCGCTTCCCATTTATCTGGATCTACAATTAGTAACACTAAGGCAGCAGGTGTGTGTTTATGTGTGTAATCCAGGTAGCTGTGGACATATCAGTCCCTCCTTCTCCTGTATGCCACTCCGTTGAGATGGACGTCTACCTCGGCCAATCAGACCTGTCCGGGCCATCCTTCCTGTCTCTGCCAGACTCCTCTGTTCCAATCAGGGACAGTCCTTCATCTGTGAGAGCGTGCACACACACACACATGAACACACACAAGTAATGACTGTTCTTCTCCTGTCTCATTAAGTGTTCTGGTTTCCGCAGTTACTGGAGAGCAAAGCATTTGACTCCAGTGTTCTGGATTTTTGGGCTGCGTCTGGCTTGGCTCCCCGGACAGATGGAGCGCATCGTGAGGAGGGCATAAGGACGTGGCCGTCTTGCGAGAGCCTCCTCAATCTACCAGCGGGCCCCTGCCTCGCCAAGACGACCCCGGCCCCAGAGGTCTGCAAGGCTTCACCTGCTTTTGGCCCCATACGTCAGCTGAGGAGGAAAAAAGCCCTGATGCAGCTCCGCCTGGCCTCGCCCTCCTCCACCGACTCACCCAGCACTCTTCATGCTCCCATTTGCACATATCCCCATTCAAAAGACATCAGCAGCTCTCGTCAATCTCATCCTGCACTAGACCAAAAGGTCCCCACCGTCAACAGCAACATAGTGCAAGCTCATAACTACAATCTGACAACACTCCTGACTCTGTCTGGTGAGAAACTGTCTGAATAAACTCAGACATTCACATTTTTGCTGAAAGGAAAGGATTCATTATTTATGTATAAATAATGATAATTATATATCTGAAAAGTTGTCCTCAGCCATCAGTGACAATACAGGGAGTATTGCGTGGTTCCTTTAATGCAAAAATCTAATTGTGATCAACCTGTTCTCTGAAGGTTGAAAGTTGTTTTGGAAAATGTTAGCAATCATCTGCTCAACTGTGCTGCCTGAAAAAGAAAATTACAGCATTCCATTGCACAAGATAAAACCCCACATTGCTTATACCTAATACCACTCTGACAGAAGGATGGATTCCTAGAAATAAGTGGATACGTGTCTACTGGTCTAATTGTGTATTTTTGTGCTCGATACCAGAGGAGGACCTGCTGATGTCCATCGCAGCAGCAGCAGAGGACACAGCAAATGTAACTAACAGTAACTCGGACAGCGGGCGGGATTCACCCAGAGCCAGCTCATCACTCTCAAACACGTAAGGATCACTTCTTTAAATCTTTGCAACATCATGCACTACTATGTTGCTTTCAATATTCTGCGCTGATCTTTTTAGGCAGAGCACCTCCTGCAGCAGCTGGTCAGAGCAGAGTGAGGATAACGCCCTCTATGATGCAGAGATCCACAAGCCAGATCTACAGTCCTGTCCCTCCCTGTACGGAGAAGGACTCTACAAGTGTCCCTCTGTGCTGTCTGTAGACTCCGTGGCCAGCACCTTCCTGCCCAGCCCTTCTCCTGACTCCACATGCTCCTCCTCCACCACTCGTATAGGTACCAGACCAGCTCCCACACTGTTTGTCAGATTTACTCCTACAGCACTGTTTCTTGGATCATGGGTCATTTTCCAGTTGTGTTCATTAGAACTAAATTCTAATCACTATTAATGATTTAACTATTAATTCTAATTAATTATTTAACACTATTAATTTATTATTAATAATAATTATTATAAGTTTTCATTCATAATATTGCTACTTTAGTGGAGTGGGGTGACAGAGGATGGAAGTTACAGCCATTTATCATCTTTACCTATGTGTTTATTCAATACTTTAATCTATCTGTTTCAACCATTTATCCATTACTCTTAGCAGTTCCAATTTCTCTGCTCACTTGATGACTAACTAGTTTTCACGCACTCTCTCACCAGACCCACAGGTACAGCTGCCTCAATATATGGTTATAGTTTATATGATTCAAATCAGTTTTGTTTTTTTGTTTCAAATTACTGCTGTTGAGCAATCTTTCCATTTGTCCCCCGGCAACTGCATAATTGGTGCAACCTGATGCAACCTGGTGCAACTGCAAACCTGGTGTACAATTAGTTATCCCTTTATGGGGCAAGTGACTGTTTTTGGTAATTTCCGCACCCTTTACAAAAGTGAAAAATGGTGAATAATTTTACAACAGAAATAAAGTTTTGTGGGACCCTGCAGAGGAGTAAGCGGTCGATAGTCGATAATGGATGGATGGATGGATAAAGTTTTGTTATATCTTCCAATATCACTCTAATTTTTGAATTTCGTATTTCATATGAGTGCCCTATAAACGGTTAAAACCTAATTGGTATCTTTTTATTTACATGTTAATGTAAATATATGTGAGACATGTGTTGCTCAATCCCAGGCGTTGCTCGAGGTCAACCCAGCCGGCTGCTCCCTCCCTGGGCAGTGTGTGTGATTTACCCCCTGGTGGTGCTGCTGCTCGGAGCCTGCCTCGCTGTGGTCGGACTCTATGGCAGCTTCCTGTCCAGATCAGTCGTCCTCATGTGGCTGGTGTCGGCTCTCTCCGCCTTTCTCACCTCTGCTCTGCTGCTGGAACCTCTCAAGGTGAGTTCAAACATGTCGACTAATTAACTGGCTTGTTAGATCTTTGCTGGATAATTCCTTTGATTTGTATCTCCGCCCCCCTCACTCAGGTGTGTGTGCAGGCCTTGATCTGCACAGTGGTGTGGAGGCCTGTAGACCCGGAGGTGGAGGACCAGCTGGCCCAGGAGATCACCGTGGTGAGGGCATTTGGAGAGCATGGTCGGAAGGTTAGGCCGCCGTGTGGGTACGGGCTGCTGCAGGCTAAGGAGGAGGCCCGCAAAGTCCGAGCTCTGCGATCACTCATGAGGGTAAGAATGAAAAAAAGCATTAAAGTTCTGCAGCAATTTGAAGCATCTAATGTTTTCTGTAATAATCTTTTCTGTAGCACTGTGTGTGCCAGCTGCTGTTTCTGTTACTGGTGCTGATGGTGAACTACCAGGACGGCGTGGAGCAGAGGCAGGGCAGGCTGCTGCACTCCGCTGTCAGACGCCGTCTTCTCACAGCACCCTCGGGGGTCCCTAACCTCACCTCGCTGAGAGAGTAAGAACAATACTCAGCTTCCTGCTGTCAAAACACTACACTTCCGACACACAAAGCACGCTGTATGATCTGGGGAGGAAAAATCGAGCACAGGACTCTCCGGACCAGACGTATCATGATGGCATGTTTTGAAGTCAGCCTTTGTCTTTGTGACAGAGGTGGTAGTGCACATTCTGGTGCTGTATAAAAAGTTTTTACGAGGCCTGGAAAAAAATCCCTTAAAAGCCTTTAATTATTTCAACCAAACCCTTTAAAATGCAAGAGCAATTTTCTTACTACACCATTGATTCTATTCTTACCATGCCATTATCAGATCTGTAAGATGGTGGGCATAGGGTGGGTGGTGGCATGCATTGCTGTCATCCACATTGTCTTCTTTGATAATATCAAAGACAGGTATGTTCAAAACCAACATATTGCAACTAAGAATACTCACAAAACCACTCTGGTGTCATATGACAGCCCTGTTCCAATCAAAAACAATACTAATCTATATGTGCTACTATATAGATTTAAACTATATACACTTTACATAGTAACATAGTAACAACTGTTTTTATTATTTAGATTTTTTTCAACAAAAGAATTCAAAGCTGTTCCAAAATGTTATTCTCATTCAGCCTGTAGGAGGTAACTCACAACTGGAATAAAAGCTCTTTCACATGCATGATGTCGTCCGGCCTATCATGCTTATTTTAAACATGTCATCAGAAGAATAATCAATTTAAGACGTCAACATGGAAAAAGACAAAATGTCGTCCTTTCATGACTTTAAAGTCTGTGCATGAGTCTCCAATGGTACGGCCATAATTCTGCCATGGTGACATGCTTGGTTAATTGCCTAGATCACTTTTTAAAGTTTGATTTCCAAAAATTAAAATAAGTACATATAGTCTAATTATGAGGACAGAGCAGAGTATCGATAGCCAAAACGCATCCATCTATATAGATGTTCATTTTTACTTCCACACATATACACAATCTTAATCTTTCTCAACTTTCTTGTCATCCAGTTGGTCAGATGCAGAGCAGTGGATCACCCACACCTTGGTTCCACACCTACACCGGAACCCCACGCTGCACCTCGTTGGATTGCCACGGCTGCAGTACACACACCCCCTCGATCATCTGGCAAGCGTCTTCCTAGGAGACAGCAGTGTAACGACACACCAGCTCCTCACTGACCTGCATGTGGCAGACCGGAGTAAGAAACAGTAAGTGGATTTGCCAGGTGACTGCATCTCCAACACATGCTGAGTGTATTTATTAGTACCTTCATTCTTCAGTTGTTGATTCCTCTGAGAGTGAGAAAAGACTGAATTACTCTTTTGGAAAATAATGAGGCATGCCACACCATTAAAACTTTCCAAAAACTAATCAGTGCAACTTTTTCCCTCTGGGAACACACAGACCAGCAAGATATGATGATTTTCTCATGTAGGTTACCAAACTATTTTGCATATTTTGCATGGGACACTGGTGTGATTTTTTTTTGTTGTTTTTTGGTATAGGAACAAACAGAATTTTTTTTGCATCATCTTAACCCTGTGTTGTACTGATGAAATATACACTTATGTTCTATATTAAATTCTGTACATTAGAATATCCAGTCCACATTCAATAAGAAGCAAAATGTAAAAAAAAAATCTCAAGAGCTTGTGTGAATATGGATTTTAATCTGATGCTTTCTTCTTGTATTTTTTTTTTCTCACTAATTTTCATCAGGTTTAAAACTCTCTCTATCGACTTCACACACTACCACAGAGAGTCTGGTTTATTTGTGTGTGTCTCCATACAACTAGAGCAGGCTCAGACTCAGAGAATCACCCCCTTTCTTTCCATCCATCCACTCCTCATCCCATCATCCTCCTCTGGCCTGGAGCTGCAGGTGGCACTGATGGTAACACTGTAATTCTTTCAAATCTATAAAGAACAGAAAGTAGGAGCAAGATTCAAAAATAATTTCAGCAATAAAATCTACTTGTTTTATACTGCAGGTTCTTCTCCTCATCTCTGCTCTCCTCATCTTGTTTGGACAACTGTGGTCCATGGCTACTGAGTGTGCCCAGTATGTGCGTCAGTGCAGACACTGGGTCCAGCTTCTCCTGGCCTTGTTGTCCCTGGCAACGGCTATCCTGCAGCTCTGCTTCCTGTCCCAGGCCTCTTCTTGTGTTTCGAAGGTGAGAAACAAAAACTCCGAACTACTGAGATCGATCACTTTCAACATCAATGTCAACTGAGCATATAATTGTTATATGTCCGTGTAATGAGTCCCAGTTTGAACAAGGCTCCCTCTAGATTTAGTGGTGGTTTGATAATCTACAAACAAATCAGTCTCAGTGCTTCACTTGTCTGATTGTCCTTATAGTTTATTTCAAAATTTTTTTAGACAGATGTTAGTCCCCACATGTACATGCTACCCAAACCCTTTACTCATTGTTTTAAATTACAAAGAACAATAGCAATAATTAAATTGACTGTTGTAACAATTTACTGTTGTGTTGCTTTGATGACCTTACAGTAACATGTTCAGTATGTGCCATTTAGCTTCAGTCCCAAACAGAAAACTTCATCAACTTCCACAGTGCTGCCCTTCTGGCTCAGAGGTGTTCTCAGTGCGCAGCCATCCTGCTCACCCTGCTTGTTCTAAAGGTGAGTGCTTCATCATTATACAATACTATACTGGTCCACATTCCCACTCTGTTGACTGTCAACTCATTTTTTATTGCTGTGTGTTGCAGCTGCTGGGAACCTTGAGGTTTGTGCGGAGGTGGGTGGTGTTAGGCAGAGTGCTGCACCGAGCCTGGAAGGAGCTGTGGGCTGTGACTGTTCTTCTGCTGCTGCTGCTGCTGCTCTGCACTCACCTCGGAAACACGGTACGAGAAAAAAAAAAGTTCTTCTGAATCAAGTATTCATATGTGAGTAATGTATTCATCTGCCTCTGCCTTTGTTTCAGCTTTTCTCCCGTACAGTGGAAGGTTTCCTGTCAGTGCGTCAGAGCAGTGTCTCGGTGCTGTCGCTGCTTCGTAGCCGGGTGGTTCTTCACAGACTGTGCAGGGTCCACCCAGTCCTGGGCCCTCTCTATGGGCTACTACTGATGGGGGGAGGTGTTTGGCTCTTGGCCAGATTGTGTGGAGCTGTTCTCATTCATGCATACAGGTACACAATGTATGTACACAGTATTAAGGCAGCACCGATTTGTGAGTAAAAATCCCACCACTGCCATGTTAAAAATGAGAAGTAACCAGAACTTACAGTGCCCATTCTTGTCTCACCTGACAAATTCTTAATTGTACTAACTTTGCAGCGTTGGCATATTTCAAACATGATAATATGCATATGTGATGTTACAACTCGGTTCGCAGGGGAAAGGGAAGCAATATATATATAACCCAGGTGGTAAAAGGGTCAAGCAGTTTATTGAATCTTAAATTCCAGAATCAAGGTTAACAAATCAAACAAACCAAGGAAGAGGGCCGATGGGTGCTGTTTTAATCAAAAACAGAACATAACAAAAGGAGGACTCTCTAAGAGTTACTAAGTTTTTGACTAAACCAAAACAAAAGGAAAACAAATGGTAGAAATCTAAATGAGCAGAAAACCAAACAACAAAGTGAACTAATACAATTATTCATCTGAAATAAAGAAACAGTGTCAGTCAGGGTTTAAAACCTACAGCCTGGCTGCACTTCAAAGGTTTAACTAGAACAAGAGAGGTTAACTCAAAGTGTCACAAAACATAGAGCAAAACATGAGTACTCAGTTCTTTTTTAAAGTGTGGGAAACTCCAACACAGAAGGGAACTGCCACCAACAGTCAGTGGCCTTGTCTGGCAGGCTTGCAGAGCTTTTGTAGGGCTGCACTTAGTGGGATGGCTGTGATTGGTCCGCTGTCCAGGTGCCGCACCAATCAGGTTGAAGTGCTGGAGCAGCTGGATCCTGGGATTGGGAAAAGGCAGACAAAGTAGTGGCCCTAACATGTGATATGAATTTGAACTTCGTAGTGTGACTCATGTGATGCTTGGGAATAAGAGTGAGCAACAGACACAGACCTGCGCGATTGTCATCGTGAACATACGTGATTGGAGGGTGTATGGAATGTGACTGCCAGGCACCATTGTTTAGGACAGATATATATATATATATATATATATATATATATATATATTAAACTTCATAAATTTTGACATAGTGTAATTCATTACATAAGAAAAAATATTGAACTATTGGCGTTAGATAAAATGTTCAGGGATTGCTAAAGTCATTAAGGTTCATCCTCTGGGCAAATGGCTATTTTTCTAAAAGTAATGTGAATCCTACAAATAATTACATGACAATGACATTTCTCACTGGCCCAAAGTAGTGGACCTTCCAAAAATACCAGCTGTCTGGTCTCCAGGTTTTGGAGGCTGAGTGTAAAATAGGCCAGGAAGCTGCTGCAAGAATGAAGAATATCAGATGTGTGATTGTAATTTTGCAAATGAATATCCCAAATTGAAACTGTGAGTGCTACTAATGCTTCAAATGTTACAAATGCTACAAATGGATTTTAAGGGGAAATACAGCATTAAGTTGGTTACATTGCTAACTTTTGCTGTGTCCTTAAGGGCAGAGCAGGCCGAGCTGTACCATCCCACCATTGAACCTCAGGACTATGAGATGGTGGAGTTCTTCATCAAGAGACTCAAGCTGTGGATGGGACTCACCAAAGCTAAAGAGGTAAGTAGTGCATTAGTTGTAGTGTGTTTCATTGGAAGAACCGATTCAATGAGAAGCTTCCACAGTCAATGCATGTTGCTGACTTGACATATTTTCTTTCTAGTTCAGGCACAGGGTGAAGTTTGAAGATATGGACATCCCTCCTTCCAGATCCTCACAGGAATCCCATCTCTCCACCTTATCTTCCACCCTCCCCTCTTTCCATTCTCCTTCCCTGTCCTCCTCATTTTCATCCCCCCGCCCCCTGTCCTCAGCTCTCTCTATGAGGTCAGAGGACTCGTCCATGTCCGAGCCTGGATTCGACGTCCAGCCCTACCTCGACCGCCTTCAGCCCTGTGTCAGTGCGCTCCTATCTCGTTTTGATCAGGTCAATCAGATCACTGAGGACGTTCATAACCTGGAGATGAAGCTGGAAGAGGCTCAGATCAGAAGAAGGAAGAGGTCGAACAGTAACAAGGACAAGAGTGTAGAAAGATTTGGAGAGTCGACAAAACCAAAGGAAGTGGAAGGAGAAGGAAGGGAAACTGAAGACATCAGACACAGGAAAATAGGTCTTCTTTACTCCAAGTCGCAAGTCTCCCTTCCATCATCATATCCTTTCACTCCGTCCACACTTCACAACTCCACTGCATCGATTTGCATCTTTCCCCGTACACGTAGCACTTACTCTGAGTCCGAATCAGTACCATTCCAGCCTCAGGCATCTAACAAAAACCCTACTTATGAAGCAGCTCAAGTCGCATCTGGGATCTGTGGTCTGTATACTACAGGATCTCCAGGATTTGGCAGGTTCCCCAGGAGAAGAGCCTGGCATTCTGGGAGCTCTCATTCAGCTGATGCAGCTCAGAGGATCTTCCTGATCCAAGGTGGACTTGCTCAATGTGACAATGGAGGAGAAAATTTTGCATTCACCAGACCCAGGAGTGAAGAAGGGGTAAGAAGGCGGATCAGTGAGGGGGTCCCTGTGAAGAGGAAGGCTTGGATCTGTGAAGGATCAGAGACTGGGCAAGACTAAGCATGTGTTTACACTGGAAGGGAACTTAGTTCATATTGTATTCTCGCTGGATCTCTGTAGAGGTTTATAACTGCGAAGAACTGAACAGCTGGACTGTTTTTGTTGCTGAGATTTCGTAAAGTCTTCTAGTCTTCCAATGAAAAACAAGTGGAAAGTTTTGCATAGCAGTAATAGTAAATAAAAGTTGAAAATTTGACATAGAATGGTGCTTGCACACAGCACTTGCACGTAATACATGAATTCTTTCAATTCATATGCTTCAAACTAACTTTTCAGTCCTCCTTCATTCACCACATGTGATCTTTCAAAATAAAATTCTTGCATACCAAACAGCATGCACACGTTTTCCTTTGCTGCAAAATAATTAGCTCCCATCTAATGCATGCAAAAGAAGTAATAAATGTGAGGAGTTTTTTTTAACTCCTAATTTTTTAAACCAGAAGGCCCGTTGACCATCTGTATAAGAATAAAGGTGGTGATAAACCAGGCTATGGTCTTGTGCAAGAAAGAGAGAAAAGAAGAGTAATGAATGTAATATTTGTAAAAGGGGGACTTCGTCATGGCAGCGTGAAAAGGCTTAACCAAGCTTATCTGTATTCTCTCATTTTCTCTTTAATTTTATCAAGCTCCTTTTCTTGCCGACGTGCAGCTAGAATACTAAGTTTAGCTTTTTGGCCTCCTGCATCAACTAAATGAGCACAAAACCACCTTTCTGAGCCAGCAGCAACAAACCCACCACTCACATGCCGCCAACACCAACCGTGACATCTCCTGGATGACATTGCTGTAATGAAGGAACAAATCCTGGCTGACCTGATGAGCTCTTTTGCTGCTCTGAAGGCTGCAGTCTCTTCTAACAGTGAGAAAATAAAGGATATAAAGGGTGGCTATTCCATTGCTTAGAGTTGGTCACGTTGAATCCAACAACTCCAATCCAAAGGCTCACAGCAATAGGCTGCAATAACAGTTGGACGACCTGGAAAATGGGTCCCACTGGTCAAACATCTGAGTCATTGGAATCACAGAGAAGGTGGAAGGAAACCATTCCGTGTTTATGGAAATTTTTGGAACAGAATGCTTTACTCGCAAACCTGAAGTGGACTACAGTCACCGATCACTTAGGCTAACTGCTCCATGTGGCCCACTGCGTGAGGGAATTTCCTCCTTATTGATTAGGAAAGTCGTTAATTTTCTCAAGAATTAGAAACTGGGCGTGATGAATTAGACCTCTTTAACACATGCAGCATGGAGAGAAGACCCACAGTGTTCTCTGCCATCTTCCAAAATGTCCTGGTTTATATACTGTCAGGTAACAACAGGACAGTGACAAAACATACATCATGACATTAAAACATTTGTTCTCTAAACCAATGACCATTTGCTGTTTATGGTGACCATTTGCCCAGTGACCCTTTGTTATTTCTTGCATTAACTAAAACAATGACCCCCACACCTAATTGACTTATATGACTTCTTGACCTATTCTGACCCTGACAAATCTTCACACCTCAGGAACTCCTCTTATGCCATAAAACACACATTCCTTTCTCACTCTCCTTTCTTCATTTCTTCTGGCTCAAACAATTGTTCAATTGTCACTCATTACCACAATTTCTAGACCAAAGAATTGCTACACTGCCTATCATGCCAGTGGACCAGTCACCTGCTATGTACAAAGGTAACAAGTATCTCCTCAGACCACCACACAGATCTGGCTCACAGACAGGCTATCTTCATTTGGGTAAAGAAAAAAAAGACAAGGAAAATAAGTTTTTTAATGCTTCTCCCTTAATGTTTAATGCTTCTTGCTTTGAGAGGAATTAAAGGCAAATCATTAGTTATTCATCACAGAACAAAAAGTGGCAACTGGTTTTTTGAACGGTAAATTGGCTGCATTTATATAGCACTTAGTCTTACTGACTACTCAAAGCACTTTACAACACAAGCCAGCATTTACCCCTTCACACACATTCATACACTGGAGGCACAGGTTATCTAGCTCGTCAGGAGCAAGGTTCAGTTTGGGGTTCAAGTGTCCAACATTAATTAAAAAACCTTGCAAAGGCCCAAACTTTGCAAAGGATAGGTCAACCCAAAATTACTCTGTATTGGGCTAGTTATATAAAGAGAGTTATCGAGTGGGTTCAGAATCATTCTAATCTAACAGCTCGTACTCGAACCTTCAGATAATTTAAAAATCCATTGGGAAAAAGACTTTAAAAGCCCTTTTTCTAAGGGATCAGTAGAAGGTAATACTAAAACAAGGGTATAAATTACCCCAATGCTTTAGACACGTTCTTATCCAATAAAAAATAGTCCATCACTCCCACCTCGAAAACTAAACTGGCAAGAATATATCCTAATATTGGCCCCACTTGTGAGAGCAGGGCAGCTCTAGTGACTCTGCTTCACATGTTTTGGACAGTGTTTTAGACAGTGTTTGGATCTCTAAGACAAGCATATGGTATCACTACTGATGTGCAACCCATTACTGCCTCGTTTGGTGTCAATGCAAAGTGGTAATCTAATATGCATAATGTGATGGCGGTTCACAACATTTCTGGCACGCCGCCTCGTTCTGTTAAATTGAAAAGGATCTAGACCTCCTTGTCATGCCAGATGGCTGAAAGATCAAATATAGCCTTCAGGGAAGTATGTCCAAATTCTTCAAGGTATGGATAACTTTTTTATTATTATTATTATTATTTTCATAACCTGAAGGATATATAGTCTGGAATGAGCAATCCTACAATATAGGTTACATATCTGGTTTAGTATAGTCTTCATTGTCTGTAATAGGATCATGGAGCTCTCTTTGAATAAGATGTACTGTAAAATATGTCTATTTGTTTATCTTTTTTTTTTTTTTACTTTTTTGCAAGCATAAGAGGATGCTGGGAAGGGCATGGGTTGGAAGGGAATTTGTTGTGTATGTCAAATTTACACTTTTTCTGCTTCTGTGCGCATGATATTATTCCTTACAATTGGAACAGACTATGGATGTGAACTCCACAGAAAAATAAAAACAAGTGACAATTTAGTGAAAAGTGAAAATTTAAATTCTTCTGGAAAACTGTGTCCTGAAATACACTGTTAGTTCAAATGATAACACAGCACTATGAATATTTCATCAACAGTAATTCATATAATTAACTAAGGAAAAGACTGTAAAAAAAGAGCCACCCACATATTCAGGTGACTGACTATGGTGTTAGTGTCAAATTAAATGAATGAATAAAATGAAATATGTGATGTTTAACTTCAATGTACAGTACTTTGACAGTACAGTCAAACTTTAGTGATTTTCAGTATCGGGTTTGGTTTGCAGTATATCATAGCACAATATTTACATACCACACGCATGCAGTGTAACATGCTTGCAAAAATATGACCAATGCATAAAAGTAAGAGAAAATCCACAGATATTTAAAACAGAGAACATAGACTTAATGGTAGAGTGATAGAGTATGAGATATGTGATGTATGTGCAAAGACAAAAGTTTAAAAAAAGAATAATAAAAGCATAAAATCATGAAATAAAAACAAAATATAGATTAGATAAATGAACTTAATTTGTCCCAAACTGGAGATTCTTTTGAACCCAGTAATATTCAAAAAATATGCATAAATATGCAGTGAAAATATGCATGAAATTAAACTATTAACCAAGATAAAACACAAAAGCGTTTTACAAGAGCTGTGAATTTATCTTGAACATAATTTCTTTGCAGAAGAGACTCATTGCTATTGTTTTACCTTATCATGATGTCATGGTAAAATGCCAGTTTACCTGTATATAAGTGGATGCATGTCTGTCTGTAGCACTTAGCTTTTGGTGCTACTCACCACAGGTGATTATTCTATGGAATCACAGATCTGTATTCCTTGTATTAATAGAGTATACAGAATGTATAAAATCAGTGATGGTCAAAAAGAGGTCATTCTAATACTGAACGAGTGTCAATGTTATAATAGCCTTTGATCAAATATTGTTAAAATAACCCTGTTCTCATTAACAGAGCCAGGATGTTACCATGCTGATGAGTGACTTTGTTTACATGTTGGGTAAGTTCAACACAATAAATTATCAAGCTCCACAGCTTTGGAGTCATTTTTTGTTGATATGAATATTTAGGTCCCCATTCAGGATTAATCTATCAAATCTAGAGATACCAAGTGCTATCAGCTCTGAGAATTCCTGCATAAACAGAGATGAATATCTCAGTGATGGATACAGTGTAACGATGAGCACTGATAAGTCTGTTTGAGCTCAAGAGCAAGTTCAAATGATGTAAAATCACCCATGTCAATGTCAAAACTGCTGTAATCCCGCCTCCTTTCTTGTTTTGTCTGATGAAAATTTGAATTTGGAGAAGAAGCCTCTAGGCATGTTGCTACACCAGTAGTGCTGTTTAGTCAGGTTTCAACTAATATATAAAATGCAAATTATTTTCAGTTATCAGATTAAACAAAAAGCTTTTAACAGCCAATGGTCTGGCATGAAAAAGAGCTAATATCATTTGTGGGGAAACAGTGAGAGAAAAGGAGGCTGCTGCCTGCATGTGCCGGTCTCTGACCTCCTCACTGATAAAGGTTAGTAAGTGCACCTTTGAGCTTTGATTATTTCATTACATAGCTTTGCTTTAAGGCACATTAAACATGCATAGGATGAAATGAAATATTGAAAATCTCCCCAATGCATGAAAATCATGTACATTCTTAATGGTTTGCAACTGTTCCTGTTGCATTCTGTTGGGGCTGGACGGGGAACCCAGGGCGCAGACTCAGAAACATAGACTCAATTTCACAATAAACTTAGGTTTTATTCGGGGGCGATGAACAAAGGGGATAACTGAAAGCGACAACCATAAAAGTTGCTAGTGAATAATTGAACAAAAGGAACAAACAAAGGAGATAACCAACAGGGTTACAGGAGACTAAACTAGACAAAAGTTGAAAACCAAAAGAGTCAGCCAAAAGGGCTGCTGGAGATCCAGATTAGAAAAAGGACTGGCTAAGTGCAGCAGTGCAAACTAACAAAAGGTGAGCCTCAAACAATAAAGCTAAAACTGCCTGGGTTCAGAGGCTGGTCGGGACTAGCCGAGTTGAGCGATACTCAGAGTGCTGGAGGCTGAAGCAGGGAGCGGGGCAGGCAGGGCAGAGCAGGAGGGGTAGCCAGAAGCTGGAGCTGACAGGAGGCCGGTGGAGGAATCAGGGATCCAGTCCAAATGGGAGTGGGTGAGGTGTGCTGAGTCCATGTGCTCTGGCAGGAGGGAGACGAGGCAGGAGACTGACCGGAGGATGCTGAATAGAGTCTATATTCTGCCGATGAGTGGATGGCCGAACCAGTCTTAAGTAGCAGGGAGCGGTGATTAGGTGCAGGTGGCTCAGCCTCCCACGCAGCTGTCTCCACTCCTGCAATCGCAGACACAACCACACCCACACAGAAAGAAGGGGAGGAAGAGAGAGAGACAGGGTCTACCCCTAGTGGCCTGCAGGGGCAGGAGCAGTGGTCCTGACAGCATTCATCTGTAATAGTCATCACTAATGAGTTTTGTCCTGCACTTGTGTTTATAAGGTATATCAGAGAATTTTAATGATTATAGTTCTATTTCTTTCTGATTGTTTTCAAAGAATAATGAACAATCGAAGCAAAGGTTTTCAATGTCAAACTTTCTCAGCTTGCTCTCTTGTGTAATTTCTGTGTCTGTCTTTCCAGACTTTTGGTGTGTTGAGGTAGCCTTTTCAACGAACTCAGTGACATAAAAAGAATGTCTAAATAAAGAGAGATGACTTATTGCATAAATTGAAAACACATCTGCTCAGTGCAGTCTTGGAGAAGCTTGCAGCAACACTGTCATTCATTATGTGTCTGGAGTATCTGAGAAACTCAGGAGGATTTTCAACAATCACTGTGTTTCTCAAATCCAGAAACGCACTGATACAGAAACTGGTCCACCTGAAAGACTGTGCACTCAAACACAAGAAAAGCAATCCAGTGTTGCAGCCCAATGAAGTGAGGAATGCACAGACTTGTATAACAGGGAAATCAAACAACCATTACACCAACACATAGATCAACACAAGATGGTCAACTCTTCAGGTGAAGACTCAGCAGTTTACCTGCACCTGAAAGAGAAGGAACACTCTTTCGAGGACAACAACATATATATTTTGGATAGGAAGGAGAGATGGTTTGAAAGAGGAGTGAAGGAAGTTGTTTACACAGAAATAGAGAAAAATATCCTTTATTTACTAGACAAACATTAATGGCATGAGGAAGTTTTCAGCATAACTCGATATCTCCTTCATCAAACATTCCACTCAGAGCCAATCCCGTCTTCAGACTTCCTTAACAATGGACTTCCTGGTAACAAAAACCTGTATGACAACAGCACACACATTTTTTCTCTCTCTCTTACCAGTGTGCTTATAAGGTAGTAACTTGAATAGTGCCGTCTCTTAATGAGCAGAGTGAGACTGTACGCCTTTATGATGATATCAGTTCTTTGTTCTCTGTCAAATCTGATGTAATAAAGGACCTGGCTGTCAGTCACCTTTGCAGGGTAAGTGGTGTTCTTCTAAACTTTTGACCTGCATGTCTTTTTTTATGGCAATCTATTCATTACCAGCTACAAAGTACTGTACTGGTCAGGTCTGTTGCAGAAAAAGGCACAAGGGCAAAAGAAGTCATGAGCTACCGTGACTGGATGTCGCAACTACTGGCTGAACTTCACAGCACCTCTCTCTTCAAACTGGCCATTCCAGGTATGAAGCTGAATAATGCAACTGCTTATATTGCTACTGAATTGAATAGCACACAGCACTTTGCCTAGTTTTGGCAGTATGTGGGTCAAGGACTCTAAAACGTATGTGTTGTCATGTGAAAAACATGTATCTCCAGAATGTATTTTAAATAGCTTATAAAAAGCCCCATTTCAGCTTTATGACAATATTTTTTTTTTCAGATTTGGACAACTGGTGTGGCGTAAAATATACAGTTGATACTATCTTATAACTTTACTGACTTGAGTTTGTGCTCAATAAAGAGAGTCAGGTTTCCAAGTCACTCGGGTCAGAATTTCCAAATGCTATCTGGCCCAATGCATCAAATTGTAATTGTAACAGTTCACAGGAGTTGTGATGCTCATATAAATGTACCCACTCTTTTACAGTTTTACAGCCTTTTCCAATAATTGTGTGCAGGAAAAATGCTTTTTGGGCCGCTGTCAGACCAGGAAGGTGGAATTACTTATTAATTAGTTTGGGCGCTATATTGACTTCAAAGCCCAGCGTTGTTTCTTTTAGGTCACTGAGTGAGTGATTTACGCAAGTTGACTCAGACCTTCAGCTCAGGGCAAGGGGCAAGCTCTGGGCGAGGAAACCGAGTACCAAGTCGAAACAAGCTCAGTGGTTGCTTTTCTCATGGGGCCAGGTTCATGCAGTACTTGACCAAATGCATTGCCTCAAATGCAGCTACAGTTACAGAGCACAGTCGTGTGAGTGATGTTGTCTTAACTCATCTTTGCACTACCTAGTAGCAGATAGGTGAGGGGAGTTAGTGAACAAGTTAGTGGAGATGAGGACTTGTCACTCCTGAGCCAGTAAGACCAGTATTTTATTTCAGACGACACATTTATGACTCGTGCATCATTTACTCAAAACTCACTACAAGGACAATACAGACCTCATGGGTTCATTTTTCAAATACCCCATCACACACTTCCCAAAGGGCAGCTGAGGCTGATGGGGATGTGATTAGTTTTGCAACCACTTTGTTTCAATTATAAAGTTATGTTCAGACAAGTTGTAGTTTTGACCTGGTGGTAGCACAAGAGGAAAAGGCAGGGCATCAACAAAGTCATTAGGATTCCATGTCTGGGAAACGAGAATGCATGTACAAACATTTGTGCCAATCTCTGAAGTAGATGTTGAGGTTTTTCCCTAATTAAGTGAAGACTTAGAAGTGAAGGGACCACCAAGTTTTAAGAGCCTGGGCACCATAAATGTCTGGAATAAAATGAACATACAAACAGAGAGAGTGACTGACTGACATGGCTAAAAATTCCAAATCACCAAATTTGGAGATATATGTTTTTCCCTGGACAGCAACATTTTGAGATTGCATTTAAAATAATTGCTTGTGTGTGTGTGTGTGTGTGTGTGTGTGTGTGTGTGTGTGTGTGTGTGTGTGTGTGTGTGTTTGCTATTTCCTAGGTAGCCACGACTCAATGAGTTATGACTTGGACGTCAACTCCTCTATTATAGAACCTGATAGCCTCAAAAGATTTAGCAAGATCTATTGTGTACGTAAAACAGTGCGCAAGTGGGCAACCACTCAGGTAAGTACATTTTAAAACCTGTCAGAACTGAATGTACTTCTGCATTAAAGAAACAGAGAGGTCAGTGTTTGCTTGATTGTTGCCATGGCTTTTAATGCAGGAGGAGACCATCGCAAAACAGCTGGATGCAGGAGTTCGTTACTTTGACCTGAGGATCGCTCGCAAGGCAAATGACACCGACCCCACTCGGCTTTTCTTCTATCATGGGCTGTGCACACGGACTGATGTGGAGGTAAAGATAGAAATATCACATGGAACACTAAGAGCAATGCCTGTTTCAACAACATGTGCATCGATAAATGTTTAGGACTAAATCAACCTTATGGATCATCAGTCATCAGTGGTATCAGAGATTTTTATCTTATAGGCATCCAGTCCTTTTAAACTTATATTTGACCACTTTTATGAGAATAAAAACATTAATAAATATACAAATGAATAAATAACATGCAGAGAATATAACTGATGCTGGAAAGTAATTGCATCATCCCAAGTTTGAGTATACCTGGTAGCCTTTATTGCACGTCATCCCTCCCTCTCTCTTCTGTTACTTCCTACCCCATCTATACAGTCCAGTAAAGTCATGATAACCATCCTGAAAAAATAATTTTAAATTACATTTTGGAGACTTCATTTTTAGTGTCTGGGGGGTGAACATGTGTGTATGTTGGCTATGGCCCTGAAAATACTAAAGTTAGTCATCAGTCATCAAAAATATTATGTGGTGAAAGTACTAGAACTGGTATGTTATTTTGTGCTTGAAGGGTACAGAAATAATCAAAATACTAAATGAAACATTAATAGTAATACATTTTTATATGTCATCATGCATATCCACGAGAGGTCAGATCAGATTAATCAGAATAACTTTTACTAATGATTTACAGTTAGGCCATTTTTGATATTTGACCATGAAGTTTTTATTATGAGCCATACAAAGTCCAACTGAAGTTCAGGTGTTTTTCTTGAGTGTAAGAATCTACATCAAAGAAAAAGAGGTAAAATAGAGACATTATCTTTATTAAGAACCACTGTTCTGCCATTGTGATCAGACTGTCCTCAAGGTCATAAATGACTGGGCAGAGAGGCACCCCAAAGAGATCGTCATTCTGGCCTTGTCCAACTTCAAAGGGTTTGACAAGACAAATAAAGAGCGCCTCCACAGCCACCTTATCAACTTCATCAGGACCTTATTTGGATCCAAACTTGTCCATAAAAAGGTAAAGTATATAGATTTTGACCATTAAGATAATTAAGTCAAATATATTAAAATAGCCTACTGATTTACGCTGTTCAAATAAGAATAACTTGACCTTTTACCACTTCATAAACAAAAGCTTTCATTGTATCACAACAGGGCGTCCCAACCCTGAAGAGCTGCTGGGACCAAGGCAGGAATGTCATAGTGTCGTATGATTATCCGGCAATTAAGCACCCTGACATATGGGGAAAAATCATTTATTACTATGGCAATAGTATGGACACCACAAAAGTTCAGACAAAACTTGGTCAGGATTTGAAAAAAGTTGTGAAATATCAGGGTGAGTGTTCTCTCTTCCTGCAGCTCAGTGTGTATGTTGTTAACAACAACTCTGATAATGTCTCAATTACTGTAAATGTCTTTACTTGCCAAGCAACATCTGTTCTAAACACAAGTCACACAGTGCAAAGTTGTTCGTGCATAGCAATCACTGAGCTGTAACTTGACCTCTGTGACCTGCAGGTTTCGTTGTATGTGGCTTGAACCTGACCCTGCCTGGGGACGCCAGGATCCTCAAGTACGTCCTTCGCCTCTGTGACAACTTCGCCAACGTCGTACAGAGGAGTCTGCCCCGGCTGCTGCGGTGGGTGACGGAGCAGGCCAGCAAAACACCCATGAACATTGTGGCCTCAGACTTGGTGACTCGGGATGGTTTCGTCTCGACAGTTGTCAGACTCAATACTTTGAAACGAGCATGAAAACAAAGTGGAAACATGTTTGATTATGATCTCTCTTTTTTCTTTTAATCAAATTCACTCTGTTGATCTCTCACAAACCAATTATAAGAAGAAGCAACACACTCATTGTTTTGTGTTTCCGGTTCTGCGCCATCACGTGTCGGTTTATGGTACTGCAATAAAGAGTTCACCTCATGTGGAAGTTGTGGTTGCTCACTATAAACAAAGTAACGTCATCTCGCTAAAGTTACTCGTTAAGCAACACACTTGGCGGATTAGGATGTTAAGACTAGCATGGCGTCAGTCCACGTCCAGAAATAGCCGAGTGGAGCCTGCACGCCTGCTAACTTCAGCATTTCTGGGAGCTGACAGTCCCCAGCAGAACACGGGGGGTAACGTAAGGTGCTTCAGGCTGATTCCCCATCCAGCAGGAGACAGGTTCCTCCACCACCTCCAGCCGGCCTACCGCTGCAGGTAAAGCAAACGGGATGCTAATGCTCAAGCTAGCTGTCGTAGTGTGTGTGTGACTCGCTTTCACAAGTTGTAGCAAACATGTCAACGTTAATTTACAATTACATTCAAGTGTTGGTAACGAAGTGTTATGTTACAAGCCGCATGGGATGATTGTGGACATGATTTTGGACGTAGAAAAGTTAAGCGAAACTCCATTACAAAATCATACGAATTATGATGTCCCTAACATAACTGTCGCCCAGAGACATGCTTCTGTGAGTAAATACATTTAAATAAGGTCCAATATCCTCCTATTACAATTCGGTGTTGCTACACATGGCACCAAGCAACACTTATGTTTAATATCTTGACAGCTTTTGAAACTTAACTCCACGACCTCCCAGTGCTAAAGGTAGCATCGAGCTAATTCCCATTGGGTTACATGTATAAATGGAATACATATATGTTGTCGCTGTTTAGGCCGAATTTTAAGAAATGGTGAAATATATCGGAAACTGCTTTAGGTATGGTTTTCTGGAGCATGAACTGTTGCTTTTTTGCAGAGTCACCTTAAGTTAGGCAATATTCAAATGGGAGTCGGTATGGCTGCCCATTGGCTAACAGCTACGGTGCCTGACAGCTACTGCTGAACCAGCTTCTGCAGTAGGCCTATCAGCATTACAACACCAGTTCCATGCGGTCAAAACAAGGTTTATTTTTGATTATAATCCTTATTCTTATTTTCTGTATACACATGTTTGACAGCAGATATTTTCATCTATCACTTTAGGAAGAGCACAGCTGCACTAATAACTGGAATATCTCAATAGTATACAGGCATTTCTTACAGCATTACAGACACTTGTGCTTTCCTTGTTATAACATGAAAATGTATTAAAAGTGTATTATTGAATGGACCTTCTGGATACTCCGCCTTTCTAGGCATTCAATTTTGTAATGGTATTTCAATAAATGACAGTTGTGATTAACATTAATGGACCTTAATAGTCTAACCAGCAGGAGGTCCATATCCAGCTAGGATGGCAGACAAGAGAGCAATGTAATAATTTTCTTCTATACAGCGATCAAGGTCATTCACAAAAGACAAGTCTGAGATTTTTTTCATTTATGCAAAATGGTGGTGGTGGTAAAGCACCAAGATAATGAATTCACAGATTTGTGCCTTAAGGAGCTTTTTTCTTTTCTTAATTTCCTGCTCTATGATATGTATCTGGTGTAAATAAAGGCAGACAAAATAGCACTTTTATAAGATGTCAGACTTGTGACGATTTCTCTGCATTGTTGCCACCAAATAATGACTAAAATTGTAAATATGTTTGTGCGTCCAGTTCATCTGTCTTCATGAGCATGGCGTCGGGAGGTGAAGGGCCGTCATCCACCCCTCTCAGACACACCAACAGGTTAGCCAAAGAGAGATCACCATACCTGCTGCAGCACGCACACAATCCTGTTGACTGGTGAGTGACTTTAATCTGCAGATAGGCACACATTCCCGAAAGCTGATATAATGTCATATATACACAAATGTCATATTTGCTTCAGGTATCCATGGGGACAAGAGGCTTTTGACAAAGCAAAGAATGAAGACAAACCAATCTTTTTATCAGTGGGATACTCAACATGCCATTGGTGCCATGTTATGGAGAGGGAGTCTTTTGAGGATGAGGAAATTGGCAAAATCCTGAGCGACAACTTTGTGTGCATCAAATTAGACCGAGAGGAGAGACCTGATGTGGATAAGGTCTACATGACCTTTGTACAGGTGTGTGTTACATTTAGGTTTTCTTACATAAGTCTGTTTTATTTTTCTCTCTCGTAATACTCTCTTGTGACTTTTGGTTGACTACCTCTACAGGCAACAAGTGGAGGTGGAGGTTGGCCCATGAGTGTGTGGTTGACCCCTGACCTTCGACCTTTTATTGGAGGCACCTACTTCCCTCCCAGAGACCGTGCAAGAAGACCTGGGCTCAAAACGATTCTCACCAGAATCATTGATCAGGTGGAACAGAACTTTGCTGAATCACTTGGAGTTTTACAAATTACTTTTTATGTTTTTCTTTACCTCCTCTGTTTGACCCATTAAAACAATACATTTCATGACATATAATTGCCACTGTTGTGTAGACCCTTCTTCATGGATATCAGAGGACAGAGTAAATCAAATCCTAATCTAATCTAAGTCATCAACACACTCATCAAACTGTTTGTATGAAGACTTTTGGGATATTTCCAATTGAAGATGTCAAATTGATGCATTGCATATTCAGCGTTATTGTTTTTGGTTTGTTTTTAGATATTTTCACTAACTTCTATCTGACTTGTGATCCTCAGTGGCAGAATAACCGTCCCACTTTGGAGTCCAGTGGAGATAGGATCCTTGAAGCTCTAAAGAAAGGCACGGCTGTCACTGCAAATCCAGGAGAGAGTCCTCCATTAGCCCCAGATGTTGCTAATCGCTGCTTCCAGCAGTTGGCACATTCCTACGAGGAGGAGTATGGTGGCTTTAGAGATGCTCCCAAGTTCCCCACACCAGGTATACTCAGCAAAAAAATGCAGTGGACATGTGATTGACATGTCTTCACCTGACACTCTTTGTTTATCCCTCTGTCTCTCCCTTCATAGTGAATCTGATGTTCCTCATGTCTTACTGGTGTGTGAATCGCTCCACCTCCGAAGGGGTCGAGGCTCTTCAGATGGCCCTGCACACACTCCGTATGATGTCACTAGGAGGCATCCACGACCATGTGGCACAGGTTCATACATATTTGAATGGAAAAGCTATTTGACCTTTGGGCTCTGGGGAATTATTGCCAAAAATTTTAATCAAATTGGCCAGAAGCACTTTAAAACACACCACATCTGCATAAATAGCCACATTGACAAGTAGGACTTTTCAAACCCTGGACCTTTGAATCCCTAGAGAAGATGACTTACTCACCGCGCCCCTGGGGAGACAAGTTTTTCCGCACGTCTTCTCACATGTTGAGACAGTGACATCACATGTGTAAACACTGGGGGTTTGTATGTTTGAAATGAAAATGTTTGTAACAGTCAAAATGGTGGATTTCAAATGCTAAAAAAAATCAAGTCATTGTGCTGAATACAGGTGTATTACTTTGAAGTTTGAGCAAACATTTGGCAAACTAGGAAATGTTGTACTTACAGTAATTGCAGTAAGACACTGACTGTTGCTATGGAGTCATCGTTTTACATATCATTAGCTTTTGTGTAACACAGGCCTCAAAATTTCAAAACTTGACTTTTGATCTGTGCTTTTGATCAGCGAAGTTGGCAGTTCTAATATACACCTACTGGTGCAACCTAGACACATCATCAGTGTTGTATCCTGGGGTCACGGGGTGTTTCGGGTCTCACAACAGACACCCTCACCCAGGGGGCCCAGCCGGGGGTGATCAAGCCCACGGATCGCCCCGCTTGATCCACAGCCATCTGGACGCCTTTTCTGCTGCGTCAGAGATGTTCTTGATGGCTCTTTTGAATTGCAGTCCTCTCACTCCCAGCATCTTGAGTGCCCTGACGAGAGACTGGCCGGCGAATCCTCTGCAGCCAACCTCGATGGGGTTGCACCGAGTTCTCCACCCCTTCCTTCGGCATTCACCTGCCAGCTCCTCGTATTTGGCCCTCTTCCTCTCGAAGGCCTCCTCCATCCGGTCTTCCCAGGGGACAGTCAACTCCAGTAGGACCACCTGTCTTGTTGTTTCAGACACCAGGACCATGTCTGGTCTAAATGTGGTCACTGTGATGTACTCTGGGAACTTGAGCAGTCTCCCCAGGTCGACCCTCAGCTGCCAGTCCCGAGCTGTTGCCAGCAGCCCCCCTGCTTGATTCTGGAGCCGCCAAGGCTTCTCCCCAGCCTTAACAAAGGCGAAGGCTCTGTGTTTTAAGATAATTGTGTTCTGTTTTCTGTTCTTTCAGGTCAGGTCAGATATGCTTTGCAAGTTATACATTACAGGAGAAAAGCTTATGTTGCCAGAGCAATGTAGTATTTGTTGTCATGATACAGATCATTTTAATTGAATATTAGCATCTGAAAGTATATACTGTATCTCTCTTTATGGCTCTCCTCTACAGGGTTTTCATCGTTACTCTACGGATTCCTCCTGGCATGTTCCCCACTTTGAAAAGATGTTGTACGACCAGGCTCAGCTAGCTGTAGCCTACATAACTGCATCCCAGGTGTGTGTGTCTGATTTTCTCTGTATGTGTGTATTTTATTTTTTGTGTATCTCAAAGGACATCCCTCTATCAGTCTGTCTCTCTCTTGTCCAAGTAATTTATCGCCATATTACCCATTCAGTGAAAATCACTGATGTGAGGCTTGGCAAATGTTTATTTTGCTTCAAAGTAAATGCAGATAATCACAATGACAGCGAGCTGCTAAAACACGCATATCACTGTTGGGTGATTTGTCAGGCTTGTTATTTTCAGTGTCTACCAATTTTCACTTAAAAGCATGCAAATACATTCTTTTAAAGGGAGAAGATCAATTGAAATTGCTGCCCGCACTGCTCACTGCATAATGTTGAATTAAGAGGCAGCAGTAAGAACTGAAATCTGAATATTATACTTTTTAGTTTACTCATGAGCGTATGCTAGTCTGGCCTCTCCATCTGAGTGGAAACTCATACATGCTTTTGTTTGATGAGGGTGTAGCAGCCACCTCAGCATTTCAATCGAATTCTGCAGTTAATGTCCTTTATAGAAATCACATCATGGTCTCTTTAAAGTTGGGTCATGGTTGAGTCATGACTCTAAGCAGGTGTGTGCCATGTGTTGCTTTTTTTCCAGGTGTCAGGTGAGCAGCTGTTTGCAGATGTGGCTAAGGACATACTGCTCTACGTCTCCAGAAACCTGAGTGACAAGGTGAATCATCTTTATCTAACAAGTGGCATTTCAGTTTTCACAACATCCTTCAAAGGCCATACTAATTTATTGAACACTATCACACTAGCCTCTAATGTGATGGCTGGAATTGCTTCTCTTTGTAGAGGCTTCTGATGTCAGATGGTTGTGATAACGATGCTACACACAGCTCGTTTTCCATGTTTGGTCGGAGTGGATCTGAGTCTTTGCGAGAATCAATTTTGAAAAGGACTGCTCACAGTAGTACGTTGTCCCAAACAGAGATGCGAACTTCAGTGCATGTCTCCTCAGAATGGGAAAATCCTCAGGATGTACATACAGTTGATAGAACTCGAGCAGAGGGAAGTTGTTGTACCTGCTGTAGCTTAGAGCTTGTCGTTGCTTTGCAGCTTGATGATTTTTTTTTATTTGTTGTCAGGCACATTGGCAGGTTCCACATTAAATGGCAGAGTAAATATGTGCAGTTCCTCTTGTTTACTTTTTATGTCCTGAAATCTCTCACCTAATGCTGTGGATTTCTGTGAGCTCAGTGTGTTCAATTGATATAGCAGGCTTTTGTTCTTGCAGAGTAGGGAAATAAACGGTGTGACTCCTTTCTGGTTGCACTTGCCACAACTTTAATTCAGCTTCAAATGATTTCACATCTGAAAGCAGAGAGCTGAGAGGCTTTCCACCATTTTCCCTTTATCTCAATGAATTCTTCAAGACAAACTGACATTTTGAAACAGTTTGACTTTGTCTGGTGCTCGCAGCTCCACAGCAGCAACAAGACACTCCTTCACAATTTCTTCTTCTGAATCAGGTTTCAGCTTTTTAGCTATTAGCTCGTTCACCACAAAACTCACCTGCATAGCATTGTTCCTGTCAGAATGAAGTCTCATGAAAGCTGCTTGTTGGGCACCCAAAATCTGCTAAAGTGCATTTGTCCTTGCAACTCATCAAGTTTAGAATGATTTAAGCTCTAATGATGCTAGAGATTGGCCTTTTTCATCACTGCAAGCGCAGATCAACAATCATTCACCTATATCTCTGCGAAAGTGCGGCATTTAGCATCTGCTTTTCTTGACAGTCATCGAGATGCACGTCGTCAATGGCGTGATGACTATGTGTGTTGTGATCACCCTGGCCCTGACCCTGACAGGCATACAGCCAGAAGGGACCACCTGGAAGTATGCGTTAGCCAACTATTTCTTGATATATTTCTTTTCATCACAGAAAAAAGCTTTAGCTGTCTAGTGATTTAGAGAGCCCAGAGGCCAGACTTTCCCTACCCCTGATCTACAGCCTTGTTAGAACTTCTGTGTGTGCGTGTGCATGTGTGCGTGTTTTTGAGTTACTGGTTTTATAGGGACCACATGTCCTCTTTGGGACACCAAGGTGATGGCAAATATCCTCAGCATTAGAAAATGTAAAAAGGAAATTAAGATAAGGTTTAGTTTTGGGTTAGGATTTAATTTAAGGTAAGTTTTAATGTAGTGTTTGGGAATGCATGTTAGCAAAGGAAAGTGAAAATAGAGCAATATAAGAGCACGGTTTTGTCACATGTCTGCCCGCTGCTGACGAAGCACGAACGTTAACTCTAAATTCCACCAGGAGATAATAAGTGTGTGTTTGCCTGTGTGTGCATGTGTGTGTGTGCACATCTGTGTCTTCATACACCCTCGAGGGCAAGAGGTGGCACCCCGTTGACAAATAGCCTCTTAAACCCCTTGCTCTCCTCCGAGGGTCAACCCTTTTTCCCTCTTTGATTAATGAGTCGACAGCAGCGAACGAGGCACACAATTAAAACCACACTCGTTGTAATCATTATATTCCTCAAGATTTATTATGTAATTATAAGCTAATGAATTAACGCCGCAAAGGTAATTTACTATAGACTGTATGTTTCTTTTGTGTTACGATGGCTGGGATCGTCCCTCAGCGAGGTGGGCTTCTCAGGTTCTCATCATGACTGTGAAAATACTGTTCACAGGATTTATACAGGGCCAGGGAGCAATTACATGCTATTCTGTATAATCACCTTTTACAGCTGCTGATTAATTAATTGACTAGTCTCTGATTTGTCATATCAACATTTAAAATGACAGTTAGGTTAGCTCTATCTCAGGCTTTACATATATACTATTGAATTACGTATTTAATACGACAGTATATAAGTACTATTGTACTACTATTGGGTATACAGTTGTCAGACCCTTAAAAGGTTTTGATTGATACATTGATTACAATCAGTCATTTCAGTTCTTAGCTTTGGATTTACATTGCTGCTTGTGGTTTCAATGGTTTAGCTCAATGCTCAACACCCCCTGAAAATGTTCTTTTCAATGACGTCCAGTGGTTGAACTTCTCACCTTGCTGCAGTGATGTTTAAGTTTACCCCAGGGTGCATCATTGCAATGCAACGTAACTGTTGGGTGTGTTTGTGTGTTTGCAAAGGTTTGGCCGTGCACCAGTTGTTGTCTGTCAGGTGTAGCATGCTTAGCCCAGTTAGCCAGGTTTGTCGAGCTCAAGCAGATTCGCTGCCATTAGAAGGGCAAACACAGGGACAAGAGCTGGAGGATCCTCCCATGATATTTCGATCCAACTTATGGGAGCATTATGGTTTCCTAGTTAGTTACAGCCAAAAATGGACAAAGATTAGTGTCAACTGTACGGCAACGCTATTAAACTGCAGTCGGGTATGTCTGTGGAAAAACTGCAAACATGTGAGATGAGACAAAAACAGACTGAAAGGCGAGTCCTCCTCACAGCGTCCAGGCAGCCTTTCACTGCAGATTTGGACCAAAGCAATAACTAATGCTATGGAGTGTTTTTCTCTGTGGATATGTGACCATACTCATTCCAGGGAATACAGCATTAAGCATAAGGTCAAAGTGCTGGAGCCTCTCTATAATGTATCTTCAGTGTGCGTGCCCTGTAAAAACAAGTGTAAACTGCAGTTGTTGGCTTATATTCCTGGCATCACATGCATTTATATTGATGAGCTAATAGAAGATAATTCGTCTTCACAGTAACGTTGAGGCCTTGATTTAGTGATGAAACAAAAATAACCGCAGTGCTTTCTCTTCAAGAAATTGTCATGATAGATGTCTGTAATGTGCTTAATTTTGTGGTCCAGGCTAGTTTGACAATTGCATTTCATCCAAAGGCTGCTGTATAATCTCAGCATACCTCAATTCTCTGCCTTTTTCCATCTCTTCCATTCTTGCCTATTGTCTGTTCCAGTCTGGAGGTTTTTACAGCGCAGAGGATGCAGACTCTGTCCCGGCGTCGGGAGGAGCAGAAAAACGTGAAGGGGCTTTCTGTGTGTGGACAGCCTCAGAAGTTCGGGAACTGTTGCCTGATGTGGTGGAGGGGGCCACTGGATCTGCCACACAGGCAGACATCTTCATGCACCACTATGGGGTGAAGGTGCAAGGCAATGTCGCTCCCGAACAGGTACTTTTTCATTTTTATCTTACATGTAAGATAAGATAAATCTTTATTCGTCCCACAGTGGGGAAATTTACCATTTGTAAAGTAGCCCCTGCAGTTAGAGATGAAATGGTAATGGGAGGGTTTGAAAGATTGAAGTCATGTAGATTAAAGAGGTAATGCAGACCCTATAATCACTTGTTTTATTTTATTTTGACGGCAATTTAAGGTGTTAAACCTGGTCCATTAAGGCATTTACATGACATCTGTTGCAGTCACTATGAGTTCATTTCTGTGAACCGCCTGTACTGTACGTTGCCAGGACCCCCACGGGGAACTGCAGGGCCAGAATGTGCTGATTGTGCGTTATTCAGTGGAGTTAACGGCTGCTCATTTTGGCATCAGCGTTGAGAAAGTCAACGAGCTCCTGGCCTGGGCCAGAGCCAAAATGGCAGAAGTGAGAAAGAGTCGGCCGCGCCCACACCTGGACACCAAGATGCTGGCCTCCTGGAACGGTACAGTCTAGACAAGTTTCCACACACATTTACACTGCAGCGTAGAACTATTAGGCTATCATCACAGTGGTGTTACAAGGATGCCAGGTGTGGGTGGGCATTAGTCTTACCTGGGGGGGCAAAAAAAAAGTGCTACAATACTCAAGTAGCTCAAAATCCAGTGTAGGGCTACTGCACCTTAAAACATGTTTTGTTTTCTCCTCTGTCAATTAAATTTATAGAACATTATGAACATGCAGGTGATGATGTTTTTTTGTTTGTTTTTTTTTAAAGGTGAAACAGGAGGTAACAACACAAAGATTAACTTAGAGCATGCAATGTTTGTTTTTGGCAGAGTTAACGGGAGTGGAAGCTGTTTGATTCTTTCTGAGCCATATACATCTCTCACACACACTATAGTGCTTATGTTACTGGTTTTAAAATTTGGGCTAGCCAAAAGCAGGTAGCTGCTACCTAGCTGTCACAACGCACAACAGAGGACACACAGATGAGAAGTACAGAGTAGACTGAGATGAATGTTGAATAGTCCGGTAGGAGAGGCAAAGGTATTAGACGGCGGTAGAGCTAGGGCAAATAGAGATCGCTGATGTGACTGAAACTCCAAAGGCGAGGTAGGCGAGCAATAAATGAACAAAAGGACAAACGTACTGTCTGAACTACTGACGGTGTCTGCGAGCAGCGCTTTGGCACATGCGCGATTCATTTACACCCTGGACGCCAGGGGGGTAACATCTTCCTGCTGGGAGGGACTGAGCTGACAGTGTGTGCTTTAGGACGCGGGAGAGTCCACGGCAGTGTCCGCTGGCATACACAGTAATATATAAATGGGATGTCACATGCGGTGCCCAGACTGCCGTCAACACTACATCTAGTTTTCCTTGGGTGGGCAGAGCATGTCCGTGGGTGGGCACTGCCC